>JAQOOD010000004.1:24737255-24870103 GCA_029633175.1 Citrus glauca | reverse complement strand
TCATGAACAAGTCTTGAACACATATTGATAGATGTCCTCGTGCATAGTTTTGTGGACAAATGTCACAATGATAATGCCATATGCCATAATAACTCTTCCTTCCACCTTATACTTAAAGTTGTCTATATAAAGGGCACGCATCCCACATTTAAAGATAAGATGAAAAATATATCAGATGAGTACAAAAACTTGTACATCTCACTCTAGATTTTTTATCTTTAAAAATGAAGTAAAAAATAATTTGAACATTGAACTGTTATCATCGACACGCCATAATTTTTTTTATAAAATAATTAAACATAAGAAGACACATGATTTGAGGCACTCGACAAAAAAAAGTCACAAAGCTTGATTCAAAAGAAAATTCGGAATACAAAACAAAAAATTACATAAATATATATATATATATTTTCAGGTCTTGTTTAGTATTATAGTTATACAATTATATAATTTATAAGTTGTAATATTATAATAAAACACTAGAGCGTGTTTATATCATGCTTTAATCCAGAGCTCTTAATATCTAAAAATGAAATATCATTATTGTTTGTTATTCAAGTAATTGTTCGTAAACGAATGAATGATGATATTAAGTTGATAACTATGAAGGGTAATTTTGTCCACGTTGGTGATTCTGAATTCTCTTTAAATTTTCCACGAAACTAGAAGAGTCACCACGTTACGATAGTTGTACACGCTTTACAGTGTGTACCCACCACTCGCACTTCTTCATTCTTTCTGGAATTAAAAAGAAAAAAGGCTCTCCGACATCCAATCAGAAATGTCCGCGTGTCTCCGCCCTTCCCTTCTCCCAGCCCCTCCTCCGGCTCCTAGGTGGCGAAGTTCCCTGCTTTTTGGAATGAGCTCTTTCTCGAGGAAGCTAATAACTCAAGCGTCATCTAGGACGTCGACGACGACGATGAGTGACGCTGCCGCACGTGAGCTGAAAGAAGGAATAGCTGAGTTCTACGACGAGTCGTCTAGTCTTTGGGAGGACATTTGGGGCGACCACATGCACCACGGATTCTACGAGCCAGATTCCTCCGTCTCCGTCTCCGACCACCGCGCCGCCCAGGTCCGCATGATCGAAGAGACGCTCCGTTTTGCCGGCGTTTCCGGTCAGTGATGTAGCTCCATTCTCACTCTGTATATATCCGCCTGTGATAATAACTACAGTAACAATAATAAGAATAGGTTATTAATGACAACAACAACAATGATAATATAAAATAAGAACGATGTGAAATTAAATTATTAACAAAATTATGATTTTTGACACAATCTCCAACCCTATTCTTTTTTCTTTTTCTTTTTTAAACTTGCAGAATAGCTTTGATAATTGAACTGTAAAATTCTCTATTTTCATTTATGTTACTGTATTTTCGTGTTGGTGAATATTTTTTTGACAACTGATTTCTTTATTTATTTATTATTTTTTAATATGTGAATTGGATTCAGAGGACCCAAGGAAGAGGCCAAATAATGTTGTGGATGTTGGCTGTGGGATAGGAGGCAGCTCTAGATACTTGGCTAAGAAATTTGGCGCTAAATGCCAAGGCATCACTCTCAGTCCCGTCCAAGCACAGAGGGCTAATGCCCTTGCTGCTGCCCGAGGCTTAGCCGATAAGGTTGGTCCAATTTTTTTGGTTTCTTAAATTACAAGCTTTGCATTCATTCATCATCATTGAAGGAAATTACAAGTTTCTCATATTAGTTCGCAACACTCCTCCTCTTTCCTGAGCTCCCTAGGGCAGTCAAATTATATTTGATGAATTAATGGGGGTTCCTGACATTAATATATTTGCTGAAGTGATACCTTAACATCTTGCCCATATTTCTCATTTTCAAATAGAATAAAAGCCTCCCGTGTTCTTTAATTTATCATAAAAGAGGTGTTTAGTTGTTTTGTATCTTTTCCAGTCATTATTTATTTGCTTTTAATTGCACTCTGTTGATATCTTTTACGTATCCAGTTGGTGAACAGAGTTCTTATCTCTGCACGAGCCATGTTCAGAAGGACTGGCCTCCTTTTATGTTGCCGTAAAGGAGTAGTTTTAGAAATGACAATGTGAAATGTCCGCAGGTTTCCTTTCAAGTTGGAGATGCTTTGCAGCAACCGTTTCCTGATGGGCAATTTGATCTAGTTTGGTCCATGGAGAGTGGAGAACACATGCCTGACAAATCAAAGGTTTTTTCTTCCTCTAAATTCTTCGGATTCAATTGAGGTCCATGTGTCGAGGTTCTCTCACTTAACTCCTTCAAACTGGCAGTTTGTCAGTGAGCTGGCTCGAGTTACTGCCCCAGCAGGTACTATAATAATAGTAACCTGGTGCCATAGGGATCTTGCACCTTCCGAAGAGTCTTTGCAGCCATGGGAGCAAGAGCTCTTGAAAAAGATATGTGATGCTTATTACCTGCCAGCTTGGTGCTCTACTGCTGATTATGTCAAATTACTTCAGTTCCTTTCCCTTGAGGTAAAAACTTCATGTTCATATTGTTAAGCTTGAACATTTTTAAAGCAGAGTGAAACATTTGTTTTATTGTTTGATTTAATAGATTGAGTTATTTATTGTCTGAGAAAAATACCCACTTGAAAATTGGTATCTTCATTTTTACGTACTGATCAATATCTAAAATCGGGAGTTAATTTGTCAATTTTCATCTTGGTGTATAAATAGCTTGATTTTTGGGCGACATAACTAATTGTGGATTTACAAACTGCTGTGGCAGGATATAAAGGCAGAGGATTGGTCTCAGAATGTTGCACCATTCTGGCCAGCAGTGATACGCTCAGCATTGACATGGAAGGGCTTCACGTCACTGCTGCGAACTGGTAAGCTTAGCATTCTTTGCTGCTGGAACCTATATGTGATTTCATATAATTACCTTGATATTTCTGCAAAAAGGCTGAACATTACTTTATGGATAAGCTAGAAATCTTTACATGCAGAAAGGTTTTATTATGCAATCATATAGAGGAAGTTTTTCCCAATGCACTAAGTGGAAGTTGATTTGATGATAAAGCTATTGGTTCACTTAAGGAAAGATTCCTGATTGCTATCAGTACAAACTTGGCTTTTTGTCCATTTTGTTGATATGGGTTGAATGCCATGTTAATTAGGATTAAAAACCATAAAAGGAGCATTGGCAATGCCATTGATGATCGAAGGATACCAGAAGAATCTTATTAAATTCGCCATCATTACATGTCGCAAGCCTCGTTAACTGATGGAGGTATGAATGGTGCAGCGTAAGCAGGATTTAGCGGCAATATAACTTGTATTTCCCCCACACACAAATTTACATTTTTCGTTTTTCTTTACTTTTCTTTTGTGGATGCCTTGAAGTGAGTAAGGGATGGCAGATAAACCATCCAACATAGAAATTGTAGCCTGCTTGGCATTTTCATTTTTCACAGACAATTTTTCACTGTTTGTTTTGCTTGAGATTGTCATAATTATTCATAAACATTATTAGCATGTGTCCGTGATGAGGACATTGTTTGGTAGCACACTTTCAGAAAAGCATCCATTGGGACCCTTCCTGAAAATGTAATGTAATAGTGTTTATAACAAATCGGTTCAACTAATCAATATCAACTAATTATCGAAGGTTCAACTAACCGTGTATTAAAACTTCAATTGTCATAATATTAAAGCCCAAATCAATAGCAAGCAATCCACACAATTTTATTACTCAAACCATGTATGGTATTAGAGTGTTATAACCTAAAAGTTACAGTTACTGTAAAACTAAAACTTAAAAGTTATAGTTACTGTATAAATAAAAAAAGTTGTATCAATGAAAAAAATAGATAGTATGTAATAAATATTATTTTCAAATAAAAATGATATTATAGATTTTTTTTATCATACAAATATGAGATCAAATCAATTTATCTTTTAAGGTACAATATCTACTGTTGGGATGATACAATATTAGGCTACTAAAACGTCTGAATTTCACAATCTATATATTTTTCATTATGTTTTAATAATTTTCTTAAGGTCGGACTAAGTTTTAAAAGTTGGGCTTAAAGGATTTAAAATTTGAGGCATATGTTATAGGTGGGTTAAAATATGTTAAAAGGTGTGTGTGTGTATATATATTAATAGTTTTTCAATCACGGATCCTTAATTTTAATAAAGTCAAGAATAAGTTAAAAGAAAAAAATAAATTTTGATATACTACATGATAAAATACTGTGCATTAGAATTTGTGTTTATTTTGTCTTTTAGGTCATCCCTAACTTTAATAAAGTCATGAATCACTAATTGAAAAACTAGCTTTAATAAAGTCATGAATCATTGATTGAAAAACTACTCATATATATGAGAAATTCTAAAATACCTCAGATGTATTATAATCAATTGATGCATGAATGAAACGTGTAGTTGAATTTAATATAACCATCACTTGCATAATAATTTTTTAAAATAAATACACACATGTTATAATATTATTTATTTATTGTATAACTAATATGGTAGCTCGATGTATTTTAGAAATTCTCTCTCTCTCTCTCTCTCTCTCTCTCTCTCTCTCTCTCTCTCTCTCTATATATATATATATATATATATATATATATATATATTTCAAGCTTTCGAACCAAGTTCTGTCTTTTTAGGTGAACCCCAAGTCTAGCCTTAGTGTTTAAAAAATATGTTTGGATTGGACTAAGCTCAGTAATATTTATTAAATGGACTAAGCTCAGTAATATTTATTAAATGCTTCAGTATTATAACTTTTAAGTTAAAATTGCATAATCTTAATACATACCAGGGCCTTTATTCAATACTTTTAACGAAGTTAAGGAATGCGTTAGTAATGATCAACCAAACACGTCCTCAACAAGATTCTTATGTTCAGAGCATATGAGAGTAAACACTATTCTTTCTACTTTTTTTTTCTTTTTTTAATTATTATTTTTTTCTTTTCTTAAAGCAGCCAAATCTTACCGCCCTGTTGTTGGCAAATACTTTCCCTTTTCTGATATTTGCTAAAAAAGGAATAAAGAAAAATTCTTTAGAGGAGACAATAGACCAAAATTACATCTAGGGTATATGTTTAACACGTGTTCAACTGACGTGGCGGCAAAAAATAAATTATTTTGTAGAGATATTATTGGATTTATATATTTTATTTACCACGAAGAAAATTATAAAAATAAAAACTCACAGCTAAAAGCTTTAAAGCCGCCATTTCATCAAAACCCTCTCCTCTCTTGCCTTCGCTTGTCTCAGGTGTTATTTTTACTGGGTGATTCCTTGTTGTCTTTTTTAAAGAGACAAAGGCAAAGGAAAGAGACACAGAGTTTTAGAGGGAGGAAATGAGGCAGTTTTAGAGAGAGGGAGAGAGAGCGCGCGCAAAAACGACATCGTAACCGAGTTTAAGGAGAGAAAGAGAGAGTGAGAGAGAGAGAAGCAGAATCCAATTCCTGAGTATTGAATGAGGTTTGTTTTTTCTTTACTTTTCTAAACGCTTTCTTTGTTCTCATCGATATCCATCCCTTGTTGTTTTCGTTTTATTTCGATTCTTTTTGAGGGTTCGGTGATTAGGTTTTTGTCTTTTTATTACTGATTGTTGTGTTTAGTGTTTATGTGATATAACGAGTGATTTAGTTTGACAATGATTTGGTTTTGTTTAGTAATTTTTAAGTTACTAATACGCTGAGGCAAGATTAAAGGTGTCATATTGTTGATCGATTTTGTGTAACTAGCCGGGAAATTGTATTGATTAGAGCAATTAAGATTCTCAGTGAATAATTATGGTTTAATAACAATTAATTCCTTTTTTATAGAAAATAATTATTATGACAGTAGTAACAATAGACTTTAGATTGTATCGTGGGCTTTATTTGCATTTCCCTTGGAACCGTTCTTGTTCTGGAATATTCTATGTGGTATTAACCTTTTAGGTGGATTCAGTTTTTGAATGCGTTGAGCTGTTGTTATTGCGGAGGCAATCATTTTGATGTGGAATCAAATGTAATCTCATAGTCTCATTTTATGCTTATTATGGATATGTTTAGGTAACGGATAATCAAAGGCCTTGCAAAATGGTTGTCAGATAACACGTTTTTCCCTCTAGATAGTTGTTTTTGATATGTAAGGCTGCATGTGAAGCGATAGAACTCCTCTTTATTTTCAATTAACTAGTGCTTGGATATTTTGTTTGATTTCTAATTACCTAATTGGTGGTTTGGGTAGAAAATTAACTATAACAATTGTTTTTCCATGAGAATTTAATGTGAATGTTCTTGTGGGAAGATGTACAATAAGCAGACTTCTTTGGCAGTTAAATTACTTCATATATAATTGTGTTAATTGGGGGACCCTAGATTTCTGTTGGCTACCCATGACTGTTTACCGTTTGTTCCTGGCCATGGTTTGTAGGAATTTTGGGAAAAACCCCAAATTTTTTCATAAGGGAAAGTAAGAGATTAGATAAAGGTGTTAATTTTTTTGAGGTCTATTTTGTTTGCTTGCAGTTGGAAAATTGAATTCAATCCTTCAACTCTGAATTCATTGTTTGCATTTTACAAATGAATTTGGGCTTTTATCTAAGTTGCTATCTGCTGGGCATATTTAAACTCCAATTTTGAAAATTAAATAATTAGAATTTTGAAATGTTATGGCTTTAAAAATCCACAGCTCTTCCTACAATCCTTTTTGTCTTCAACGTTTTTAACATTCCATAACTCATTTGGTTATATCTTTAGAATTTTCAATGCCAAGACAGGCTCTCTGTTACCTGGTTAACAGTATTTTGGGCCTAATGTAGATCTAAAACATTAAACATATGAAAGCTTGGTCTGGTTTCACTGTATCTAGTTATTAATGTGGACAAAAACATGAATCTATGGAGAGTATTTTTATTTTCTTTTGTTACCGGTGAACAAAAAAAATAAACTTTTTATTAACTTTGGATTTTCAGTCTGGTTGCATGTTGAAAATTTCTTTCCAAATAGAACTTTTTTCATATTCCTGATCACTCTACAACTTGAGATACGCAAAGGTGCAAGTTTCAATGTCAAGTATGCCTTCAACTTCTTGTCAAGAATGCGCTCACAGTTTTAGACATGGATAACCAAAGCAGCAATGATAGAAATATACAATCCTTGAATTACGTGATGTATGTTAAAAGATATGGTGTCAGAAAGGTTATAGTGACATGAACACATTGCTATAGGATAAATGCATCAATATTTAGTTGTTGAGTGGCTTGTATCTGCCACATATTTGTTTTTTGTGTGTGTATCCTGATCATGATGTAGACAGTCTTAATCATGGGCCAAAATATCAAAAATCATTTTAATGTTTATAATAGATTCAACACTGAAAAGAACCCCCTTGATTCTTTTTTCCCCTCTTGAAAAGAAGTTGGAGATAGGTTAAATGTGTAATTTCATCTAATTTGTCTGTCATATAGATAGCAATGGAAATTTGGTGCATTTTTGGTGTAGGTCATATTTGGATTATTCAGAATTTTTCACTTCAACATTTTGCTCGATCTTAAAATGATACCAAGAACTGATGGGGCATCTAGGGGCCAGAGGACCAAGCATATACAGGGTGAGGGGCCAAATTGGATTCTTATTGCTGGTGGTGCCTTATTAAGTACGTTATCAATTCGCCTTGGTTATAAGCTGAAGCAGACATTTGACTCAAGGCAACAACAGGCAAATGCTAATAATGCTCTGAAAGGTCTTGTAAGATAATGTTTATTGCATCAAGAAGTTGTATGTAATATAATATTTTTTTTTTTTTTTACATTTAAACTTTGTGTGCATGCAGGAAATGGAACACATTCTGGCAGGAGGAGGTCACCTGCTCGCCATTTGCAAACAAACATGTATTCCTTTACGCAAGACGACGGCAGTTGCTTCAACTGCGTTTCAGGTGTGAAATTCCTTCTGTGTTTTATTGTAGTTTGAACTGTATATTGATTAAAGGTTGCTGGTATCAAGCACAGCAAATGTTAGTGCTCCTGCAATAGCTTTTTTGACATATTAATAGATCTTTTTTTTTGTCCCACTTAATTACTTTTTGGCGGGGGGGTTGTGAATGCAAGGTCCAGATAATTCTTAGTCAGGAGGTTACTGGCTGTTCTAAGAATTCAGCTTTGTGTTGACAGTAAGTGCTTTTTTTTTTCTGGAAAGTTTGTAACGGATGATTTTTCCAAGTGAGGACATGATTTTTCCGGAAAGTTTTGAGCTCTGCTCTCTTACTGTACTCATCATGATTTTAGCTAATACAGAATGATAAGCTTTTTCCTGCTAGAATTTCTTGTGTGTGATTAGTTGACTGTTGCTATGCCAGTTGTTTCCCCTGCTTAATTTGGCATTACTTTACATAACTCCAAATTGTTAAGATAATACATATTTGTTGTTCTTATAATATTTTATTTAGTTTTATATGATATTTGGTTTTGCAACAGGAAATGAAGGCATGGTGGAGATGAAGCACCCACCAAACGGCCTGCTTCTGTCTGAAACTGATGTTCCTCTTGCACTTGTGACAGTTCCTGCCCCAGAATTTGGCAAGGAGAATGGGGTTTTGTGGGCGTCTTCTCCTGATCGTCTTGAGGTGCCTCCAAAGCCACTTCATCATTCAAACTGCTCTGATTCGCCAAGTGTCTCAGAATCTGGCTCCGATATCTTCAGCAAACGAGAAGTTATATGCAAGCTAAGGCAGCAGTTGAAGAGGAGAGATGATATGATACTTGAGATGCAAGACCAAATTGTTGAGTTGCAGAACTCTCTTAATGCTCAGCTTGAGCACTCTACTCATTTGCAGTCACAACTTGATGCTGCAAACAAAGACTTGTTTGATTCTGAGAGAGAAGTCCAGAGGCTGAGGAAAGCTATTGCAGATCATTGTGTGGGACATGTGGGTACCAACGACAAGCCCCCGACTCACGCAATTTGGCCAACTGAGGCAAGAAATGGCCTTGCAAATGGGTACATCGATGGTGAGAATAATCACAATAATCTGGAACAGGGTAGGGGAGATGGGGGAAAAATTGAGATGCTTAGGAAGGAAGTCGGCGAATTGAAGGAAGTGATAGACGGGAAAGACTACTTGTTGCAGAGCTACAAGGAGCAGAAGACAGAGTTGTCGATGAAAGTCAAGGAGCTGCAGCAGAGACTGGATTCCCAGCTTCCCAATATTTTGTAGTTACAATTTAGGTTTTTGTGTATTCTTTGTTTCCTTTGTTCCCCCATCCCTTTTTTTTTTTTTTTTTTTTTGGGTGGTGGTTTAGGATGTGGTTTGGTGATTTTTTAGGATAAAAATAGTCTAGGAGAAGCTTTTTGTTTCTGATTTCGTTTGTCACTGCTGTTGGTTAAGATTTAAGTTGGATGCTATGTTCTATGCTTGTGATGATGGTGTGTGCATATGAGTGACAAGAGGACGATGAGGCAAAAGCTAAAGGGAAAACGGTGGTTGCCTATTAGCATTGGGTTTTGAATTGACAATCTCTTGGGGCAAATGGCTTGCTCTCGTTTGTCCTTCCACAAATTTTTTGAAGCTTTCGCTATGGTTGGCTTGTTATTTTCATTTCCCTTTATTTATTTTCCTCTGATCTTTTTTGATATAAATGGCAGCTTCATTCACCAAAGATGAGATAACAAAATGATGGTGATTTGCTACTTCTTTCAATGTTATATCACTTTACAAACCTGTATAGTAGCCCATATCAGAAAACAGATGCTTCCAGTGGATAATGTGAAGTATTTTCCAAATGTCAATTACAGTTCGTAATTTTCAGAATTTTCAGATTTGCAATTGATGTTCGTAACATTTGACTTCTAACCCTCAAAATTGAGATCAATTGTGCTCTTAGTTCTGAGGTACGGCCAATTGAACAAGTTGATACCTACATGTCACGGGATGAGTATTTTGCGCAGCTAACCCGTACGGCACTTAGACAACTTGCCAAATGTTGCTAAGTAAGCCTAGAGCTTCTCGAACTAGAGAAGAAAGCAATTGAGCCAAATGAGAGATTTGTATTGCACAAAGAGAGATTACAATGCTTGTTGTGAGTTTGTTGGATACAAATGCCTAGAGCCCTCCCATATTTATAGGGGAGGCTTGCCAAGCTCTAGAGATTCTAGAGAATTCTACAATTGCCTAGCTATTTACATGTGCTAGAAATGTATGGAAAACTCTAGAGTATTTACAAGCTCACATGTGCTAGAGTTGCCTAGAATTTTCCGGAATTGGGCCAAGCTAGCACTCTTGGCCTTGTGTTGGCTCTCTAGCCCGAAATTGTGGGCATTTGGGCTAGCAAATTGGGCGGTCCGCGACATCCTCCCCCACCTAAGCTCGCGGCGTCCTCGTCGCGCTTTCATGCTTGAAATTCTGGATGTGCTCAGCGAATTGCCACAAATCTTCTTCACGTTCCCAAGTGGCTTCGCTCTCGGGGAGGTTTTTCCACTTCACCAAGTACTCGCTATGTGCTGGCACGCCCCTCCTCGAAACCACTCGGTCCGCAATGATGTAGTCCACATCTTTGTCGAACGCGGTGACAACGGCGGTTGGCGCGCGCCTCGATTCTCCGCGACTTGGGTCTCCCATGTCTTCGTGATATGGCTTGAGAAGACTCACATGGAAGACCGGATGGATCTTGAGTCTTGGCGGAAGTTGGAGTTGATACGAGACGTTGCCCACACGTCGAACAACTCGGAAGGGTCCCTCGTAGCGCCTCACTAACCCCTTGTGGACTTTCCGCAACGTCTTGAATTGTTGGGGTAGGAGTTTGATCATGACTTGATCACCTTCCTTGTACTCAACATGCCGTCTCCGTGTATCCGCCCATTTCTTCATTTTCCTCGCGGCTTTGTCGAGGTACGCTCTCGTGATGTCCGCTTCCTCATGCCATTCGCGGGCGAGCTTGTGTGCCGCGGGGCTTTTTCCTCCGTAAGTAGAGGCTATGGCGTTGGGGGTCATGGGCTGGAATCCCATGACGATCTCAAATGGACTCTTGCCCGTAGCCTCACTTCGCTGTAAGTTATAAGAAAATTGGGCGATGTCGAGTAGCTTCGCCCAATCCCGCTGATGAGCGCTCACGTAATGCCTCAAGTACATCTCGAGGAGGCCATTAATGCGCTCGGTCTGCCCATCCGTTTGTGGGTGGAAGCTTGTCGAGAACTTGAGATCAGTCCCCAACATCTTGAAGAGCTCCGTCCAAAAACGTCCAGTGAACCGAGGGTCTCGGTCGCTGACAATGCTCCTTGGAACTCCCCAAAGCTTCACAATATGTTTGACGAATAGGCGGGCTGCCTCGTCCGCTTTGCAATCGGCAGGTGCGGCAATGAATGTGGCGTACTTGCTGTACCGGTCGACAACGACCATGATGCTTCCGCAACCTTCGGACTTGGGCAGCGATGTGATAAAGTCCATGGAGATACTTTCCCATGGCCTTGTTGCTAGTGGTAGCGGCTCCAATAACCCCGCTGGAAGTTGATGATCTACCTTGTCTTGTTGGCACACAAGACAAGTTCGCACATATGCCTCGATGTCGTCCCTCATGTGCGGCCAAAAATACGAGGCTTGGACTAGTGCTATGGTGCGCTCGATTCCTGGGTGACCAGCCCACTTGGAGTCGTGGCACTCCTTGATAACTTCCTTCCGCAAGTTTCCCCACCTAGGCACGAACAGCCGATCTCCCTTGGTGAGGAGGATGCCTTCCTCTTGCCAAAATCGCCTTGTCTTTCCCTCGAGCACCTTCTCCAGCAAATCCTTTGCTAGCGGATCTTGTTGGAGGCCTTCCTTGATGCGTGAGACAAGGTCGGACTTCGGTTGGCTCATGCTAAGTGTTGCCAATTCTGCCTTGCGGCTTAGAGCGTCCGCAACGACATTGGCTTTCCCTGGTTTGTACTCGAGCCGATAGTCGAATTCCGCTAGGAAATCTTGCCACCTTGCTTGCTTCGGGCTCAACTTCTTTTGTGTCTGGAAGTAGCTTGTTGCCACGTTGTCCGTCATGATCGTGAAGTGTGAGCCAAGCAAGTAATGTCGCCACACCCTTAGACAATGGATGATGGCTGTCATCTCCTTTTCTTGTACCGTGTAGCGGCGTTCCGTATCGTTTAGCTTGCGGCTCTCGAACGCTATAGGGTGGCCTTCTTGCATGAGTACTCCTCCTATGGCGAAATCCGAGGCATCCGTTTGGACTTCGAAGGGCTTTGTGTGGTCCGGAAGTGCAAGGACGGGTTCCTCCGAGATTGCCTTCTTTAATTCCTCAAATGCACATTGGCATTCTTTGGACCAATGCCACGTTCTGTTTTTCTTGAGCATATTCGTCAAGGGTGCTGCCTTGGCCGAATAGCCCTTGATGAAGCGGCGGTAGTAGTTCACCAACCCAAGGAATGAGCGAAGCTCGGGCACTTTTGAGGGAGGTTCCCATTCAAGGATGGCCTTTACTTTGTCGTTCTCCATCATAATCCTCCCGCCCGCAATTTTGTGGCCAAGGAACTCCACCTCTTGTTGTGCAAACGAGCATTTCTCTAACTTGAGGAAGAGCTCGTTGTCTCGGAGTACTTGGAGGACTTGTCGTAAATGTTGGGCATGCTCCTCAAGCGTGGTGCTATACACCACTATGTCATCCAAGTACACGACCACGAAGCGGTCGAGGAATGGTTGGAGTACCTTGTTCATGAGTGTGCAAAATGTGGCGGGTGCATTAGTAAGGCCAAAAGGCATCACAAGGAATTCGAAAGACCCGTACCTTGTTGTGCACGCTGTCTTCGGTTCATCTCCCTTGGCGATGCGCACTTGGTAGTACCCGGAGCGCAGGTCGAGTTTGGTGAAGTACCGCGCTTTGCCAAGCTGGTCGAACAAGTCCGCGATCAAGGGAATCGGATACTTGTTCTTGATGGTGATCTTGTTGAGCGCTCTATAGTCGATGCACATCCGCAGCGATCCATCCTTTTTCTTTTGGAAGAGGACCGGTGCACCGAATGGGGCTTTCGAGGGACGAATGTATCCTGCGTCCAGCAAGTCTTTGAGTTGTCTCCGCAACTCCTCGAGTTCGGGTGGCGCCATGCGGTAGGGCGCCAAGGCTGGTGGCTTCGCGCCTTGTTCCAGCTCGATTGCGTGATCTACCTCTCGTCGAGGTGGGAGCTTCTTTGGAAGTTCTGGAGGCATCACGTCCTTGTACTCATTAAGGACGGCTTGAATTTGTGGAGGGACTTGGCTTGGCGACGTTTCACTATTTCCTTCCTCGTTTAGTTCCCGAATGGAGACCAAGAAGCTTGGGTCCTTCTTGAACGCCCTCTTGAATTGCATGGCGGAGAGTGTCTTCTCCTCGGACTTGCCTCGCTCCGTGGGTACCATGCATGCTTTGCTCCCGTCGAGGATGCTTAGGGAGTTTGTAGCGGGCAGCGGGAAGGCATGGACTTGGTCGAAGAATTCCATGCCAAGGACCATCTTGAAGTCATCCATGGGCACGATGGAGAAATCAATCTTTCCACTCCATGTTCCGAGTGTTAAGTGCACGCCTTGTGCAATTCCCGCAATTGGCTTGGCGGGTGAGTTTACGGCCTTCATTGTGCCTCCTTCCTTGGTTGCCTTGAGGCCTAAGCGCTTGGCCTCATCTACGGACACAAAGTTGTACGTCGCTCCCGTGTCTAGCAGCGCGCGAACGGACTGGCCATTTATCTTCGCGCTTACATACATGAGCCCTTTCTTGACGAGGGTGGGCTGTTGGCGATTGAGTGCGCCGAGGCGTTGGAGAGAACCCATGCTGAGTTGGGGTTCCTCCGAAGACGTTGAGGGGTTGCTCTTTAGTTGGGCAGCGAGAGCATTAAGCGACTTCTTCTCCAGACAGTCGCGTACCCAATGAGGACCGTTGCATATGAAGCATGGGCTTCGCGGTTTTGGTGCCTCCTTCTTTCCCTCCGACTTTCCTTGCCCACTCTTGTTGCTAGGCGGCTTTTTCTGCCCCCAATCTTTGCGGTTGTAGCCCTTGTCCTTGCGACTCTCTCCCCCACCTTTGCCTTGGTTGGCCCTTTTGTCCTTAGATTGGGTAGAGTATTCAGCGAGTGATTCCGCAACGGCGATGGCGTCGTCGAGTGTTTGAACACCACGCCTATCAAGCTCGGTCTTGGCCCAATCCTTGAGGCCATCTTGGAAGTAGAAGAGCGAATCCTTATCGGACATGTCGCTTATCTCCAACATAAGGGTAGTGAACTCATTGATGTAGTCCCGCATGCTACCCGATTGCTTGAGGCGACGTAAGCGCGCTCGTGCTTCCTTTTCCGCATTGCTTGGGGCGAATTGCTTTCGGAGTTCTTGCTTAAAGTCGGCCCAAGTATCGATGGCGCAAATACCCTTGCCCATCTCGCCATGCTTGCGACGCCACCATAGTTGTGCAGCGCTTCTAAGATACGTGGGTGCAGTGCCCACCTTCGATGCCTCATCTCGGACACCCATGGCATCGAAGTATTGATCGAGCCCGAAGAGGAAGTTGTCCACGACAGTGGCATTTCGTGTGCCATCGTATGTGTCGGGCTTTGGCACGTCAATGCGGCGCGCATCACTCGAGTTTGCGGAAGCTGGACTTGCGGAGAGTGTGCGCTTGTGCCATGCCCAATCCGAGCGGACTTCATCCACTTCCGCACGGACAGCGCGTAGTTCGTCCTGGACAAAACTACGAAGTTTCAACAATTCATCATGAAATGAACGAAACTCACCTCGGAGAGTGTTCGCTTGCTCTTGGATGAGAGCTTTGGTTGCCACCGTGAACTCGGCGTATTCCCCCTCGAGACCATCCACTCGTTCCTCCAATCCCTCGAGGCTTTCTTGAGTGGCGGACAATACATTTTCGAGAGTGGTCACACGAGGCTCCAACGCATCCACGGATGGGGCCTTGGACTTGCCACGAGTCTTGCCTGGGGCACGTTCTCCCTCACGGCCACGGACTGGTTCCGGTGGAACATCCACACCAACAACACCCTCTTGTGCTACATTCAAAGTGTTGGCCATTGCTTGTGAGCTAACTTGCGTGCGTGCAAACCTTAGCTCTGATACCACTTGTCACGGGATGAGTATTTTGCGCAGCTAACCCGTGCGGCACTTAGACAACTTGCCGAATGTTGCTAAGTAAGCCTAGAGCTTCTCGAACTAGAGAATAAAGCAATTGAGCCAAATGAGAGATTTGTATTGCACAAAGAGAGATTACAATGCTTGTTGTGAGTTTGTTGGATACAAATGCCTAGAGCCCTCCCATATTTATAGGGGAGGCTTGCCAAGCTCTAGAGATTCTAGAGAATTCTACAATTGCCTAGCTATTTACATGTGCTAGAAATGTATGGAAAACTCTAGAGTATTTACAAGCTCACATGTGCTAGAGTTGCCTAGAATTTTCCGGAATTGGGCCAAGCTAGCACTCTTGGCCTTGTGTTGGCTCTCTAGCCCGAAATTGTGGGCATTTGGGCTAGCAAATTGGGCGGTCCGCGACATACAGCTCTACGTTCCCTTGTAACTGTTGTATTGTGTGATCCCTTTAAATTTGGCAATGCATTTCCCATCTTTTAAATTTCGCACGGTAGTTTTTTTTTTATCTTTCAAAATTATACATATATTTAATCTTTAATAAAAATTTGGTTTGCACATATTTTGGATATTACGAACAACTTGGATGGTAAAAAATTGGGAGCTCGTAACATGCTATAGTTTGTATGAAAATTACTTTTGACCTCAGTAACTGCTTCACAATTTACGATTCGTATGGTTCACAATGCTGCTCGACAGTATTAATCAAATTTAAGTTCTGTAATTTGAGAAATTTGATCGATGGTATGCTGTAATTTGAGACAAAAGAATTAATGTTTTTGAGTAATGTGATGGTTAGAAATTTTATATAAACTAATATGAAAATGATCTTATTGAATGGATGAAAATATAAAATTAAAAAAAAATGATGCAGGATAAATGATTTTTATTCAACTAATATGTGATGTTAATTAATTTGTACAAAAACATTTATGATTACTCTCAAGATTTTATGCAAATTGTTCGTAAAGAGGAAATCATTTTAATAAATGCAATAACTTGACCATCACTTTGAGAAGAAGAAAATATATAGAGTGAAGTTACACAAGACTTGTGTAACAACTGAGTTCCGGATCCGCCTTTGTTGCATCAGTTATGCCGGGCCCCAACTTTTGTCTTTTATGATCTAACTACTGTCAAATTTACTTCAGCACCTTGTTCTCCTTTCATTTACAATTTGTTTATAAATCTTAGATGGACAAAATTATCCTTCCTAACAAATGTTGAAGAAAATTGATGAGGTGTAGAGTTCAGGTATTTTTGTGCTCATGAAAAGTCACGGCAACAATGGAAGGGTAACAACTTCAGCAACAAATTCTCCTTTCAGCAAAAAATTTTCCTTTCAGCAACAGATTCAGCAAACAAAGTCCACTGTTGTTGAAGTAGGGAGAAAGAGATTGGATAAGTGGAATTTGATGGGTAGACTTTGGAATAAAGCTAGGTCTTTGGTAGTGCGGCTTTTTTGAGGCTGGAAATAATTTATGTGAAGAAGCATGAAATGAGTTTATTGATGTCAGTTGGAACCTCAAGTTCATGTTTTTTTTTGGGATTTTGCCGATTTTGAATCGAAAAATACAATAGTATCTTCTTTTTCTTTTTAGAGATTTTGTTGAGTTTGGATCCGAAAGCATAATAGTATCTTATTCTTCTTCTTTTTATGGGTTTTGCCGATTTTAATTCTGAAAGTAAAATAATATCTTCTTCTTCTTAAAATATGCGAAGATGTAGGAGAAGATGATAATGATGGAGGAAGATGAAGGTGATGAGTGATGATGATGGAGACGAAGGTGAGAGGAAAGAGAAATTTAAGGGTATTGCTGTCTTTTTGTTTATATTAGTGTTTTCCGTTGATTAATACATCTTGGATGTAAACAAATAAATACTTTAATATTTATAAAAAATAATAAATAAAAAGAGTGCAAAGTGACTCATAGAATTTTATCAGTGTATCTGTGTGGAAAATACTATAATATTTCTTGATATCTTATGAATAAAAAGGGAGCAGAAGGTGCTCAGTGAAATTTAACATTAGTAAAATCTCAAAAAACAAAAGCGGAGGTTTGGTACAGCCGTTGCTAAATAGGTGAACACTTAATTCTACAAGTGGGTAAGAGAAGTTAAAATTTTAAATAACTTAAAAAAAATCTCTTAACTCAATGGACTTAGCTATGTTATAACTGTGATACCGTACTACAGTTGCAACCAGTTATTGAATCTACTTGAATCTACTGGTGTACCCCTCATTCAAGTGAATTCAATAATTAGTTACAACTGTGGCACGGTACTATAGTTACAACATAGTCGGATCCTAACTCAATTGTACTAATATTCTAAACCCTAGCTCAATTATACAAATCTTCGAAATCCATATTAGGTACCATCATTAAGCAAGTACTAGCAGATATTGTCAAGCAACACCATTTAAAATGTTCATTCCAATAATAAAACCATTTTTTTTAGTAGAACAATTAAATTCATTTAAAAAAAATCTCATTATGGTATTATTAATTTTAATATCCTCCAATATCTTAATTGGCTCTATTGATAGCTTACCTGATAGCTCAAGTAATACTTGAAAATTTAATAAGATCATCTTTCACTAAATTTAAAAAGATGATATAAATAATAAAAATTTATGTGGAACATTGCCTAACATATTACACAATGTTATATATATTTATTTATCATATTTTTCCAAAGACAATCACGCAATATTAATTGATCATAAATAATTCGTCGATATAACTAAGCAACTCTTTTACAAGTGAAAAATTTATCATCAATGCATATGAATTGAGATTTGAGAGTGACATGTACATGAACAAATGTAGAAGAATGAGACAAACCAAATCATATATATATATATATATATATATATATATATATATATATATGAAATCAAATTAAGTGGTTCAAAATCATTACGAATTTACGATTATAACATAAAAATGCAAACTCCAAATCATGGATGCACCTTCTTCTTCTTGACTTGACAATTACAATCATGAATTGAAGTAATGCACCCAAATTTCCTCTTCATCTCTTTCCACATGCTAGGCTTCTCATTTTTCTGTTTATTTTTATCATTATGATTATTATGTTGCTGCAAGCTGCAACTCTTCTGAAGTTCTTTCCTCATCACAAGGCACTCTCTTTCAAGCTCCATCACCTTGTTGCTCATGATCTTCATTTCTTTAATCACCATTGCTTCATCTTCCGCCACCACCTCCTCCTCCTCCATTTCTTCCTTTACGATCATTTTATCATCAGGAAACAATGCCACCTCTCTAGTGATTGTATCTCTTATGTGCAACTGTGCCGCAAACAATGCTTGCACCACCACCCTCAACGGCAATCTTTCATTTCTTGCCGCGTGCTCGCAGGCTTCCAGGGACAGCTTGCGGCAGTCTAAAACTCTACATACTTGTTCTCTTTCTGATTCAGTTAAGTATCTGTGCTTGTGGAAGTATATATCAATAGCCATGTAAATTCCATCAGAGTTTCTTTGTGTCACTGTGGGCACTTCAGCTGACATTTCCACAATGGAAAGAAACGTATTCACCTTCAAATCTATGTCAGCCGCAATCTCTGCTAAGAATTTCTCAATCAGCTCTGCCACTTTGATGTATCCTGGAAACTGAGATGAAGGAGAATAGCTGCCACAGAAATTCCTCAAAATCCTCCTCAAACACTCGATATCATATTGAACTTCTTTAGCATAGCCTTGAGATGGAATTAGGAGGTCTCTTACTGTTGCCTGATCAAGCTGTTTCCCAATTCTGATCTCAAATCCAGTTCTGCAATCAGAGCTAGCTTCCAAAACAATTGCGTATCGAAGCATTTCAAACAACAATGTGCACGTAACGAGTCCTCTTTCATAAGGCAAGAGCTTTTCCACGGCTTCAAGTACATCCCTCTGAGTTTTCCTCTTGAAAATTGACACTGTTTCATCTCCGACGGTGCTTGATAGAACCCATCTTTTTGTGTACTGACAAACGGATGAGGCCACAAACTCTGGGGGCACCCCATGCTGATTCATTGAACGAATGATGGCATCGAAAAGCTGAAGAGACAGTACGGTTAAATCCTCTGATTTCCAATCAATAACGAAGAGCTTTCTCCTCGCGTTTGGCCTATATGCATCATCAGCGTCCTCACTATCTTCATCACAACTCAAATTCTTCATCGGAGCCCCGAGAAGGTGGGGATCAGCCACCGCCTTCTCAATGAGAGACCTAAAACAGGCATCAACTAGGCCAAGCTGTACAGCCTGTTGAAGGAAATCATCTGCTACTCGGAGAGCCTTAATGGTTTCATTCCAGCTGGGGAGAACTTCCTGTTCAAAGAAGATTAGAGCCCTCTTCAACAGATTGTTTCTGCAGTGAGCCTCAGTCATCTCCAAGTATTCAGCGAGGCCAATGATGGGTATCACATTTTCAGTGGAGATCTGGGGTTCAAAGCCGTGGCAGAATCTTAGAACAAGCTCAAAAGTTTCAGTATCAGGTGAAATGTCTCGGAGGAAATAAGAGAGGTCTTGATTGGGATTCTCATCCAGTATAGCAGCAACCTTGGCCGATTTTGAAGCAAGGAGTTCCTACGCATTTGTGAAACAATTATATTTAAACTTTGAAACGACTTAAGTGTCAACTTAAACAAACAAAATGAAGGGAATCTTATTCCTCACTCTGTCCAAAATGAAAGGCAAGCCGTTAACATAGAGCTGCACATCAGTCAAGGTTGTAGACTTTGGCAACCTGAAATGACCCAGCAAATTTGTAAAACAACTCAACCTTTTCAAAATCTAAAACTAAAAGGGTGTGGGAAGAAATAGTTTATTACCTTGTGCTTTGCCTATTGGCCATATTTCGACTCCTGTTGATGTTTCTTACTCTGATAATGCCAGAAAACAGCAGTAAGATATCAATTTTAGGAGTCACCCCATTTAAAAAGATAAAATTTATGCATCATATGTTACACTAAACAAACAAACAAACAGATAAGAAGACGGCACTAATCAGATTCTAAAAGTTTAAACTAATGAATTGAGTACTCCATAATGGTAAGAACCTGTTGATGAAATATATATGTGTGCGTGTGTGTATATGTAAATATATATATATATATATTTATACATATGCCAAATTAAACAATCTGTCACTGTCACTGTGATCATCAATATCATAAAAGAAGAATGAAGCAGAGAAGCACTATGACAATATAATCATGAATCTTTAATAAGTTGGGTGTTCGCAAGTAATAGAAAGTGAAGACAACTCACACGACAGGATCAGAGAGACCGCAAAGTCATTTTTGTTAATTCATTTTACTCATAAAGAGTGAGATATACCAGTGAGGTCAGTGTGAAACTTTCAAAACAAAACCACCAACGTTCAAAAAATCAGATTCTCCTAATTTTATGAGATTTTTTGTGCCACCTTTCTTTCGTATCTCAATTAGGATTCTGATTAAATTAAAAAAATATATATTTAAATTTCATTGACCTGTGTATAGTATATCACTTTAACCTCATATAATTTATCCTTTTGACACCCCATAAATACAAACTCTTTTTCTTTTAAACGCAACTTGACTCAATTAAAACCTTTTAAAAAAAATTATTTTGACGCAAATGGAGAAAGAAATTGCCGAATGGAAAAGTGATAATTTATGAATGTAGAATTAATATGTAGTCCTTTGTAGCAATTTGTTTTTTTGATTCTTTTTTCATACAAATAAAATATAGCAATAAGAAAAATAGAAATATAGTTCTTTTGTATATGATGAAGTTTTGACTCATGATCTCATGTTTATAGGAAGTATAACCGAAGAATGGTTGAATCGGAACTTTATCCCTCCAGATGATCAAACCGTTGATGTTCAGAAAAACAATCCCTGTATAGTAAGATAATGAAGGGATAGCTGTAGCCATACCCATCATATTTTACAAATTCTTTTCTGGCACAAAAATCTCAAGAACAGTAGCAGGCTACTCTACAACAAGTTAACAAGGATTACAAGACTTGCATTTCCGCATTCATTTATATACAAGGCTGGTGCCAAAGTGTTGAACTCCAGTTTATTTCCAGGAGTGCTGAAATGGACTACTTTTCTGTAAGTATTTTTGAACCTTCATAAGAGAATAAGCGAATTGCATTTCTGTAGCTTAGTTCTGAAAGTTCTTCTTTAGTCATGTCAAGCAAGGATGCCACATAATCAAGAACCTGAAACCAAAGTCATTAAGATTTGTTACCTGTTAAAGCATAGAGTTACAATTCCTCCAGCATGATCTAAAAGCGTGTCCTATCTGACGGATATGGGAATTATTATGAGAAAATTACCCAGATACAGTCGAAAAGGGGAAGAGCAAAAATAACAAAACAATGCATTGTGGAGAAAGTAAAAGGTCAGAAATTTATTCATGTAATGCTAAGGAAATATCGATCAAGAGTCAAAGAAACATACATTATGGATGTTTGCCGGGTGATTAAGTGTTTCTTTTGGCAGTGTTGATGAATCTTTTGAAGCATGGAACTGGTTATCAGATGCACTACCAACATTTGGTGAATGTTCTTCCTTTGCAGAAAGCTCTTGAGGGAGGGAAGGGTCTCCATCAACCAAGAAGAGAGAATTTAACTCTGCCTTTGGCAATGCATCAGGTGCATCTGTCTCCAATAGAATCCTTTCTGAAGGCACCTAATAGAAGCTTGAAATTAGGTATGCCAAAGAGTTCAAAATATTTTAGAGGCAACCGACAGTGATTGACGTTACCACTCTCAACATTTTCTTCGCCTTTTGTGCTTTCATGGACATGAGAAATCCAGAGAATGAAAAGTATGCGCCAAGCTTTGATAATTCAGGAACCATCTCGGCAGAACCCAGGTAAGAATGAATAATGACACCATCAGGGAAAGGCCCCACAGATCTGAGGAAACAAAATGTCATAGTAAGAATGCACGTAAATAATAAACATCATGCCTATTAAGCCATTAAGAAGCAAGTGGTGGCCAAAACTTAAAATATGCAATAAACAGGACACAAGGTGAATTGTAAGCCCCAACCACTGCAGAATGAGCATTTTCGGGAACTAGCCCTCTTCCCATCACTCAAGAGGCAGTATCAAGTAGCACAATCGTAGTAAAGGTATGGTGTGAAAAAAGAGACGTTAAACCATAAAGAAATACTTGCAAAAAGCAAATTGAAGACCTTGATTCACATACTTCATGGTAAACTGTAACAAGCTATTTATGGAAGACAGCATAGTGGATACATTCATCTGAGGTTAATTAACAAAAGAGTTGTACAGATGCTATGTTTTCGTCTGTGTTCTATCTGGAGAGTCAAGAGTAATCCATTTTAAGTTACGAATCTGAGCAGAGTGACATGCATCTTATATTGCAGTAACCATGGACAATCGGAAACTTTTCTCAAGCAAGCTTCACTTCTCAAAAAAACTTAAGAGGGTCCTCTAATTCATCTTCTCTGTTTAAGTAACCGTGATCCTTTCACACCCAATGACTTGAAGAGATTGTGGCTTTTCAGGTTAACAACAAACATCTACTGAACAGTTGCCACCAAGAAAGCGAGTTCCAATCTTCATGGCAAATCTAGGCCCATTGTTCAACCGGACGTATTCATAAAGGAAAAACTTGTTTCCAAATATGATCCTCCCACTGAACACCAACATAATCTCCAAAAGATCTACTTTAATACAATTATCTTGTGATATCTACATATTTATAGTCTCCAACACACATAAAACCTTCATCAAGACTGGTACTGCAGAGAAACAAAGAAACCTTGTGCACTACATGTTTCCTGGCTTCTCAAAGATGTTTGAAACTATAAGCATTACAGAATTTGTGCAAAACAGCAAACTTAGAAAGGGAAGCTCTAGAAAAACTAAGAATAAAGCAGAGTTGATCACATTTGGCTGCCTGAAAAGGTTCACAGAAAGCTTGACTAAGAATAAACAGAATGACTTAATGATTATAGGTATTAGCATGTGGCTTAGCACAAAGAATAAAAGGCTAAAGCCCTTTTGAACAATCTTATTCACGAATGCAGAAACACAAAACAATTCAAATCAATATTAAACTTGCTAAAATTTCCATTTCAACCAAGAAGCAAGAATGGATAATTTTCAATTGTCCATTCTATAATACTTTGCGATAAAAATATTTAAGTGAAAATAGAAACATAAAAAGAACATACTTCATTATCTCGAGCAGATCACCAAATGCACGAACACAATGTATGGATGCTGGTCTTTTCAGCTCTTTTGCCAGTTCAAGCTGTTGCCTGAATACTCCGACCTGGAATGAGAAAACACCATGTGTACAAAAGAAAATTCAGGATTTATCATTTATCTAAGTCTGAGAATTAAATAATTGAAAAAAAAGTATTTTATTTATATATTTTGAGAAACAGTATATGGATTATACATAGATATATGTCTTATACATTATTTAGATTTATGTGTTTCTTTGTGCATTTGCAAACAGGTCAGAGTCTAAGAGAAAAACATGAATTATAAAAATACAATTTAGGCTATTTAAGAAGGCCACTGCAACATGCGATAGGATTGCAAAAGGAACTCACTACTGAAATAACAAAACCATAAGGTATTCTTGTTTCGTGTAACGACACAATCTTGTCAGAACATTGCTTCGACTACCAAGATTGTCGTATGAAAGAAAAGTTAACTCAGTGTATATATAAAGTAAATTAGTATACTCCCAGTGCGGCCTTCATTTTGGAAAATAATCAACAGATTAATGAATGCCAAAGAAATTCTAAGATTAAAGTTGAAGTGGAACAAGTAGATTTAGGTTTTTAATTCCATTTGACATCACCAAAGATTGAAATGAATTATTCCCATAAAAAGAAAGAAAAAAAGACCATTATGTTATTGCTTGTTGGCAGTAACAAGTTACGTATAAATCAAGCAAGGAAAGGTAAGGATAATAAAACCTGATCCATAAAGTCAATCTCCCTTCCCTTTGAACCTTTGTCTAAACCAATCTGCAGAGGTTCACATGCATGTTTCTGTTAGATGTGGTCTCAAACATGATAATTTCACACATTTCCAAAATTTCAAAAGCACATAGAATACACACATATATTTTCCTTGTTGTCATTTCATTTCTTAAATTCCTGATTTGTTGCCATTTCATTTCTTAAATTCCCAAAACTGGGGGTTAAAAAACGTTAAAAACATGAGATAATTTCGCCCATCGGAGTTACAGGAACTACATTTCACTCTAGTTTTCAAGAAAGTTTCAAAGCATAAATATGTTTCAATTGTTGGGAAAACAAAAAAAATAAAGGAAAAAGGAAAATTGCAGCTTAAAACCTAAAAGAATCTAACCTCTCCAACAGCAGCGGCAGGAGTGGTCTCAAAGAATTCCTTAAGAGTACTGAACCAGTTGGGAGTCCTCTCTTGAACAAACCTAAAAATAAACCCAATCCATAATATACAAAGATTTATCAAACCCATCAGTAATGTATTTCAAGAACTCAATAAGCGCGAGTAGGAGTGCTCTCAGTTCTTACCATGGATGAACTCCGAAGCAGGGGATTACAGAAGGATGGCGTTCAGCCATATCTTTAACCAAGTCCCAATCTTTCTGCGATGACAAGAAAATAATTCATAATGATAAGAAATAAGTTGAAGCAACCCCCCCCCCCCCGGCGCGGCGCGGCGAAAAAAAGAAAAGAAATGAAGAAAGCCCATGAGCATGTACCTCGGAGACGCCATTTACAGCAAAATGAAGTACCCCAGAATTCACAGTGGTGGCAATTAATTGAGGTGCTTTGTGAAAGATTCTTGGGTCTTGAAGGTGACAGTGTGCATCAAATAGCTTCATTTGCTCTGCCTCTGCTCCGCACTACTGAATATTTTTTTTTTGTCATGGCAAACAGGTCACTCGAATAATAAAGCAATGCAACCTGTGTTCTTAATTGTGATTTTTTATAAGTTTAGGGACTTTTGGTGTTATTAGCCAATTTGCTAATACAAATGAACGTTGGCGAAAGATGGCGCTGTCGTGAATACACACGCCGCTTCAGTGAGTTAAAAATTTGTGAATCAGGCCCCCGAAAAATGTACATAGAACAGGAATAATAGATTTTAAAAAAATTTTATCCTAATTTTGAGGGAAAAGGACGATGAATCCGTTTGAAAAAGGATATAAAATTCTTTAATGTTTTAAAAAATACATATAATTTTTATTTTTATTATTAAATTTTATTTATTTTACTAGTAAATATATTTTTAATTTACAATTATTATCATGTCCCTATAATAAATAATTCAATATATTGACTTAAGACATATGATTGATAACATATTTAATGAAATCAATAACTTTTTATTTAAAATTTAAAATTGAGTTATAATTATCTTTTGTCCAAACTATTCATTATAAATTATGAATATACCATTTCTAATGATAGGATGATAAAAAATGATTCATAATAGGTAAAATTAAAATCAAATTTATCATTGGGAAGAATACATTTATAATTTAGAGTGAATAAATTGGCAAAAGATAATCACATCTTAATTTTAAGTTTTAAATAAAAAATTATTAATTTCATTATACCCATTATATGTCTTAAGTTAATATACTAAATTATTTATTATAGAGATATAATAGTAATTGTAAGTTAAAAAATAAATTTACTATTAAAACAAATGGAATTTAATAATGAAAATGGGTTATATGTCTTTTTTGAAATATTAGGGGTCTCACTATCCTTTTCTCTAATTTTTATTTTAAATAGTGAGTTGCTAATTAAACATTATTTGAAAATTTTTTTTGAAATAAAAAAATTTAAGAAGGGTAAAGTTTTAATTTTTTTTTCTAACTTTTATCTTTCTTAAATTTTGAACTCTATTAATTAATTAAATAAAACTCTTTAAAAATTATTTGCTCGCACTTTTAGGGACACATAGCTAGAGATGACAAAATCCCAGGCCGGGTTTTAATCCGGGTACTAAAATTTTATTTTTTTAATATTATATGTGTATATATTTTTTATTTTTTGGTAATTTTATAAGTTTTAAATTTATTCAATAAAATTTGAAATGAAAATATAAGTTTTAAGTGTTTAAAACTTTATATATGTATAATAAATGAGTCATATAAATATAAATATTTAAAATAATATATATTTTATAATATTTTTTAATAAAATTTGGATTTTAGGTTTATCAAATGATGCACAAGACCGACCTGACTTCATACCCAGACTGAGTAATACCTAACCTATAACGTTCGGGTATAGTCCGAATCCAGACCGAACGGATATTTTTACCATCTCTACACATAGCCTTTAAGAACAGATAGAATAAGTACTATATCAAAACTACAATTAGACTAGGTATTGAAATGATTTCACAATTATTGAATTAATATTTATTCCGGAAGTTCGAGAAAGCAACCGCGTGGCATAATTAAATGAAAATAATGTATGTTGTATTTGAAACAAAATTTTTTGATGGGAGAGCATAGTTGACCTCATTCAATAAATAATTTATGTTATAAGTTCAACGCTGGGTGGGTGTTTTTGCTAAAGATATTGCTTTTCGAGCTAGTAAATTGCTGAGGGTGCCAATTGTGCCTCTATAAGACTCTAAACTATAATATACTTTTTATGTAATAATTAAAGAAATTATTTTATGTACCGAAGTTCCGAATATTGTATTAGAGAGACCACCTAAATGCAAAAGATACTATTCTAAAAAAGATGAAGATATTTCTGAGAGTGAATTTGGAAGCTTCTAAACTCTAAATTCTTCCTTCTCCCACAATAATAAGTTAATAATTTCATTTCATTAAAAATAGGTAATTTCTTGTTCAAAAACGAAACACGTTTTCTCAAACAACAGAGAGCCGTAGTTAAAAAACGTGTCACTGACCACACAAATTGAAGTCGCATAAGCAAAAGGATCATTGGACGGCAAATAGAACACGTAGCTCACCGTACCGGCCATCCCGTGCCACAGAATCTCACTCAACCAATCATAACGCAACTTGTCGATCTCCACTTTAACCTTCGATAACGACTTTTGTTCGCTTTCATGTGCCAAAGCCTCTCTTAACTCAGAAACTGATTCTTTCTTACATAAATTTGGGACTGATATGCAAGATTTTACCAATATAAACACGAATATCCCACTTCTCCCCTGGCCTCAGATTTGAGGCTCAAATTTGCAACCTCTTTTTTTTTATTTATATATATATATATACTTTTGGCGTCTGGGTCATGATGAAGTAATGCGTTTTGTGTTTTGTTGTCAAAATCAAGAACTGGGTTGTTGTTGTCGTTTTTACTGAAATGGAAGTGGGGGTTGCCCTTGCCTTTGCCTCTGCCTCTTGTGTGTTCTGTGGAAGCCGGAGTGTGCCTGTAACTACAAGGAAAACTTTAGCTTTGAATGTGAGAAGGTTTAATTCTAGTGTTTGGCATGCAGCTCCCTTGCAGTTTTCTGTTTGTTCACCTGTTAGATCCATTTGTTTGTTTATTGGATACAAGTCACGTTCTTCGTTTGAATTTTTTCAACCCCAGCAATTTGTTCGTTACAATAGCAACAGCAGCAGCAGTAGCACTAAGTCTAGTACTACCTTTAAGAAAAAGCCTAGAAGAAAAAGCAGTGGTTTTTCCAAATCCAAAATCCAAAATGCTAAAACTTTATCTGGTACTGGCAGTTCTACTAAGGCCAATGTTAGCAGTGTAGTTGAGAAATCAAGTGGTGAGAAGCAACAGGAGCAGCCTAAGAAGAGTGATAATGCGGTCAATGTGCAAGCTTTGTCTCAAAATGGGAACCCTTTCGGTAGAAGAGACCTTGGTAAGGGTGTTGTGAGGTGGATATGCCAGGGAATGCGAGCAATGGCTTCAGATTTTGCTTCTGCTGAGATTCAAGGAGAATTTTCTGAGCTGAGGCAGCGGATGGGGCCTGGTCTTACGTTTGTTATAGAGGCGCAGCCTTATTTGAATGCCATTCCTATGCCGGTGGGGCTGGAGGCCGTTTGTTTGAAGGCAGGCACTCATTATCCGACTCTGTTTGATCACTTTCAGAGGGAATTGCGTGATGTTCTTCAGGAATTGCAGCAGAAATCATTGGTTCAAGATTGGCACGAGACCGAGTCTTGGAAGCTGCTCAAAGAACTTGCTAATTCAGGTTCTTCTCTCTTGCTGACACTATGTTTTTCATTACATTTTTCATGTAGACAAACTGAGATTTGATCTCTAAGACAGCACAGTATCTTCTGGGGAAAATCAGTGTTGAAGACCACATTTATTGGTTGCTCATAGTACAAGTTTTGCTTCTAGTACAAATTAACCAATCTGTAATTTGATTTTGGTGCATTTGCAGCCCAGCACCGGGCTATTGTGCGCAAGGTTACCCAGCCAAAGCCTGTGCTAGGTGTTTTAGGAATGGATTTGGAAAGGGTTAAGACTATACAGAGCAGGCTTGATGAGTTTACGCAATGGATGTCAGATTTGCTTCGTATAGAGAGGGATGCTGAGTTGGAGTTCACTCAGGAGGAGTTGAATGCTGTTCCAACCCCTGACGAGAATTCTGATTCATCAAAGCCGATCGAGTTTTTGGTTAGCCATGGACGGGCTCCACAAGAACTATGTGATACCATCTGCAACTTGTTTGCAGTCAGCACCTCTACAGGTTATGTAGCAATTTATCTTCACCTTGATTAGTAGTTTTCTTGAATGTGACATTGATTAACCTTTGATTTTTTTTGGATATCTCTTATTTATTTATTTTTTCCAATTGTGTGTTACCTTCCTTGATTTCAATTTGGTTTAGTAATATATTGGGATTGGGATGTGTCCACAGGGCTAGGAGGAATGCATTTGGTATTGTTTAGGGTTGAAGGAAATCATCGACTGCCACCTACAACCCTTTCTCCTGGAGACATGGTTTGTGTGAGGGTTTGTGACAGTAGGGGTGCATGTGCTACTTCTTGCATACAGGGGTTTGTTCACAATCTTGGGGAGGATGGTTGCACCATCAGTGTGGCTCTGGAATCTCGCCATGGCGATCCCACATTCTCTAAGCTCTTTGGCAAGAGTGTGCGCATTGACCGTATCCAAGGATTGGCGGACACTCTAACTTATGAGGTATGGATACTTTTCAGTTATCCTTGTTTTGGAGGGAATCAGTTTTCTCAATTAATCATGCTATACATTGTATGGGGACAAATATGTTAGTGTTGCAGCCCAAGTTCTTATGTTGTATTCAAAATTCGGCTTGAGTACCCCAAGCCCTTGCTTGTGGGTATTCTTACGTGTTCCCATTATCTTGGATTTGCACACATTTTGCTATCTTTTGGTTGTGTTCAGAATGCTATAAAAGTGTGCAATATTCACCTCTAGTAGAGATAGCAATGGGATGAAAGTGGCTGGAAATTCATTCTTTTATTGAATCAAATCACTGACACTCTTCATCTGTTTTTTCTTTTTTTGAGAGTTTCTCACTGCATATTTCTCATCATACTTTGATTGAGTTTCCCATTTTCTTTCAGAATTTCTATATTCTGTTTCGTAAACCATATGCCCTGTTGTAATTAGTTCTGTCTTCCTTGCCACAACCTGTTCTCATATTTGAACTTCTAACAGTTGATTAAATCAAGAATTATTCCTCAATATAAAAGACCTGCACCATTCAAAACATTTTGGCAAGTTTATTTTTCCTCTTTTTTCAATTTTATCTGGATTTACCTCACTAAATCATCACATCCACCTAGTCCACAAAACGTTAGTGATGCTCTGTTGGATGGCATTAAAGCTGAAGCCATCCATGCTCTAATCTTGATGAAATTAGTGTAGTGTAAAAAATAAAAAGGATCACGCTGTAAAGGCAGCGCAGTACAGATGACATTCCTCAAGTCAGGTTAAGTTTTTTGCCTTTGGATCAACTTCCTAATTTACTGGGTTATACAAGGTTATATAGGTATAGTTGTATCATTATGCCACTTACGGTAGGGCATAGGACCTCAAAGCCACAAGTTTTGTAGCTGTTGCAATTAAGGTTTTTCTTTCGATAGTGGCTTTGCACTTTTCTTAATCACTAACATATTGTGTTTCTCTTTTGCAGCGCAATTGTGAGGCGTTGATGCTCCTTCAAAAGAATGGTTTGCACAAGCGAAATCCTTCTATTGCTGCAGTAGTTACATTATTTGGAGACAAGGAAGATGTTACATGGCTTGAAGAGAATGATTTAGCAGATTGGTCTGAAGTGAAATTGGATGGAATAATGGGGAAAACTTTTGATGACTCGCAGAAAAAGGCTATTGCCTTGGGTTTAAATAAGAAGCGGCCACTGCTGATAATCCAAGGACCTCCTGGTACTGGTAAGACAGGTTTGCTTAAGGAAATTATAGCTCGTGCTGTCCAACAAGCTGAAAGGGTACTAGTAACAGCGCCTACAAATGCAGCTGTTGACAACATGGTTGAAAAACTTTCAGATGTTGGATTAAATGTTGTGCGGGTTGGAAACCCAGCACGCATATCTCCAGCTGTAGCATCAAAGTCTTTGGGTGAAATTGTCAAGTCAAAGCTTGCAAGTTTTGTGGCTGAGTTTGAAAGGAAGAAGTCAGATCTTAGAAAAGATCTGAGACAGTGTTTGAAGGATGATTCATTAGCTGCTGGCATACGTCAACTTTTAAAACAGCTTGGAAAGACACTGAAGAAGAAGGAGAAAGAGACTGTGAAGGAAGTTCTATCAAGTGCTCAGGTGGTGCTTGCCACAAACACTGGAGCAGCTGATCCATTGATACGAAGGCTAGATACATTTGACCTAGTTGTTATTGATGAAGCAGCACAGGCAATTGAACCTTCTTGCTTGATCCCAATATTGCAGGGAAAACGCTGTATTCTTGCCGGTGATCAATGCCAGCTTGCTCCGGTGATTCTTTCTAGGAAAGCTTTGGAGGGTGGGCTTGGAGTATCCCTATTGGAGAGAGCTGCAACTTTGCATGAAGGGGTTCTTGCTACTAAGTTAACAACCCAGTATCGTATGAATGATGCAATTGCAAGCTGGGCCTCAAAAGAGATGTATGGTGGATCATTAACCTCGTCTTCTACTGTTGCTAGTCATCTTCTTGTTGATACTCCATTTGTCAAGGTAGGGTGGGTTGGTGAAGCATGTTTAGATAGTCCTTTACTTCCTACTTTAGTTTTGTTTATAATATCTTAATCTTCTTACCTGAGATTGTCAAGGCATCACTTGAAAAAGTTCCCGCCGATCTTTGCAGCCCACATGGATAACGCAGTGCCCATTGTTGTTGCTTGATACAAGGCTGCCATACGGAAGTTTATCACTTGGTTGTGAAGAGCATCTAGATCCAGCTGGCACAGGCTCATTCTACAATGAAGGGGAAGCAGAAATTGTTGTGCATCATGTTTTCTCCTTGATTTGTGCAGGTAATTATAGACTTACTTGTGAACTCATTCTTGAAATTTCATTGTTGTCTTAATAAAAACTAAACTGAATCATGAATCAATTTCGACTCACAAGCTGTGCATTTCAGTAAGAAGTTGAGTTTGAGAATTGTAAATATGGCAAACACATCTATATGCAATATATTATTATTATAGAAAAACCCCTATCAATTTGACCGGATAATTTGATTAAATCGATTAAAACTGTGGGAATCTCGTTTTGCTATGTTAGCAATACCTGTTTTTGCATAATTTTTGTGCCATACTTCTTGTTGTAGAAACCACCATGAATCCGAAGTCATGCTTGATGCATAATTAATTAATGATGTATGTGCTTTCTGTTGTGGGCTGCATATACTTTTGTGCTCAGTAATTGGGTTTCCCTTTATTGTCATCAGAATTACTGATAAAAGATAGCCACCTTGATGCTGACAATCAAACATAATTGGGTTTTCATAAGTGACAACCATATTGTATATCCATATGTATTGTATATTTTGTTTCATCTAATGATATGTGACAATTTGATTGGTTTGGGTCCTGTAACAGTATATGATTATTTCCATTTTGAAACCATTATCAGAAGAAATGATTTTATGCTTGTCTAGTTGGATCGGTCTTAAAAGAATTGGACTATGCAGGTGTTAGCCCATCAGCAATTGCAGTGCAATCACCTTACGTTGCTCAGGTACAACTCCTGAGAGATAGGCTTGATGAGCTTCCAGAGGCTGCAGGTGTTGAGGTAGCAACTATTGATAGCTTTCAAGGCCGGGAGGCTGATGCAGTGATTATATCAATGGTATGTTCCTACAGTAGGTTGACAGTTTTATGTATCACATAACAGCTCATGTTTCTCATTAAGCTTGAAAATCCTGTCCTAATATTTTTTGTGTTCTTCATACCTGATTGGTACTATAAAATGCACGAATTGCTTCTTGGAGCATATAAAAACTAGACACTGTTCAAAAACTACTTATGAAGGTCTTTGGCTTGTTGGTTGACCACAACGGTCCATATCAACTAATGTCTTTACCATCGTATACAGCTTCTGAGTCACAAAATTATTTCTTCTTCTATAGTGTCTTACTTTTCTTCCCCTGGACGGTTTTTTATCACAATTTTTCGGGATCATATATGAACCATACTTTAGACCCTTTTGAAGATGAAGTTAACCACGCAGATACTCACTAAACAGGAAGGATGAAAAAAACAAATCAAGACAGCTCAAAGTCAAAGTAGTTCAGTGCAGGCACCACATACAGTCTTCTGTGTCATGCATTAAAATTTAATTTCCAAGTAATGTGTTTCTTAGGCATGTACTTTTTCTGAGTCTGTACCCTCACATATTCTCAACCCTACACTTTGTGCACAACAATGTAAAATCGTTTTCATTGAAATTTCAGTACTTGAGTTCAGGTTTCATCTGATATTCTGCTGCATTATTGCTAACTTTAATTGAACTTTCGTATACTTGTGTGCATAACAATTATCAATGTAAAATGTTTTTTCTTTCAATTTTAAGGTCCGGTCAAACATTTTGGGAGCTGTTGGCTTTCTTGGGGATAGTAGGCGAATGAATGTTGCCATAACAAGAGCACGCAAACATGTAGCAGTTGTGTGCGACAGCTCAACAATATGCCACAATACCTTCCTGGCCAGACTCTTGCGTCATATCCGTTATTTTGGTAGGGTTAAGCATGCTGAACCTGGTTCGTTTGGTGGATCTGGACTTGGCATGAATCCAATGTTGCCATCAATCAGTTAACAAAAGCTTAAGCAGATCAATTTGGTAACTTCTATTTCTTTCTTAGGCAGTGATTGTTTGGGAGGACTTCAGTAATGTAGATGCTTGTCCTCTTTTCTTCTCAGCATCTGCTTCTGCATCAATTTATGTACAGCCCACCTTCATTTTTTCAACAGAAAAAAGTCATTCGTAACTGCATTGACAGTCGAATATGGATTTGTATATAAACTACACAGATTATACGTTCTGATTTTGATACGATACAAATGAAAAAGAAAAAAAAATTGTTGCAATTATATTATATGCTGATCTCAAATGATTGCTCAGTCTGTAACTAATGTTGAAAGATTTAGAATGTAGTGTCCACTCAGGTATTTTTACTGCTATTGCAAATTTGGCAATTTGCCATCCTTGTTACTGAAAGTTGCATTGCTAATTCTTCAGATTATGTGTAATAAGAATTCAGGTTTTGGTTCGTGTTTTCTTTGTTAATCTCATAGGAAACTAATCTTGAATGATTTAATCTCATGTTTTGGTTCATTTGGGAGGTTCCCAACTTGTCGTGAGGTTTATTAACTGGTGTTGCAGTAATATTTTGAACTCACTGCTCTCTTAGATACAAAATCATTGATTTTGTTGAAGGGAATTGATTCTGTAAGAAAGCTAATGTAGACATGAAAGCTGCAGGGCGGTATGTTCTTCATTTTACATAATATTACGAGCAAATACTGAAAAATTATATTCTGTGTTATATATCTTGGAAAATTATATAATGTGTTAAACTCCTTTAGTACAGATATCTCCTTGTTATAAAATTTAAATTTAATTTCACAGTGATGTATGGCTCTTGTATTTGTGTAGAATAAATCTGCATTTTATAATGGGTGATCATTCATATTGGGCTACCGGGCAAACTTGAGGGGTGTAAGTTCGAGTCCTAACTTATGGCTGGTGCTTCGGACTCTATTTTCCTCTTAATTGGACAGGAACAAATAATCTCTCTTGCAAATATGAATAGAATAGATACTAAATATTAGTGGGATTACGTATATTTTATTATAAGAACAGAAATTAGATTGTGACATTAAAATTATGTAAACGCATCAGTATTTAAGAAAGCATTCGCATTGGAGAATAATTATGTAGTGTTTACTTGGTCAAATCAAGTAACAAAGAATTCAATGAGAGATTCAACCAAAAACTGGAAAAGTGATTTTCTTCTTGGCTACTCCTTGCGTATCATTAATGCAACCAATAAGGCAATAACCTATCTAATTTACCAGACTAAATAACTTATTAATTAAATAAACCATATCTTTATCTCTCTCTTTTTCCTCCGATTTTATCATCCGTTACACTTCGAATCTCAGGCATTTTCTTCATCCATTAATGCTTAGTCCTCATGTGACTTTTTCTTTCGCTTAGCTTTTCCTTTCATTCATGTCCCAAAATTAAATCAAACCCAAATGAGCCAATCTCCCTCTGACTTCTATGATGCATGATTAGATTTTTCCAAGTGCTGTCACACTCATCTAACAAAATAAAAACGGCTCATTTGAGGCTAAATGTTTATATAATAACCAAAGCAGAAAGGAAAACTAAAAAAAATAATAATAATAAATAAAAAAAACCCAAACGAACCCATTTGGATAATTCGAAATTTTCTTTCACTTCATGGCTTTAAAACACATTCTGATAATTTTTCTCTTGTTTATTTCTCTTCAGCTTCTTCCTGCTAATCGCAATGCAGCAATTCATGGAAGCCATAGTTCAAGCCTTGATTGCCAACACAAGCATAAGATTAAAATGGCTGCTTTTCTGCTGACAAACCGGGCACCAATTCCACCTTCAGGACCATCAAAAAGGACACGACAAGCAGACAAAAGTCGGCGGTCCGGTTGGCTCAGCCAGGGATAGCGATATAGCCTAGCCATGACTCTAAACACAGACACAATACATAAATAAGAGGCGCGAAGGGGAAAAGAAAGAAAAAGATGTAGACTGTGTCTGTCTTTTTGAGCTTATTTTAAACATGTACTGTTGCATGCAGAATATGTTAGTGTGTCAACCAAGTGAAGACACGATTTCTTGTCTTCATCATTTGATTCTATAAATCAGATATGCTATTGTCTGTCTTAATCCTTTTTGTTTGTTGATCTTCTTGCACTTTCGACGTACACGTATATGTATAGAGTCACGATTAGTAGGCAATATTGGTCTTGTTATGATGAAAGGTATAATACTATCATCACATAAAGTCATCTAATTAATCTGCGACCTCACTCAGCAAATAATTTCTGTACAATCTAAAAACAATGATTTAGGGTGCGTTTGCAATTGAGATTGGACAGTTATAATTTAAAAATTACAGTACTAAAGTATTTGGTAAACACTAGCTGCTGTAACTTAGAAGTTATGTTGATATAATTTTTCACATGTATAATGAAAAATTTATGATATCTTTAATAATTTTATTAAAATTTACATTTTATTAACTTTTGTTTTATAATTACAATTTTTTTAATAATAGATGTAACTTAAAAGATATAGCACCTTAATTCCAAACATACCCTTAATGCACTATCATTAGTGGAGATGTGTTGTGAGATTCACACTCCCATGAATGATGGTTCGATACGCATGCATTTACGCACCGTATCACCACTCTATGAACTAATATATATGATTTCTATAATATCATTAAACTCTTTCTTTAATGATGCTCCTCTTTTAATTCATCATCCGTTACATCTCAAACCTCCAACATATCTCCATCATTAATGCATAGTCTTAGATGACTACTTTGCCATTTCTTTTGTTCATTTCCTAAACCAAGCCCCAAATGATCCAATATATTCTCTCTTTTGACTTTCTAAAATATGCCACAAGCACATAGATGATATGGATAAATATTTGGTAGACCTCTACCATGCATCCAGGAAGAGGAAAAGAAAAATTAAGACTAATTTAATTGATAGCTCATATCCTGTTGATCTAACTCATCTTGATGTCTCTGATTTATTTAAAGACACAAAGAAGAAAAAGATCACTTAGTTAGCGATGGAAATATCCACATTAATAAGCTCTCACGATTATGCCATAATTATTAAGTTATTAATATTTTTTTGTGTGTGTGTTTTTTTTTGTAGTTTCGTCTTATGTACTTAATGTTTTTATCCAATCCTAATGACTAAAGTGAAGTTTTATTTAAAGTAAGGTTATAAATTTTAGAAAGAAATTATCTTTTTTGGAAATGAAAGATGCTGATGTATGCTTGGTTGACAATGTAACCATACATACTATTCTTCAAGATAAAAAATATTTGTTCAAAATAAAATTACTTAAAGGAAAAATAAATATTATAAATGATTCTGAAGACCTGATAAAAGGGTCTGGAAGAGTCATACTCTTGTTGGCAAGCAGAATAAAATTAATAATCCAAAATACTTGTATTCAGCAAAATGAAAAAGAAATTTATTTAATTTTAAAGATATCCGCCGAAATGGATAATATTGAAACTTTAAAAATAATAATGCATAATATCTCTGCATTATTAAAAATGTCTTAGGGAAAAAATACATATTAGAAAATCTCCCAGCATCCACATCAGGATTACATTACACAATCATAAATGCGATTGAAAGCTAGCAGTGATGAATCATAAGTTCAGAGATCCTAAAATGTTTATGTTGTGGCATAATCACCTTGGACATCTTGGATCAACAATGATGCGTAGAATTATTGAAAACTCTCATGAGCATCCATTAAATTTAAGGTTAAGCCATCCCCTTCTAAGGTTGATCATGAATTTCCATTGTTTCTACAAAGAGTTTGAGAAAATATGTATAAACCAATCCACCCCTTGTTCAACCATTTCATTACTTTGTGATTTTGATGACGCACCTACATGGTGATCACATGTTTGTTTAGTGTCCACATCCAATGTTGCATTTTCAAGATTATTTGCTTGAATTATAAGATTAAGGGCACAATTTCTAAATTATTCAATTAAAACCATATGTCTAAATAATACAAATGAGTTTTTATCTAAAACATTTAATGACTATTGGACATTAACTTTGAGCATTCAATTACACATATAAATACACAAAATAAATTGGTAGAATCGTTGATTAAGCAGTTGTAAATAATTGCAAGAACTTTACTTATGCATACAAAGTTACCAACATCTGCACAGGGTCAAGCTCTTTTGCACATTGTGGTATTGGTTTTTCTTAGACCCACTGATTGTCATCAATATTCTTCATTATATCTTGTACTTGGTCAATAACCTAACATCTCTCATCTAGGTACTTCTGGTTGTGCTACACATGTTTTTATATCACCTCCTCAGCATACAAAGATAAGACATCAACACTGTTTAGGGATTTATGTGGGTTTCAACATACCCTTAATCATAAGATGCCTCAAACCTCTGATTGATGATCTTTTCACCACACATTTTTCATATTATCATTTTTATGAGACAATTCTTCCATCATTAGAGAATGAAAAGCCTTTTATACTAAGGCATAAATTTTCTTGAAAAGTTCTCACTCTGTCCCATTTAAATCCTCATATCATTCAATGTGAAAATAAAGTATGAAGAATAGTACAACAAATTACAAATCAATTACAAGATGCATTTACAGATGCTGTAAAGCTAACTAAGCACACATTCCAGCTGCCAATGCACCAACTCGGGCGGTTGATCCTATTGAACAATCAAGTGCGAAAGCAGCCAATGAGTTATTTGTTATATGTCAAAAATGCGATAGAACACTTAGTTCCAAAGACTACTCCATTGAAGAGAAGAATGAAAGATCAAGATCTTGTTGAAAAATAATACTTGAGTTATAATTGTACCCAAATTACTTGAATTACCGATTCCAAAAAAATTGATGGTCCCTAAAGAGACAATAACTACTGAAGAGGTACGAAAACATAAAAATGAAAAAAAGTCTACAAATTAGACTTATATAAGGGAAATGTTGGATCACGTTGAAACAAACATCCAAAGTGTATTTTATTCACAGTAGCTAATGAAATTACAAATAATTTTGAGCCTAAAATTGTCGATGAATGTAGACAAAGACATGACTGGCCTCAATGGAAAAAAGTAATTCAAGCATAATTGACTTCTTTGGCTAAATGTAAAGTTTTTAGATATGTATTCCAGGGACTTGAAAATGTCAAACTCATTGAATACAAATGGGTATTCATGAGGAAACATAAAAGCATGATGAAGTCACTAGATAGAAAGCTTGACTACTTGCACAACGTTTCTCATAGGGATCTGGTATTGATTATGAGGATACGTATTCTCTAGTGATGGATGCTATTATGTTTAGATTTGTAATCAACTTAGCAGTCTGAAAAAAAAAAATCTTGACATGCATCTTATGGACGTAGTAATTACTTATCTGTATGAATTACTCAACACTAATATTTACATCAAACTCTCTGAAGAATTCAAAATACCTAAAGCATTTAAATTAAAGGATCATATTTGTGTTCAATCAAGCTACAACAGTCCTTGTATTGTAACAATCTAGATGCACACGGTACAATCCTTTGAGTAAATATTTGGTTAAAGAAAGACATAAAAATGATCTAATATATTAATACATATTCATTAGAAAATCTGAATCTATATTTTCAATTGTATGATCTAATATATTAATATTAATACATATTCATTAGAAAATCTAAATCTACATTTTCAATTGTAGTAGTTCATTGGAACTTTAGAAGAAGTCTTAAAAATTGCTTAATATTTAAAAAAATTGAAATAAAGATTTAGGGAAAATAAAATATCATTTCAGCTTACAAATCGAACATAAAACCATTAAAGTGCTTATCCATCAATTATCTTATGTTTAAAAAATCTTAAAGTGGTTGAACATGGTTAATGCTCATTCGTTAAGCACGACCATGGTTGTTAGATCTCTCAATCCTAAAAAAAAATTCATTCTAACCCAAAGAGGATGACAAAAAGATACTTGGTCCATAAGTGTCATATCTAAATTTATTGTATCTAGCTCAGTGTACCAAACCAGACATTACATTCTCTGTGAATTTGTTGGTGAGATTTAGTTAAGCACCAACATGACGACATTGGAATAACATCAAATATCTCTTTTGATATTTCTGCAGAACGATGGACTTGAGGTTATTTGATTCAAGTCAACCAACAGAGAATCATGGTCTTATCAGTTATGTAGACGCATGCTATATCTCTGATTCCTATAAGGCCGGTTCCAAATTGGATATGTTTTTAATTACAATGGTACAATAAGTTCATGGCGATCTACTAAGCAGACTTTTTACCACCTCCGCGAATCATTCTAAGATCCATGTATTACATGAAGTAAACAGAGAGTGTGTTTGGCTACGACCTATAATCCATCTTATTTAAAGCATGTGCAATTTAAGTTTCCAGAATTGATATTCTAACAAATTATATATAAAGGCAATGCTGCTTACATTGTTCAAATTAGAGGAGGATACATCAAGGGAGATAAAACCAAGCATATCTCCTCAAAGTTCTTTTACACTTCATGAGTTATTGTAGGTAAAAAAAATTGATATCAAGCAAATATGCTCTACTGATAATTTTATTGATCTTTTACTAAAGTTTTGCCACATGGACATTTGAAAAGTTAGTCCATAATATTGAAATGCGTCAACTAAAAAAATTATCAAATTAATACATGATATTTGAGGAGATATTTCATCAAGTGGAGCATATTTGGAAGATAAGAGTCTTTGCAGCTATATTAGATGAATATATACTCTTTTGTTTTTCCTTCAATTAGCTTTTGTCCCACTTCATTTTGCTAGGAAGGTTTTAATGAGATAGTATTAAGCACATTTAGATAGATAATTATGAAGTTCAAGGGGGAGTGTTGTGAAATTGGTGAACTTTCACCAATTGGAAGTTGCAATCCTACATAAACAATTTATCCCTTCCCCCCTAGCTTTCTAATTCTATGAATATGTGATACATGTGATTGTTTTGGTAATAACAAAAAATTAACATAAGCTTGGTAACAAGGTACTTAAAGTATTTTGTTTAGTTAAAAATTTTCTTCATTTATAACAAAAACAACTCATGTAATTCATTTTTTACCTAAATCATGAAGGAATGATTTCTTGCCTTCAATATAAAAATAATTTCATTAAGTTTTTCTTATCTTCTCTTCGTCCACGATACAATTGTGCCTAAGATTTCATTTTCTTGCTTTCGAAATTGAAAGAACTTCAAACTACTTGCTTTAATTGATTTTATTTTTATGTACACCTGTCCTTATTCTGTTTATTTTACCCCATTATACACACATATCATTTCTGTTTTATTATTTGTCTAAATCTCAATTAAATTTTCTGGATATAAACAAACATATATTTTCAAGCAACGTTTGGCACTAAGATGAATACCAATATACCATATATTAAAAGTTGCGTCTTAAACAAGGGACGCAGACACAATTGTGCTTGCCAGCCCATATGATCTCTTTGGAAAATATCTATGATCTATATATGTATATATATGGTAGAACAATTACCAAGTTACGGAATCAAGCTCCTAAATTTGTCACAACTAAATTGATTTTGCTTTTTTTAGTCTTTTCATTTTCTTTTTGGGATTTATAGCCTGACCTCTTTAAAAAATTCACATTGTCCAGTCTTTCTTGCTTGAATCTTCTTCCCATGTCCGTCGGGCTTGAGGCTATTTGCTTGAAGGCATTGTTTTATCACTTGGATTATTCGGATTTTTCCCTTTCGATAACGAATTTGATGAGTCACGTTAATAACCACGAATGAACGTAACCTTGTATTTTGCTCACCGCAAGATTAGGTTAACATAAAATCTAAATGTGAAAATAAATGATGATGGTTAAAAGTGAAAATAATATTTAATGATGATGGTTATTCATACACCATTAGAGTGAAAATAATATTTAATGATGATGGTTATTCATCCACCATTAGATTTTCCAAAAATCAATGGCGCACTTAAGTGAGAATAGTTTAACCCTGATCGAGTTTACGCACTTAATCCGGCCAAGTGTAACTTTGCTTGGGGTACATTTTACACTAATTTCATAAGCCAACCATGTTATGGTTGGATATTCCTAATTTCACAGAAAATGCAAAAGTATATAACACAGAATGCTAATTAATTTTTGAAGATGGTCGATAGAAGAAACCCAAATTGATAACTTGCTGTAGCCCTATTCTAAAGTAAAAAGGAAACAGACCTTTTGCTCTTCACCAGGGATAAGGAAACAGGAAAACTTTAGCAAAGAGTTTACAAGTTGCCTCTTTTCAATGATCAAACACAACACATACGACACATATCAAATGTAACTATACGTATATAAAGATAGATATATATATATATATATATAGGGGGAAAGCCATTTTCCCCCCTACAGAAATTAGTATATACCATTTACCCCCTGCTGTTTTTATAATGGCCAAAAACCCCCCTGACAGCACAAGTTTACAATATTACCCTTATTTTTAACTACTCTTTTATTTATATTTATTATAAATTAAATAAATCACATGAATAGAAACTAAATAAAAAATTAAGCATTAAAAACAAGAAATATATGTTTTGATATGAGAAAAAAATTAATAATAAATTTTTTTTCTTGTACTTATTTAATTTATGAAATTTTCTTATAATAAATATATAATAAAATTATTATAAAATGATAAAAAAATTATTATAAGAAAACTTGAATGACAAATAAAAATTTATTATAAGATAAATAATAAAATATTTTGCCTATCTTTTTACATTTAATTTTAAAATATTACAAAATATTTATTATAAGAAAATGCTCACAAAATAAATAATTACAAGAAAAAATTTTATTATTAATTTTTTTCTTATATCAAAGCATATATTTCTTATTTTTAATACTTAATTTTTTTATTTAGTTTCTATTCATGTGATTTATTTAATTTATAATAAATATAAATAAAAGAATAGTTAAAAATAAGGATAATATTATAAACTTATGCTGTTAAGGGAGTTTTTGGTCATTATCAAAACAGCAGGGGGGTAAATGGTATATACTGATTTCTGTAGGGGGGAAAATGACTTTTCCCTATATATATATATATAGAAATGTACATTTATACACGCATATAGTAATAATTTAGTATGTAATAATATATGCAATGATTTAATGCACGACATTAATTTGTCTCTTATTACTAGACCCAAAACTCAGTTAACGCAACAGTTTCCTTATATTATTTCTCTCTTTAGGCATCCGTTACACTTCAACTCTGACATTCTCCTTGTCTATTAGTGCTACTCTTTGATAACTTTACCTGTTTTTTTTTCACTCTCACTTATTATTTTCTTCATGCATGCCTCCAATTAAATCAAAACCCTAATTAATGAGCCAACCTCTCTTTTGACTTCCCTGAGACAAGCAACAAATAATTTTAATTATATACATAAACTAAACTGTCTTAATCCTGTAAAATGTAACCTAAAACTTATTTTCTGAACAAACGTCCGCTCCACTCCAGAGACTATCCATCCTATATAATATAACCCAAGCAGAAGAAAAGCTCAAACATAAAAAACAATTTTCTTGGAACTTGCTTTTCCTTCATGGCTCCGAAAAACATTTTGATCACTTTCCTCTTGTTCCTTTCCCTTCCGCTTCTTCCTGCTCGTTGCATTGCAGCAAATTATAGAAGCCATAGTTTCTTAAGCCTGCACTACAAAAGCAAGCATAACATGGGTGGCTTTCTGCTGACAAAAGGAGCACCAATCCCACCTTCAGGACCATCGGGAAGAGGCAACGTCAACCACTCCAAACACGGCGCTCCGGAAGGCCTAGCCAAGGATGGTGATAAAGCCTAGCCATGAATGAACAAATAAGATTATATATAAGTGAGTTGATGAAGCAAGATATTGTGGGTTTTGGTCTGCTAGGGTGCCTACAAAATGAAGACATGATAGTTCCTTGTGTTTTATGTTCCTCTCTCAACTTGATTCTTGCGTATTCATCTTTTACATTTCTTATGTCAATGACTCCATTGTGTTCAAGATCTCAGGTCTGTTTGATACTATTGTTACAGAGTTGTAGTTTAAAAGTTACAACTATATAATATTTGATAAACACTTGCAACAACTTAAGCCTAGATGAATTTGTAATTCAACATATATTAAGTTATTGAAGCACGAATACGTAGATGCCAATTATTTTAGGTTGCGTTTTGCACAAGGGATAACTTCTATCTATTTGTGCTATAAATGAAAGTAACAAAATCAAGAAATGAAGCTCCTTAATTTGGCACAAGCAGAGTCCGAATGTTTAGTTTTCAACCCTTTTCATGCTTTGGGCCAACCAGATCATTGATTCCTTTTCAATCAATGGCTCAATCCAACTTCTTTTTCACTTTATCTTAATGAACAGAGTTCTAAGGAAACAAGGCAAAACTCCCCTTCAATCATTTTCTTTTTGTCCTTTTTAAGTTTTCCTGAATAAGATAAATTTTAGACTTTGTAACGACACGACCATTTACATTGTTCTTTTAACAATGGAGAAAGAACTAAAAAAGAAAAAAGGTATAGCTAATTTCAATCTTCGAATAAAAAATCCCAACCTCGAACCCACGAATAAAACAAAATTGAGCTCAACGAGTTTTCCAAAACAACCCTGCTTCTTTCCTGGTAACATTAGGAACGTTCTTCTAGGTTATTAATTTATTGTAGTGTCAAAATGAAATAAATTCCATAATAGGATTAGCCAACATGAATGGAAAGCTATGGCCTTGCTGAATTCAAACTGTTGTGGAGATGAATGCGCACACAACAAATCAAACCAGATATATAGCATGTAGCAATGGGGAAAATTTCTTTCATTTCCTCTAGGAATACGCAAACAATAAGTTACGAACATCCGATGGCCGGCCATACTTGTGATGAAAGAAAACTTACAGATAAGAACTGGTTAAAAGTAAGACATGGAACAAAGAAGCTAAAGGAGTTTGTGTTCTTATTGAAGACTGCTTAATCACTTTTTGACATCTGCTTCAGCAGGAGTTTTGGTGGTCATCGAGTCGACCGCATGCACTGTACTTTGAAGCTCCTCCCATATGGCTTTGTACACCATCCTTTGCCTATTCACTGCGGATTGTCCCTCAAAGGCTGAAGCGATCACATCAATACTGAATACACGTGGCATAAAGTCTCAATCAAGAATCAAAATTTAGAGAACTGCAAGGCTAAAAATGTGGGCATGTCTAGTACTACCAAACGTGCCACAGATATTCATTCGTGGCCTGGATGTCCAGCAAGATTTCTAATTATCATCTAAATAGATTCTGAGTCTAAGAAAATATTAAGGGATGATGCAGTTACAGGTCGAAAATGCAATAAACTAGTCGAAAAGAGTAGCGGCAACATTTGCAACAGCAAAAACGCAAAATGTGCTTTAATCTTATCTTGATAGCCCATAAATTCTTTTTCTGCCTACCAATGCCTAAAGATGACCTGAGCCATATGCATTCAGGCATTCTTCACTAAGGGTGACAGATTAATTTAACTCATTAGACTTTCTTTCTCTTTGAAGGATTCAGAAAAGATAAATTACAACAATTATGACTTCAAGGGGCCTCTAAACTCCTTTATGAAAATTTCTCATTTTTATCTCCAAACCCCCACCTTGGAAATGAGACAAATAGGTAACAGAAATAAACAAAAACCATCATGAACAATCTATTTAGGCTATTCTTTTTTATTATTAAAGAAGAAAGCACAGATAAAATAATAAAACCTAGAAGGCAATATAAATTTCTCCATTTTTAACCTACGAACAAACATCTCTGTGAGAACATAATACGAGCTCACCTAACATGGCGACCATCCCCATAAGCATCTTTAACTGTTACTGACTCTGCATTGAGATGCTCCTTGATCTGTTGAAGCAAATTGAAAGAAAATAACAAAGGGGATAGACATTTCAATAAGAGCATATATCCAAGTACTAGCAAAAGTGTTTAATTCCAATAATATGGCATCAACAGAAGTGCTCCCAATCCACTAGAGAAACATGGCCAGAAATGATCAGCACTACAACTATTTCTTATTAATCAAACCAAAAAATGTTTCTCCATCTAATAAACAAAATGCACAAAGAAATGAAAATAAACACTACATTTATTCCCCAAACATGACTATGAAAGCCCTATATTCATTGCTTTCTTGAAGGTCGGACTGGGTGAGTCTGACAAGATGCAAAGGAACAAACAGTAAGGCTTAAGACTTGTTCCCCAAATATAGGAATTATGTTTAGAACAGCTTTTCGACCTCAAATTTCATTGGTTGCTCGTCGATCAACTTCATCTAAATCTCTTTCTGTCATCAGATAAGCTACCACTGATTGCATATTGGAGACAGATTCTCTTTCTACTCAACATTAGTTAAGGGAAATAAAGATCCCTAGAAAATACATCTATTAACAATATATATTAGCAACAATATAAGACTAGTTATCTAAAATAAGGAAATACTATACTAGATAAGCTTGTTTCTTAGTCACGCTAACAAAAGCACCAAAGAGCTCATAATGTATCAGTACAAACCAAAGGTCTCTTTCATTGTGAACTTAAAAACAGGTTACAGAACATAAACCATATGCGACAGTAGATGAAAAACGATAATAAGCTTGGAGCCTGTTCCTCCAACATTACTATACATCCAAAGTATTTTCTTTACCAACCAAGGTTCGGAACCAGAAGCTTGAAAAATATATCTCATCATAAGAAAACCATTCGAGTTTTGAATATTAAGTTGTTTTCCTTCTAAAATTCTTTTCATATTCTTATTTACTATTTTAATAAAATTAACAGAACTTGCATTAACAAAATACAACTCCTTAGCTCACTTCAACAAAGTCTTAACTGTTAATATGATTCTCAAAATTAAACAGGATTATTATTCACCGTTGTACTATCGAATGCTGACATTGTAATTTAAAACGTAAGATTAGGGACCTATTCGATACCAAATGTACAAAGGAGGTCCTTAAGTTAGAAATTATGAAAAAGAGGGGCGTCTATGTTATTAACCCAGTTAAAAAATCATACCTTATTCTCCATGGATGCCATGCGAGACGGGTCAATAGAGCCAGCGTCGTTGACATGGGTGGCTCCGGTGGAGAATCTACGATGACCCACGCGTCCAAACCGCGATTGGGCGTCACTTTGGATTGGTAGCTTGGTTCTGTTGCCGCTATTACAAGACGACAACAACGACGAGCTTGTTTGTGCTTGGCTTCCATTAAGAAAGGTCCTGGTTTGAGAAACGAAGGATCTCTTCGGATGGATAAAGAAACAACAAAGGCTTCTCGATGACGACGAGAAAATGAACGGACGCGATATCAGAGTCTTGGTGGCCATTGTTAGTTAAGAAGTGTAGAAGAGGCTGCAGAGAACTGCTGCTACTTTCATTTTCTACGGCAGGTAGTTATGGATCCGCCTGGGCCGTTTAAATATTGAAACGGGCTGGACTAGCCAACGGCAGGCCCGATTCAATGATAATAAGCGAACAACAATTGAACACACACTTGACAAATGCTACGATACTTACGGTGTTTACTTCCTGAATTAGCGAATGAGAATCGTTATCATTTTTCATTGATAGTGTTCACTAATTAAAAACTAGAAAATAGAATTGTGCTTCATCCAACTTTGAAAAAAGAATTTAGTATTATCATTTTTTTATTTTACATTTGATGAAACTAATAAAAAATATGAATTATTTTTTTTAAGATGAGACAGTCTTATAAAAACAAAAAAAATTATTAATAAACAATACAAATAAAGAAACAACGCAAGATAAAGAATAAAATGAGAGAATATATTATAGAATGATTTTATTCATTTTAATTGTGTGTGTACAAAACAAAAAGATGAGCCCTCCTTTTATAGTTATATAATCACTCCATGAAATTAATGAAAAATTATGGATCATTATTTTTTGTGAGATAGTGAGAGTTATAGGGAAGCTAAAGGTTACTAATAGGAGATAGTGGGGAGACTAAGAGATATATGTTATGAACATCTATATTTATTTTAAAAATTCATAACACTCCCCCTTGGATGTTCATTACAAAGAATATGGCTTATTAAAATCTTTACATAATTGTTATTGTGTAATAACAATCATATTAATTATGAGAAGATGAAAAACCAAATTTAAAAGAAAATTTTTCTATTTATTAGATAATAAAAAATATGCAAAGATAAAAAATAGTGATGTTACATCACCTCCTCAAGTCTCAACTTTATATATATATTAGGAAATAGACCCATGCTTCAAGCAATTTTAAAAAAAAATTTGTATTATCTTTTTTTTTTACTTTGTACTTGATGAAACTGCTAAAAAATATGAATTAATTTTTTTTAAAATGACGCATCCTTATAAAACTAATATTATTTATGAAAGTTAATTTTCTTGTTAACTTTAAAAATATATATTAATGTGTATAGTTAAGTGTACACAATTTTTTTATCAATAAAAATTATGTTCACACTAATCAATTTTCTATTCTTCTTGATATTCAACTCGTGAAGAAAAGAATATTTCATGAAGTACACAATACTAAAAATTCAAATAAATCAAAAAATAAAAACACAAGAACATATCTAAAGAGTATGTTAGTTAAATAATAAAAAAATAAACAAACATAACAAATTTTAAATACTTAATGTTTATATAATTTGAAGAAACCAAAAGATACTAAACAAAAGGTTACATAATTAAATATGAGATTATGGCATTAAAATTAGACCATAGCGGCATTGGTAAGGGAAAATAAAGGAACTTTCATTCCTATATTAATTAGTTTATGTATTTTAAACTACTAAAGTTTAGTTGTTGGCTTAATAAAATAAATAAATGTTTCAAAACTTATAATTAATTATTATTTATGGTTACATATTGTTGAATTTAAATAAAAAGAGGAAGAAACATGTAATCTTTTGTAATCTAATAATTATTTTCTATTTTTAATATTTTGTAATGTAATTATTTTTTAATCTCAACCAATATAATAGATAATAGAGAATATAAAAATAATTATGCCACAAATCTTAACTACTTAATATTTATAAAGTTTGAAAAAGGCAAAAGACACTAAATAAAAGATTGCATAATTAAATATGTGATTATGACATTAAAATTAGGCTCTAATGACATTGTTGAAGGATGATGAAAAAAACCTTCGTTCCTATATTAATTAATTGATGTATTTAAGCCACGAAAGTTTAATTATTGGCAAAATAAAATAAATGAATGTTTCAAGACTTATAATTAATTATTATTAATGGTTATACATTATTGAATTTAAATAGAAAAAGGAAGAGACCTGTAATTTTTTGTAATCTAATAATTTTTTATTTTTAATATTTTGTAATGTAATATTTTTTTAATCTTAACCAATTTATTAGATAATAGAGAATAAAAGAAGATGAGAAATGGTGATGGCACACTACCTCCTCTAATCCCAACTTTATATATATACTAGAAAATAGAACCGCGCTTTACGCGGCTTTGAAAAAAGAATTTAGTATTATCTTTTTTTTCTCTACTTTACATTTGATAAAACTGATAAAAAGTATGAATTGATTTTTTTTTTAATATGAGGCAGTGTTATAAAAAACAAAAAAAGCTATTAGCCAGTAATACAAATAAAGAATCAGCGCAAGATAAAGAATAAAATGAGAATATATTATAGAGTGATTTTATTCATTCCAATTGTGTGTGTACAAAACAAAAAGATAAGCCCTCATTTTATAGTTATATAATCACTCCATGAAATTAATGAAAAATTATGGATCATTATTCTTTGTGAGATAGTGAGAGTTATAGGGAAGCTAAAGGTTACTAATAGGAGATAGTGGGGAGACTAAGAAATATATGTTATGAACATTTATATTTATTTTAATAAAATTCATAACACTCCATCTTGAATGTTCATTACAAAGAATATGTCTTATTAAAATCTTTACATAATTGTTATTATGTAATAACAGTTAAATTAATTATGAGAAGATAAAAAGCCAAATCTAAAAGAAAATTTCTCTATTTATTAGATAATAGAGAATATACAAAGATGAGAAATAGTGATGCCACATCACATTCTCAAGTCCCAACTTTATATATATATAGAGGAATAAGAATAGACTTTACGTGAATCCATAAATTTGGCAATGAGAAGTGATATCTAGTTATTAGATAATAGAGAATATACAAAGATGAGAAATAGTGATGTCACATCACATTCTCAAGTCCCAACTTCTTTTATTTATATATATATATATAGGAATAAAAATAGCTTTACGTAAATTCATAAATTTCGCAATGAGAAGTGATATCTTACACTCCATAAAAAAAAGTGGAAACAAAAATGAAGAAATGAAAATGGGGAGTAATGAAGGTAAAATGGCATGACTTATCCCTTGGCCCGATTAACTCGATCTTAATTTTTAGGATTTTAACTTGAATTTCAAAAATCAAAGATCAAGCTAAGCTTAAGGAATCAAAAACAAGCCAAGGTTAGGGTTTTACCAAAAAGTCCTGACCCGACCCTTGACCGTTAAAAATTAATTTTTTAAAGAATAAAATATAATACTTAAAAGTTATTAACACACACAAACACCAACACGTGGACACAACTACACGTTACGTATGTTCGTCTCTATCTCATATTAATTTTTTTATATTTGATTTATGTATTTGTTAGTTTGGTTAATAGGTTAATTTGGTTAAATTGTTACATATTATATTTTATTAAATCTTAAAAATAGAATTATTAAATTCATTATAATCAAATTCAACATAAAAATGAATAATAATAATAAAGGATAAAGAATTCGAGTCATTTTCTAAAAAAAGTTAAAAAAAATTATAACTAAGCTCGGATAAAGCCCGAGCTCCACCCTGACTCGAGCTTCCTAACGGCTAAATCTTTTCATTTCAGTCATAGGGTTGGGCTAGGGATTGGCATGGCTCGAGATCTCGCCACTGTCAATCCTTAAGAGGAGTGAATTTACCCTTAAGCAAAAATTCTAACTCACGTCTACGACAATCTGTCTGGACCAGTACTCGATTTCTGTTTGAGTGTGCACACAATATTTTGATTCTGTTTCTGGCCTGGTCATCGGGACTATACGTGATACTATGTGACAAGAGTTAACCTTTTGTTTTCTGTATATGTATTATATGATTTACTTCGTAAGTAAATATGCTTTTTTACCAAATTTAAATATTAAATAATAATAATTATTATTATTATAAACAAAGCAATAGTAGAATAATGAACAAACAAATATATTAACCGCAATAATAAGAATTAATAATAATAATATTATTATTATTATTATTATTATTATTATTATTATTAACAATTATTATAATACTAGTAGTAATTAAAATTACAATAATAATGGTAATATTTATAGAAACTATTATAATAGTAAGAATAATTATTTTATTTTTATTATAATAATTGTAATAATATAATAACAATGGTAATAATATTGACTCTTTATTTTGTTAGTGAACAAATATATGATTGTAACTAAGAGTATTTTAGTAACTTGTAATAATGTATTTTAATTATAAGTTAAGTAAACACATCCATGAGAATACAACTCAATTCAATTCTTATTCATGCAACTCAAGTAAACAACTTATTTCAATTCTCATTCTTCGTTCTGATTCTTGTCTATTTCAATTTTGAAAAGTAAACACAACGTTAAAATACATTTACTAATCCCATAACACGCCTCTAATTTATGAGTAAATTTATTTAAAAAGTAAAAAATAATTATGAAATGAATTATGTGGATTATGTGATACTTTTATCCAATGAATCAATTCATACCATATAAGTTTTATCTTAATTTATAGAAAATATTTATACAGACGGTATCATTGTTAAAGAATTGACCTATCGGCACCCGTTTGATTTCCTAAGAAAAGCTCGTTTCTAATTACACCTCTTAAATATTTTTGCATTATACATATCTTCCAGAAAACTGTTCCTTAATTCCAAACATGTTTTCAAGATATTTTTTAATCTTGTTGCTTTAATAATGAATGAATAAATTTACTTTTCGCGTCCCTTTTATGCTTGTTTAAGTACTGAGAATTTTTCAGTTGGCTGCCAAACGTGGCCTTCCGTAAACAAGATTTATAATTTTATATAATAATGAACACATTATTATCCAACGATAATACAAGGAAAAGAAAAAGATTATAATATAAAGAAAAAGAAAAAAGATTAACATCAGTTTGCAATTCAAAGAAATTAGCACTCACTATCCAAAAAAAAAAGAAAGAGAAATTAGCACTTGCAAATACATTATTGCACATTCTACAGAGCAGAAGTAATAAAACTAGTACTACTCTGGGCGGCAACCATCTCATTTTCCCCCCTTCAAAGTCTTCTCCAGCTCCTCTACAAACCTCGCCATCGCCGGAGCCGGCAGGCAAACCGGCACAACAATTCCCTCCTCTCCTTTCTTGTTCCTAAACGGAATATAAAAACTCGCCACCCCTGGAATCGCCCCGACTCCCCCTTTCGCCGGCCCTCCGTACACCGGCTTCCCCCACCCGAAGTCCACATCCCCGAACCCCGCCCGCGTCACATCCGAAACAAGATAAGAACGCACCACCGCGAAGTGGGGCCTGCCCTTTATCACCATCAAGTCCGCCAGCGACCTCATATACTCGTCGTTCACATCGTTCTTGGCTTTTCTCACTAGCTCCAACGCAAACCCTAACGGGTTCTTACTCAATTTCTCCGCCGTCGTTATCGCCACAGGGAAAGCGAACCCGTTGCCGTAGTATCCGGCCGGCAACGGTGGGTTGATCTTGGAACGGGCGTTGACGATGCATATGATGCGCATTTCCTCGTTGGGGTCCGGTTGGAGGGCGATTGTGCGGCAGCGGAAGAGGCAGGCCGTCAGGATTTCGAAGGCGGAGCAGCGGCGGAGGTGTTGTGGGAGGATGCGGCGGATGGCGGATACCTCCTGCGGGCCGAAGAAGAACGACCGGTGCGACATGTCGTCCAGCGGGATGATTGTGTTTTTGGTGTCGGCAACTTCGTCGTACTCGTGGTGCGTGCATGTCACCCGAGGCGGGTCTCGCGCGTTGAGGACGTGTCTCTCCCACACTGGAGGAACTGTGGGGGCCCGTAAGCCGCGAGCGAGTTCGCCCACTGCAGACATGAATTGGACCAGACCAGCTGCGTCGCCCATTGTGTGGTTGAGCCGGAGGGCGAAAATAAAACCACCGCATTTCAGGCGGGTCACCTGTCAATTCATTTGCACAATATATCAATATACAAAGTTTAATTATGCTCTTAAAAAAAGAAAAAAAAAATGAAGCAGTCGAAAAATTTAGTGAGAGTGGAATTTGATAAATTGTAAGGTAGGAGCTTTTTTATAACTATAAAATTAAATGCCTTTGATTTCAATAAATAAATAAATAAGAAATAGAACTCAAAATTGAAGTTTTGGGGTCTACATTTTTCAATAATTATTTTTCATTAGTCTCTTTCAATTCTTTGCGAAAGGAAAAAGACTAACAACTTCCAAAAACTTGTTCAAATGTATATTAAGACTTTGAAAAAAATATGTCTCAACAACTCAGTCAAAAGTAGGAAGACAAACTTCTATGTATCTATTTTTGAAATTAATAAATGTGCAACATGTATTTAAACAAACTTTGGGACTTTAAGTGTATATGTCCCGTTATTAAACGACTATGAATTCATTTGCCAATTTTATAAATAGCTTGGCTTATATATAATAATATTCGTATAACTTTGTTCCATATCAACCAAGGGTAAGGTGACTAGCTGTTCGGTTCAGCAAACTTCGATGTGAAATCTAAGCTCATCTTGAGCCCACTGGTAAAAAAAGGAAAAATGAAAAAAAAAAGAAAGTCATTTATGAGGTGAAGGATGATTTTTCGAACCTATTTTGCTTTTTCCTTTTGTTCAGTCGTTTGTCAGCCTGTATAATATTCAGTTTTTATACAGCTTCTTTTGTTTAATTTGCTCAGTACCTCCAAGATGCCTTTTTATTTAGTTCATGAAAATAATAAACTTTTTTCCATGAAAAAGAATTGATAAATTATATATGTAGCAAAAAAAAAGATATATATTCTCCGGAAACAAGTTTAATATTGAAAAGATTGAAACGTTTAGAACTCTAATAATTTCTGTTCACTATTTAACAAAAAATAATTCCATAAAGGGAGTCCTACTCCTACGTTACGTTAATCGTAACCTATATTTACACACAACAATAATAACAATATTTATAATAGGATCTATTACTATTACTGTATGTTTACGATCAACGTACCATACCACGGACCTTTCATAAAACATTATCCAACGGCATATTTTGTAGTAATATAATAATATTAAGACAAAAGAAAGAGGACAAAAAAATATCTTGAAGATGATGGGATTGTGAACACACGACGACGTTCCACCAACCTCCGGGCTCTGTCATTATATCACCATCTTCAGAAAAATCATTTCACAGAAAATAATTCAAATCGACACGGAGTTGTGTTGTCTCAGTCTTTTGGCTTTTCCCTCAGACTGACTTGTTGCAGTCCAATAATTTTTGGTCTTTCATGCCGTTGTTGGTTTTCAAAAATTTGATTTAGTAATTCAAATATTTTTGAAAACCAAATTTGATTAACAAAATATAAATTTTCTTAAACAGTTTATGAGAAATCACCATGGTCAAGAATGCAAATACTATTTATAATTATCACTTCTTCGAATATTCCTCATGCAAAACTGTGGCGCACTCAAGTAAATTGTTAGTAATTTTGTATTATGATGAAAAAGTCACAATTCATATCATTCATAAAAAAAATTGTAAAGGATCGTTTAAGCTTTTCATATTTTTTTAGTTAAGTATTCATTCAAATTTTATACTTAACGTGCATGTTAAAAGGATGTTTGAATTACTTATTTTTAAAAATTTTGCGGAATAACGAAGCATTTATCCTATCAAAAATCTTAACGTAAAAGATTAATGATTATGAAAGAAAATATATAAGTATGCACCTGAATGAGTAACAATGGGCAATTAAGCACTCCAGCAGAGCCCGGAACATCAAAAAGAAGCTCTTCGAGGCTAGGAAACGGAGGCTGAAGAGCATCACCAAACTGCTCGAGCGTAACATCAGCATCGGCTTCAATAAACAGCACGCCTTCACCGGTACAATCCACCATAAGTTTCCGGTTAGGCCCTTCGCGGAGCCTACCGGCAAACGGGTAGTAGGAAACAAGCGTTTGCGCAACGGCCTCTCTGATCACCTTAACGGGGTCTTTGCCATTCACAAAAGGGTTATATTTGTAGAACTGTATCACCGGGATTTGGAACCGGAGGCCCTCTTGGTCGTCGATATCTGACAAGGGTTTGAGTTCCCGAGGCGTCGGCTTGGCCGGAGCAATGAGCTCGGGGGCACGCCTGAGGACTTTGAAGGTGAGGGAGGTTTCCATATCTAATGTTAAAAGACTAAAGAATATGAAAGGGGGAGTGCGATTGCTTTTAGTGTGTGCTTTGGCAAGTTTTGTAAGTGGGAGAAGCGGGCCATTTTATAGTGGGAAGTGACTGTGGGAAAAAAAAAAAAAAATGCATGGAGGGTGAATTTTCCTGGTTGCTATACTGCTATCGCGGTTCTACTGACTCTCGATGGTGGACTTGACTCGATGACCAACAGTTGTAGGCGCTTTGTGTGTTTACTATTGCACCAACTCTCGCCAAAAACGAACCCGTGGGGCCGGTTAACGTTCACAAAACAACTCGCGGATTATTTTTCTCTTTTTTCAATAGTTAGAATGTCCGTAAATATGATGATCGATCAAATCACCTGTTAAAAAAAAAAAGTAAATTAGCAATTAATTTTCATAGTTTTGACCTAATTTCAAGTAATAAAAACTAAAGGGAATCAAATGTATTATAAAGCACTTTGAGAAGAAGCCACGTAAAAGCCTTCGGCTTTGGGGAAAAGAATTGCAAGAGCAAGAGCCCCACATTGTCAAGAAAGTTTTGAATATCAAGGAAAGCTTGAGGGTTCAACATCAATCCTCAACTCGGCGGGTCCAACAATGGTGTCATGTATGGTAACATAACTAGTTTCAGCCTTTAGATTTAATTTTAGTGACAACTGTGGGATAAATTTAATAGTTAGATACAGTCGTGATACCATACAACTGTAATACTATAATTTTACCTCGGCGTATTATGATAAGGGACTGTAATTTAGGTTGTTATTTTTTAAATTTGTCTAAAAGAAAGAAGTTTTGAATATTAGCTAGCTAGTGGGTTGTTAAGACATAATTTGTTAAATCAGAAACATCAGCCTTCGATTTTCGATAAGAGCAGTAGCATTGACTTGAGTTTACTACCTATTTCCATGGCATGATCTTCCAAATTGCCGAGAAAAGTCATTGGAAAGCAATGTGGTCATCGTATGAAAAACAAAAGTGGATTCTTAAATTCCGAGAAGCCGCCAGGAGATTTCAAATCAAACGCAGACTAGAATTGAGAGGTTTTCGCGTATACCAGACAATTTTTTGTCTTTTTTTTTTTAAAAAAAATTTCGGATGAACTCGAAGAACACCATTTGAAAATTGAATTGCATTCACATTATTACAACAACCATTACATTGTCCGTATTTTCACAACAATTTCATGCATGCGTTGACGCTTTCATACTAGGTATGCATTTTTGACGAAGGATCTTCTGAATTATATTTAAAAAATTCGTATAGTTAGGGACAAGGACAATTGAGTTCTTATCCTTTTGAAGTTTTGAATTCATTTTTTTAAATTCTTTTGAAAAATCTGTTTTTTAATTGGGGGATGAGAACTTTAATTTACTGATTATAAGTCCTTTTGAAGTTTTGAATTCATTTTTTTTATTTCTTTTGAAAAATCTGTTTTTTAATTGGGGGATGAGAACTTTAATTTACTGATTATAAGGCTTGCCAAGATTAATGTCCTTATCTTCATCCAATAGATGATAAAATTTATTAAAAGCCCAAGGTTTTGAATGTTTATTAAGGGTTTGGCTGTCCATAATGATCCATTGAAATAAATTTTAGAGATTAACTGACTATTTATTATCTCGTATTCTTTATCCTTGAAAAAAGTATAATCCAAGAACATAAAATTAATTATATATCATCATTTTACCCACGAAATTTTTTTATTTCGTAGTTTTAGTTTAAGAAAGAAAATCTTGACCTTGGTGTATTTCTCCAAATCTAAAAAAAAATGAACGTTTTTCAATTTAAAAATGTAAAAAAATACATTAAATGACAATTAAAAAAACATATTCAACATAGTAAAAAACCTTCTACTTCATAAAAAAACAACAAACTCTTTTATGGAATTTGGTACTTCTATGCTTTTGGAGGCATGCAATTTTTTCATTTTTTATTTTTGGAAAGTTGCTTGAGGCATACATTGAATCTTCTTTAAATGGAATCATACGAACTGCAAATCAAAAAAGATATGGCAACTGCTGTTAGTGCTTAATTACTTTTTTAAGCAAACAACATACTTTTTTTCTTATAACTTTTTTAATACAAACAATTTTTCTAAAAATTAATCTGTATGCAAACTCGATAAATGAAACCATTAATTGTACAGAAGCCGCATTATTACTTTATTTATTCACGGTACTTATATAAAAAAGAAAAAAAAAGAAAAGAATGAAAAATTATTATAAAACTAAATGTTACGTATGAAAGATAGTAATCCCGTAGGTACATTTAAGATGGGTTGGTAAGTGGAGCTTTTCTTGTACGTTTTTAAAGTGAGTTTCTCTTAGTCAATTAATATGGAGTTTTCACGTAATTATATTATGATATTTTAAACAATCCAACATCATTTGCTAAGAAACAGCACGTTTTTGGAAAAGCATTTACCAAACAGGCTCTTGATCATTTGATAAGAGTTTGAAATTAATTCTTCTTGTTGAATTTGGAGTGTGTGTTTTGCGTGTGTATAGATGCAAACACAAAACACCAACACGCATATCGATTATTTATTATATTTTTTTTAATTGCAATTGTTTACGATAATTAAAAATTAATATCAAACTCATAAGTCATAACTGGGGTGTGCAACACAACGGTTGACTTTTGACGGTTTTGTAGGGTTCTAATTTTCTGTAGAAATTAATGTCACCAAACATTGACTTTGACTTGAATTTCTGCGTGTTTTCATACAAATTGACCAATTTGAAAATTGGAAAAAATACGGGTTTGCGACCAAGATAACCCAAAGACATAAATTTCGCTCTTTTTAAGAATTTGCAACTGCAAGCTCTAAATTATATATATCGATTCTTTTTCTCATAGACCCTTTTTTTTCTTTTTTTTTTATAGTAAATTTATGCTAATAAAAAAATTATATCTTTTGTTATGTAAAAATAATTAAGAATTTACTTATTTATGGTAAATTTGGATTATTCATTGAAACCTTAGATATAAAAAGAGTGAAAAGTGGTGTGATAGCTATGATTATCTTTGAGTTATTCATTCTTTTTTTAAGTGAATTAAGAATATGTGCTCTTAGATTACCACTAATATTGCTTTCACTTTGTCAAAGATTAAACAGTGAAAGTCGTTGAATAGTCACAACCCAGTTAGGGGTGGCAAAAATATTCGTTCAGTCCGGATCCGGACCGCACCCAGACGTTTTGGACTGGGTATTACCCGATCAGGATATGAAACCGGACCGGTCTTGAGTATCACTTGATAAATTTGGAATCCGAGTTTTATTAAAAAAATTATAAAATATATATTATTTTAAATATTTATATTTATTTGACTCATTTATTACACATATAAAAAGTTTTAAACACCTAAAGTTCTTATTTTCATGTCAAAATTTATTAAAATAAATTTAAAATTTATAAAATTACCAAAAAATAAAAAATATACATATATAATATTAAAAAATATAAAATCAAGGTACTTGGATTAAAGTCTGACACCACCTAGCCCAAACATTTATATATGTCGGGTCCAGTCATTACAATACCCTTACTCAACTCGGAGTTTTACCAACCGTAGGCCCAGTGCCTCCAAGTGAATAGCGTTGCAATGCATACCAACAAATTAACTTGGGATTTTTCTATTTTAATTAATACAGGGTTCATCGGCTACTGCCGTGCCTGTGCAATGCAAGGTGCAACACGCCAAACACGGTCCCAAGTCTTATCGATAGTTTTTGTTGGCCCTTTTAATGCACCACCATACATGCACAAGAGTTGATGCAATTTGTGGTCATGATCAATTACAACATTCTGTATTCATTTATTATTAAAGCATGATAGATAATGACTTGACGGAAAAGGCAGAATTATTGTAGTTAAGTTACTCTCTAATCACTGTAATGAGTTCTTTTTTTAAAATAATGGGAACCCAGGGACCAACACTAACCAATTTGATGGAGTAGGATGGCGATGCTTCATGAATATCGTGGTTCTTTTTGATATGCTGAGTAGCTGCTCGGCAGCACTTCGAAGCAGACTTTTACTGCAACAAAAGCCGAATCTTTTAAGCCCGGGATGTACCGTGGGTTTAAGCGGGATTTGATTTTTTTTTTTTTCCTCCTTCGTGAACTTATTTGATTTATTTATAATTACTTAAGAAGATAATAACGAAGTTGAATGTGAACTATCCAAACTATGAAGTATGAACTACGAAAATAAGTTCTCGTTTCACACGGTTTCTGGCCTTTTATAATTAAGAGGGGTAATTATCATAAACCTCCCCTGAGGTTTGGAGTATTCGCAATTTGAGAGATTATATTCACTTATTATCAGCCACCTCCCTTGACGTTAGTAACCTGTTCGTTTGACCGTTTATTAATTGATAAAATGACAAAAATACCCCTATTGTGGGAAAAAAAATTTATGTACACAAATTTAGTGACATTATTTGTGTTCTACGAAATATAAAAGGAAAGCATTCGAGTAAGCAAGAATGCAACAACTCATGAAATTATATCAACCTACTCCACTGTAATATAATCATGGAAATAAAAAAAATAAAATCCAGTAGCCTCGACATATTAATAAGCACTTCAAGTTATCTCCAACATTCTATCCATGTTCAACAATTAGTGGTAAATAACCGTTGATATCAATACAGCAACAAAAATTTAAAATGAGCCAAAATTGCTATTGTAACAACATCACTTAAAGTTAAAGCACAACAAACAACAAAGGATCTGCCATGCGCGACCAATTCCAAGTGTGCCCTAACTTTGTGGTTCAACAACATCTCTCGAAACTCTATTGGATCAATCTCGACCGCCCGATTCTCTGGCCTGTAGTACCCAGTGATGGGATCTGGGCCCCAGGCAGAAGAGACCCCATAATCCTCTTTCACCGCAGCCCTCAAATCATTTTTCTCCATGATACCAGTCCTAAACCTCCCCTAGTCGATATGGTCCCCAAGGGTGTTGCTGCAGCATAACCTCTCCTGCTACTAGAGAGCGAGAGGCCATCAGCAACACAAGCAACAAGAAGCTTAGCTTTGAAAAGAGAGCGGGCTATTGTTTTATTTATTTATAGAACATATAAAGATAACTAGTTGGGATGTTTCTGTTTAGTGCTACTACAGAAGAAGAAAGATTCTGCTCCTGCAATAGCTATAGGCTAAAGTTAGCGGCTCGCTCTCTTTGTGTTGTGCTTGTGAGTTCAAAATTAGTGGTAATAGCTTAAAAAATTTAAAATTTTCCACACTCAGTTTCAATCATTCACGAGGCAGTAGTATGTAGGTGAAGCCATTTTGAATCAAAATCAATTGAACACATATTCACAACAATCATTAACCTACAACTAACGCTAATATATGGGAAAAAAATGGAAGCATTACTAAGATATTCTCGACATCAATTATACAAATTTTATCAAATCGATTAGTTCCAATTGATAAAATTGACATGCACAGTAATAAGCCATTTTGTGGCTTAGACGAACTGGGGTTGTTTGTGGGTCAACGGCGAAACTCACTGATCAGTCTTCTTCCACCTGGCGATCGTGATTTAGTCATCCCTGGTGTTGTCGTCTTCGGGTTCGTCGTCATTATTTCTTGCTTGTGACACCCTTTCTCCATTAAAATATAACAAAGATGGAGAAAATGGATGGAATGTTGTTATCGGTAGATTTGGTTTGAACTGAGCAAGGAGATGGCCATTTCTCTTTCTCTTTTGGTGGAGTGATAATATCTTTTGGTTAAATGTTTGCTTTTATTTTTTATTCAATGGATATGAGCAAACGTTTAACCATTCTTTCTTTTTTGGTGGAGTGATAATATCTTTTGGTTAAATGCTTGCTCATGTTTTTTACCCAATGGATATGAACAAACTTCAAACCATTCTCGTAATCAAATGTGATAATTTAAAGTTTGTTAGAATTTTTTATTATTAATGAGTTCTATTACCATTTTACCCTCACCAACTAAAATTATACTAAATGAAATACTAATGTCAGGTGAGTTGGTTGATAATACGCGAATACAATCTCTCAAACTGAGAATACGCCAAACCTTAGGGGAGGTTTATGATAATTACCTTAATTAGAGTAGGTATGGGTTTGTTTGAATTGAGTTTTAAGTAACTCAAATCAAACTACAAAAGTTTGGGTACAATTCAAACTAAGCCTAATATTTTCAACTCAACTTAAACCAATCCATTTGGGTTTAGTTTGAATTTTATTATCAAAATATTTTTTATTTATCAATAAATTTAATTATATCAAAATTATGATGATTATTAATTGTTATTAAAATATGAAAAAAATAGTGGATAAAAATTATAAATAATAAATTTTACAATAACTTCATCCTTAAATTAAAGAATACTAGAAAATTAAAATAAATTTTAATCACAAAAATCATTATTTCTCAATAAATAAGAGTATAAACTCTAATAATAAATTTTCACAAACATGATACCAACAAGTAAACATGATATCAAAAAGACATATTATAAGATTTTCACCTCTTCAGACTGCTTCCCAACCTCATCAATAACAAAAATATCTTCAACGCAAAATGTCACATATTTTAACATAAAACATGGATTAAGAATAACCAAAATAGCAACAAATTATTCAAGCTATCAATTGAACCACAATATTTGCAATACTTTTTTTTTCATACTTGTGGCCATTTTCGATAAGACAATATCATCACCACATTCAATTATTGATATCAAATCAGAATGAATTGAGCATATTTCATAAAAATATAAGTTTGAAGTCTCGTACATTGAAGCATTGTCCAACATTAAGTTGGTGGAATTCCACCTAGTGGACATATCTTGAAACCACAAGGCCACTACCTTTAATTCTCTCATGCTCCGCACATATTTTAAATTTTTTAAGCCTTGCGTGGGAGAAATTTAGATATTTAATAGCATTAAGAATTTTGGAAATTGACACATGCAAGTCTCTCAACCCTTAATTCATGATTGAATTCAAAATATACTCACAACATCTCATATGTAAAAAGTCACCATCTAACATAAGGACATTCTCGATCAAATTCTTCAATTTCTTTTTGATATAATTGATAGCTAACTTATTTGAACTAGCATTATCAACAGTAATGGTAAATACTTGGGGTGAGCAAAATTGGGTTCAAATTAACCTGATCGAGTTTTGGATTAATCGGGTTGGAGAAAAAATCATCTGAACTTAACATGAATTTTTTATTCAGATCAAAAATTTAAGTTGAGTTTGGATTGAAATCGAGTTAAAATGCATTTGGGTTATATGAGTATCCATTCTAAATTTCTGCAGTCTCATTAACCTAAGTAGCAATCAACCATAAGGTCAAAAACAATCAACCTTACCTCAGTACATAAATTCATTTCAAACTTTTTAAATTAAATTATTTAAAAGAATATAGTCAAATACCGTGAAAATTTTGGTGATAGTGATTGTCTAAGTGAAGCAAGTTGCAGTGATTACAATAATTAGTGAAGCCAACAGCAACAAGTGACAATAATTGAGATGCAGTAGATCGCGTCGACACTTCGCGGTTACAGTGATGTCTTGGATTCGCGCAGTTGTGTCGGTGACTGTTGGAAGTTGCTTCACGAGGGTGCATCTCTGATTTACTGGCTATTGCTCGCTCGGTTGCTGTTTGGCGTCTTGTCGTCTCTAATCTCCGAGCTCTATATGTGTGTGACTTTGTGTGGTGTGAGCTTGTGGTGTGAGTGCATGTGTGTGTGTTTACAGATTTTTTTCCCATTGTTTTGTTTGCCACTTTGTTTCATTAACTTTTTTTTTAATTTCAAAGCCAACTCGATTAGTTTTTCAGATCAGATTGGGTTTCTCTAATCACGATTCGATTGGGTTGGCAAAAATACATCCAATCGGGTTTTGTTAACAATCCGATCCAATCTGAACCCAATATTTTTCGAATCGGATCTGGTCAGTTTAATTGGATCATATATTTTGCTCAACCCTAATAAATACCCTTTCTATACCTCACTCAAGTAAACAAGATTTAGTCACCTTTCCAATTGTTTCCCTTTTATGGTCAGGTACTGGGTAAAAAAATTAAAATTCTCGTTTGCAATTTCCATTCACTATTAATAAAATATGTTGTAATCATAATATAGTAATAATTTTATATAGAATTTCATGCATATGTGGTTATACAAACCCTTCACTTATTTGAAATAAAAAAGTTTCTCAATTTTTGCTTTTCATCCCAAAAATGTTTGTACACATCTCTAGCGAGGGTTTTCCTAGACAGTAGATCAAAATTTGGTTCTAATTGCTTACTATATTATTGAAAGCCCTCTTTCTCCATAAAACTAAAGGGCAATTAATCAATAATAATTAACCTTGTAAGGGTTTTTCTACATGCTTATTTATCAAAGACATGAGACTTAGATTCATCTTTCATTTCATGTGAAGTTGTTAGATTTTCATCCTCAAATGCGCTCAATTAATCAAAACAACCCAAGAAATGATTCTGTAACATACTAGTCCCAATTTTAGTCTCATGTCTATTCTTACAAGCATAATCATTACCACAATAATTACACTTGTATCTATTACCTAGATCGTATTTAGTAAAATAGTCCCATGTTTCCGATCTCTCTGATGGCTTTTTCTTTTTGCTTTGAGTAGATGCCAAAGTGTCCGAGGAATTAGTACCATGATAACTTGAGTTCTCGTCCATTTAAAATTCATTAAAAAAAATCATCAGTAGCATTTTTATATAATTAAAACACATTAAATTCTAAACTTAAAACTTATAAAAACAATTTTAGTAAAAAAAAGCATAATAATTTACGAGCATTTATAAAAAAAAAACATGTCTGGATCATCTTTTGTGAATATACATAGAAAGATATGTTATAAATGTTCTGTGTAATATTTGATTTTATGTAGATTTTATGAACCACTACAAAGCAAATGACCGATTTCTAGAAGCGTGCCTAAGTTTAGACTTTACAGAGATGGCTAAGTATTATATCTCCATGGTTGAGCATCTTATCGTTTACAAAGAAACTAGCCCTAAAGGGTCCTGACTTCTGAGGATTAATAATTAAAGGCATGGAGATGCAATTAAATAAAAAAGGAAAAAAAAATCCCAAAATCCCATATTCACAAATCCTAGAAACCTAAGTAATTAAATTTACTAATTCCAAGCATCCCTATTAAGCAAAATACTTAAACTATCAAATAAACAAAGTTATTCATACCAATTAAGTTCTACCCATTGAATACAAATCAGGAGCATCTCATAAATTAAACCATTAGTCTCTTCTAAAGCTAAAGCATTACAAGGCCACTGCAACAATAACAAAAATAAAAAAAATGAAGTTTTTGCAACAGAACCTCACCTTAAATCAATAGAAAGGTTGTAATCGAATTGAGGGCTTTCAAGATTCTGCAATTTTAGCATAGGAAAATGAACGAACAAATACAATTTGAGAATTTTTGTGTCATGGTTTTAGAAAGGAGAAGTTATAGGTTGAAAGGTAACTATTTTGAATTCAAATTGGTAAATGATCCATTTATTTAATTTATATTTGTTTCTACATGTTACTTTCTCTTTTTTAGTTGTTAACAATTAATCACACCATGAACAATTTAATAGTGGGTTTTCACTTGTTTATTTTCATTTATTTCATTTGACAAGCTTGAGAGTTGGAGTTTTGTCAAAGACTCATGGGTAAACTATATCTAACCCATAGTGAAATCATTTTTTATATAAAACCCAGGTCTAACCCATTTTTATAATTTACTTAACCCAAACAATTTAATTTGGTTTGAGTTTGGGTAAACCTATGGGTTGTGGGTTTATACAGACCCCCACCTATAATTACTAAACCTAGATATTGAAATAGGGTTCACTTAAATTATTGTTAAACGTGTAAATAGAATTATGTATGATGAAGGGCTTTTCACCTTTCTGTTCCAATAACTAAACAATAAAAACTAGATGCAAATAATTATTATTTTTAAATAGATGTTGAACATTTCAATTATTTTGATAGAAATAGGTTTTTGGGCATATATTTAAAAGGGGATAACACTTCTTAAAAGAAAATGGTGGAATTATTTGATCACACTATAATACTTAATAAATCTATATATATTTAACAAAACCTTCCATCAGATTTTGGATTTTTCTTTTCAATTATAATAAACCCACCTATGTATTTAATTTACTTTTCATAAATATCTTTTATTTTTTTGAGTAGTGACATTTGAATCCCCTAATTATATCTCACTAGCCCTTACTTCTCATTTAATTCCATTGAAAATTTTAAAATAATCTTTATATCTTAGTGTATTCCATCTAAACCCTAAATTACCCTTATTATAATTTTTATATTTATCCATATACACATCATATCAAATTTCTACTTATTAAAAAAAATCTAGTAATCTCTATAACTTTTCTCTTTCTTTAACTTCTAGCGATTCAGAAACCCTTTTCAACGTTGGATCTGTATTCATTCTCAATTATGAAGTGCACCATTTGACTCATTGAATTTGTTCTATTTTCATATATATCAGCTAATTTTACTTGTAACATTAATAATTGCTTTGTTGACTTATATCGAATTAGAGCTATATAGTTATGAAATGCGTAAATTTGCTCCAAAAATGATAGAGTAGTAGCTGTTTCTTGTGAATTGTCCGTTGACAAAACTGTAGTTTCTTAATAATTTATAAGCTTAAATGCTTTTTATAAAATAACTTGTCCTAATCATTTGAGAAAAATAAATATAATAATGAAAACACATATTAATCATGGGAAATTTGTAAAAATACCCACTAAACTTTTTGATTTTTGAATTTAACCCTCAAACTTTTTCCTATCACATGTTTGTGTGTGTGTATATGTATGTACGTATGTATGTGTGTGTGTGTGTGTGTATTACCCTCCTCATTTTAATCAGCCAACTCTCTCTCTTTCCACACCCAAAATTTTTCTCTCTTAAATAGTGACGGCAATGGCAAACTAGAATCCAACCAAATCCACCAGAATCTATCCGAATCCAAAACGAATCCAACAAATTGAAAAAAGCTCAAACCCTAGGAATCTAACTTCATCATTTTTTTGTGATTTGAATGAATTTGATTGGGATTCCAGATTATTATAGGTTGTTAGAGGGAGCTGATTAAAAAAATTTAATTAAAATAATAAGTTATAACTATTATACATTAGGTGTTTGATGAAATTTCTCTTAGATAGTTTATACTTAGTTTTTTGTATAATCAAGTGTTAAAAGGTGCAACAAAGTCTTTGTTGAATTGTGTGATATGTATTTTTTGCATATCAAGTGCAATGGAGAGTAAATTTGGTGCGACATGGCAGCAAGCAATAGGATGTTTGTTGCATGCACAACGTGGCAGCGCATGTACTTGTTGCATCATCTTGGTGTGACAATCACCTTGTCGCACCAAATTTTAGTCCTTTTTTTGTGTTCATGTTAATGTTATTAAGTTATTATATGTAATTGTGTCATATAACAATTTAAGCTTTTAATTGTATTAGATACATGGCGAAATCTAAAATAGCAAAGCATAATTCACCTAGACCAATCAATGAACGGGGCATGATAAAGGTACCTTAGATTCAGTTGTAAAAGTCATTTGGAAAAAAAATTAAAAGTAATAACATTCCTATTATATGGAGTCGTCCACATTCTATCATTTTACTACAGAAGCATGGAATTTTAACCAAGAAATTGCTATTCATAACAATGTCGAAGAGATAATCATTCAAAAAGTTAAGAGATATTAGGCTTTATATAACTTGATTATTTGAATTATATGTTAATAAAAGTTATAATGTGTATATATTTTAAAACTATTTATTCTTTTTCATAAATAGGTATTAAAATAAAACTAATCAACAGGGGCTGGTGAGATAAAATGAGAGTTCAGATATCACTACTCAATTCTTTTATTTCTCTTGAATTGATTTATTAACACATCCTTCATTGTTGACTGAGTTTTTCTTCTTAACTGAACTCTTATTTTTATCATTAAACACTAGAGACAAAAGATTTAGGTAATAGTACTTTACAAGTCACATGTAATTAGGCTAATTAAATTTGAATTATATTGAATAGCATGTATAAGACATGATTAAAAACAAGCTTGTTACCTCCGGACATTTTTGAAGAATTTTTTTTATCAATTTAAATACCCAATGGAAATTCAATTGCTAAAGTTTCATTGATAGCTTATACTTTTAATAATACCTCAATGGGGTTTATTAGAAAACTTAAAAACTGAAAATATACGTGGAGGGTAGTTTTGGAATTATGAAGATGTTATTAGATTTGTTATAATTTCACTTTTCTGATGGGGTGTCTTTAGTGGAGGGGTTGTATGAGAATTTTGAGGTGTCAATGGCTGGACTCCAGACCTTAAGAAGTGGACATGGAATTTCGGGTGGTGATAGTAGCACCACGCTTTTATGTTCAAAGAATCAAAGAGTGTACCTTGTTTACACCCACCAAAATTCCTCAAAAAACCCCATTCTTGTATGAAATTACCTAAATATCCAAAGAAAAAGTAATTTATTTTGTTTTAATGAAAGTTTAAATAAAATATTCTTTCAACAAAATTTTTACACCTACCACATTTTATAATTTATATTTATATTTAAATTTTAATTGAAAAATAATTTCTATAAAAAAAATTATAAAAGTTTTGAATTATGGAGATATAATAATATAATAAAAAGAAAATAATTAAATACTTTAGAATTTATACGTGTTTTATAATAAAAACTTAAAAGAGACTTTTTTTTTCAGGGTGAAATTTTGTGGGAAGCTGGTTGTTTTTTTATATGGGTTTATAAATTAAAATATTTAAAAGGGGCGCTAAAATTTAGCTCCACTCATATTGAAATCAAGCTAACGGGCCTGTGATGTTGACACAATTACAATTCCCAGATGTTTTGATCTCCATCAACCTGTTGGGCCAGAGTGTGTGGCCTAACGGTAATAACGCTTTTAAACTGAAAAATCTAAGTACCAAATGGCCCCCATAATTTGCTGATTGTCCCCATTCAAACCGTATTTTTTAAATCGAAACAGTTATATTTTTCGCTTGGAATTATAAAAATTTCAATTTAATTCTACGAATAGCCTCTCCTTCTCTCTTTTTCAATGGTCTCCAACAATTTATTAACAGCCCCCGTTAAATCATATGTTTCAGTTAAATAGTTTTATTTTCACCGGGAATAAGAAATAAAAATTAAATTTAATTGTAAGAATTGCCTCTCTCTCTTTCATTACTCCAATTATATTTAGCTGACGTTTTAATTTATTTCTAAAGTCTAAATACATCTTAATTTGGAGAAAGTCTCAATAGATTAAATGTTTATATATTAATGGCATCTTTATCTTTTAAATGCAGAAAAATACACTAGAGAAATGACTATTATTCTTAATCATAATCTATCATACATGCATGATGCACTAGAAAAGCTTAACCATACCACGATAAATCAATGCTGACATTGAACATTATCCATCCATAAAATTTTTACTAATTTATTGTTTATTATTTAATATAATATGACACATTGTGCTGTTACACTTGCATAATTGACATACAATAGCATACTTATAAATATTTATAATGGACTTATTTTTTAATTTTAAGCTAAAAGTCATGTTTTTTTTAGTAGTAAAAGGTGTATGAGTTTAAACTAAAATATATGTTTATTAGATAAAATATAATAAAAATCCACACCAATACATAATATAAATAAAATAAAAAGTAATATGCATTACATTCAAGTTAAATTTGTTGCAATAATATTCTTTAAAATTTTCATTTCTTGTGATTACTTTTCTTTAGTGTCATTGTCTCTTTCCATTCTTTTATTAAAGATTGAAATCATTTTTAATGTTTTCAAAGTGAAGACTAAGTTGTACATGCTTTTTTTTCCTTACTATATATATATATATATATTTGTGCAATGCTACATTTGTAATGACATAATTTTTAGTAAGTTAATTTGATTGTATCGGTAATATGGTATCCAATAATTTATATATTACTGATGGGAAAATAAGACATAATTGATTTTTTTCTGTTAAAATATTAAAGTTCTAGTAGAAAGTTTAAAAAGATATGGTGGATTATTTAATATGTTACCTTTAAAAAGTAATCCTTACTTATTTTTAAAAATTGTTGTCAAAATGAAGAGGATTACAAAGTAAGCATTTTTTTTACAAAATTTACAAAATATTATTTTTGTAAAAAAATAAAATAAAATAAACAGTTTTTTAAGTTTTAATCTCAATATTAAACGAGGCTACGTTTAATAATATTTTTGTCAAGAATAAGCAGTTTTTTAATTTACAAAAAAAATATAAGAAGTAATAGAGATAAAATTAGTGGAAATAGTGAGAGTATAGAATCTACCAAGAATAAAAAAATGTCAACCAAAACAAATCTATTAGAGTCTAAAACTTACAAGTTACCTAAATGAAAAATTAAAATAAAGAAAAAGAAAAGCCAGGGGATAAATGATAAATAAACAAAATACGCCGATTGGCATTGAAAAAAGAAAGAAAAAAAACATAACAGTGCTTTTGCTTTTGCTACCATTACAAAACAAAATCTTAAAACAACAGTAACAGAGAAAATAAAAAATAAAATAGAAGAAAGAAACACGGTGCTTGTCTCGCAGACTAAAAAGGATTTCACTCTCTTTCTCTCTCATCCAATATTGCTTGCTTCATCAATTGATTACAAAATTCACGTATCTAGTTTTCATTTGTCTATCGAAAGTTCATCTGGGTCAGTTTTGTTTTATCGATTGCATGGTCAAAATCCAAACTTTTTTGGGTTGAATTTTGATAAGTGTGACATTGTGTGTTTGATCTTGAATGGATCTGTTGCGAGTTAAATTGATGATTTTGATGCGGTTTTGAGAGGTTTTTGGCGAATGAATGAGATATGGGATTGGAATCCGTTGGTGGGTTTATGAAAGCATGATCAAATCAATTCATCATCAAGAAGAAAGAAGAAAATACAGTTGAAGAATTTGAACGGTGTCTGATTAATTGTTATCTGTTGGTCGTTGTTTTTTTATTTGGCGTATTTTGATTGGATGATGCGATTAATGGAGCTAGTGGGGCCTTTTAATTTGTGGGTAGGAGCTTGATTTTGGGGTGTTTTTGGCGGTGGGTCAATGGATGAGGGCAGCCCTAGCAATGGAGGTCAAGTATTTGGTGCCTCGTGGAGGCCAAAGGGGTTTTCTTTTGGGCCGTATTTGGTTCAGAAGGATGCACCGTCTTTGCGTGTTGTTGTTAGAAAACCTGTAAGTGATTTTGTTGGTTTTTTATTCATTGATTGATCATTTCTAGCTGAAGAATTTTGGGTTTTCGATTTCTTCTTAAAATATTAGCATTTTTGGAATCTGAAATGCTGTAGAGTTGTTGATTGTATTGGTGTGAAGAGGCATGGATAATGGAATTGCTGGCTTCTTGGATTTAGTTATGAAGTTCTATATGATATCGCTGCATGGTATATATTGCATGTTGTTTGAGCTGTATTCTGTGTTGTACAGTGGGCTTGAAGCTTCATTGTATGCCCAGTGATAGGCAGCTAAGAGTTAATGGCTTTAGAAATGGATACTTAGCAAGTAGAGTTGTGTGTTACAGAATGATTCACCACTTGGGATGATTATATTTTTACTTATGAATACCTTCTTTTTTTGTTTGTTGTTTGGGGTGTGGGGGAGGTGAATGATTAGTGAACTAGTCAATCTCTCATTTGTCAAAAGTACGTCATAAACTCACACGAATTCTACTATTACTTTCCCTTCTGAAAGCATACATTTCCTTTACTATTGATTAGAGATTCTATTGTGGGATAGAAAAGTGCACAGAATGACTTGATACTTTCTTGTCTTCTCACATAAATTCATTGGAACTGCTATTTATATTTTTCAACTTATCTATTTTGCTTGTTATAATGGTTAGAGAACTCCCACTTGTTCTAGTTGTTTTGGGCAAATCTTTGAGCTGACATGCATTTCCAATTGTGCAGTTGGTGGTTCGACTAACAAAGGATATAGTTGAAACATACCAAATATGCAATCCGCTATTCAAGTATTCTGAAGAATTAAATCCAAAACGATACTTGACTAGCCCATCAGTTGGGGTCCTCAATGATGGCTATGATAATGTGAACTCAGATCTTATTCTTGCTGTGAACTTGGTGTTGGTCAATGCAGAGACCCAAAGAAGGTTTGTTTTGTTACTCGTCATTTTCCTTAAAGTAGCTGTAATATCCCACATCTTTAGTGACTGCTTTCTTCCACTAGTTATGTTTTGTTGTTCCCTTATGTTTCTGTTGACCCTCACAAAATGTGAGGTCCAAGGGGTGAAGAATGTATTATCCCACATTGTAAGTGAGTGCCTGGACTAGTTTTCAAGCCATGGATTCGCCTCACTTAGTAGACTTGCTTTTGGTTGCAAAGCCCAGAAACAAAACCATGATGGGCTGTGTACCTAAGGCGGACAATATCTACTCGGTTGTTGGGACTTAGCTGCGTTGTAGCCATCTATTACTTTTGAAATTGTTTTTATCTTTATAATTTATTGTTTTCACTAGAATAGATTTGATTTATATATTTTCTAGGAAAATATATGAGATGATATTGTGTTAGCCATTAGGCCCATAAAATTCTGCCAAGCCTAGTCAAGGCTTAAGAGCCCAAAGTTCGTAGCTGTGGCCCAGTTTTTGGTTGGGCTGGGCAGTTTGGTTCACCTTTTGTTTGGGCTCTACGTAGTTTCTGAACAATCTGTTACAAGACTTCCTAATGGTGTAACTGATTTTATAATTTATTTTAGAATCTCAATATAGTATGCCACTTGTATGAACGAGTTTGTTTTTATATATTTGCTATGTGCTTCGTCTTATGTATGGGAATGATAAGGCACCAGTTCATATGGTATATATGAGTGTTGCTTTCTGCACCTCAGAATACTGTTTCTGATTTTGTAGCATCTTAGTTTAGCATTTCTAAATCAAGCATTTAGTCATGTTTTCTTTTTGATCCTTTGCAGATACATTGTCAAAGATCTTCTTGGCCATGGGACTTTTGGGCAGGTTGCCAAATGCTGGGACGCAGAAATGAATAGTTTTGTTGCAGTGAAAATAATAAAAAATCAACCTGCATACTATCAGCAGGCACTGGTTGAAGTATCTATTTTGACAACGGTATTTTTAAGTTCTTCTTTGGGTGAAAATTTCCCACTTGTCATGGTTATTAGTAGTTGAAGTTGTGTTTGTCTACCTTTTGCAGTTAAATAAAAAGTATGATCGTGAGGACAAGCATCATATTGTTCGTATTTATGAATACTTTGTATGTCAACGTCATTTGTGCATTTGCTTTGAGCTGCTCGACTCAAATCTGTAAGTACAAATACTACATATTACTAGCACTTTACAATCTGTGAAAACACATCATGTTTTACTTTATAACTACACTTATTGCTTTAGTTTTTTGTGTGCCTTAACATTTTATGGCTATTCAGGTATGAACTTATCAAGATTAATCATTTTCGGGGGTTATCATTGAGCATTGTCCAATTGTTCTCTAAGCAGGTATGGGATTTTAGCTCAGGCTTCAATTTGGGTCTGTACTTGATTTCCTTTGGGTTCAATGATTCTCAATATGATGTATCACTTCTTTCTTGTGTATTTGCATAATTTGTCTACAGATTTTACGTGGACTGTCTCTGTTGAAAGATGCTGGGATAATTCACTGTGATCTGAAGCCTGAAAATATTCTTCTATGCACAAGGTAAAATAATATTTTGATATGTTTGATTTGCAAACTGTGCAATAGATCTTTTTCCTGTTGAACATGAATGTTTATCTTGAAAATAGCAGTGTAAAGCCAGCAGAAATTAAAATAATTGACTTCGGATCAGCATGCACGGAAGATCGTACTGTGTACTCCTACATTCAGGTTCATGCGTATGATTATTGCTAGGCTTCTATTTTAAATTTATCATGCTTATAGTTTGTTATCATGGTGTATTCTCATTGTTGCTGCAGAGTCGTTATTATAGGTCTCCAGAAGTTCTTCTTGGATATCAGTATCCTTCTAAATGAAATTTAAGCTTATTCTTTGGTATCTCTTGTCTTTTTCATGAATTTTGGTTTCTGCTTTTGTGTCTTATAGGTGATTGCGATTTTATTAATTTTCTTATTGGTTTCTTCTAACGTTTTATTTTTTATTTTTTTATCCTCCCCCCCCCCCTTTCTTTTGGGTTTAGAAAGTAAGGACAATATATATTTTAATCAGAAAGATGAACACGGGGGTAAAGATATGCACTCAAGAAAAAGAACTGAACATGAGCCCCAATAGGGAAGAGAGACTATAAATGCTCACCTGAATGTAGTCATGGGAAGCTGGCAAAAACTAGTCTAACAGTAATTTTCCTTTATATTAAACCACCACTAGTTCCCAAGGGTGAAGAATAATAAAAGAATGGACAACCCTAAACTCTGAAGAGATGGCAACCCAAAAAGAGAAGCAAAAACCTCAGTTTTTCTCCAATTGTTCCATTGTCTCGTTTAGTTTATTAGCTTGTTAAGTCCAAGATCAGAAGGGTAGTCTCTACTCATACGTGAAGGCAAATTTTAATTGCATGTCTCTGATAGTTTCTACCCGTTAAAAGTTTGATGGCGTGTTTCTGTGCTGTCCTTTATTGTATTTGATCCACTAAAGGTCATGCTCTTCATTTCTGTTTCAATAATTTCTCAAGCTAGCATTAGTTTGGGGCCTTAAATCTTTTCTAGATATACTACGGCTATTGATATGTGGTCATTTGGTTGCATAGTTGCGGAATTGTTTCTAGGGCTCCCATTATTTCCTGGAGCTTCAGAATTTGATCTTTTGAGGCGAATGATCAGAATACTTGGGTAAGGCTCTCTTTTTTCTCTGTGTGTGTGTGTGTGTTTATGATATTTTTTTCTGCACAGTATACTTTTTTTTTTTTTCCTTTTTTTTTGGTGGGGGGGGGGGGGGGGTAATGTCTTCACCTGGAAGGAAAAAAAATGAAGAAAAGCAAATTGTTAAAAGCTGTTTACAGTTGAGATATTTTTCAGAAGCCCTCTTTTCAAAAATGAAATTATGTTGCAAGTTAGAGGTAGTTTATTCTTTTTCCAATTCTACACAAATTATAATTGTTGGTCATTTGATGCCTTTGATAATTAACTTAGAGAATTAAAAAGGCAGAAGCTAGTTTTAAGTTTTAGGGCTGTCTGCTATTTCTGGCAAAAGCTTAGAACTGACAGCCGTCCAATGTATATAATTTAACATTTTTAGTATGTAGCTGACTTGCATGAACCAACCCTGCAAAGCTGCCATAAGCTTTGGTTTGTATGAGCATCTGAACTTTTAATTTTAAAGTTTTTTCTTTCTTCTCTCATCCTTTTTGGAAATCCAATTTGGAATGAAGCTTAATTCAATACATGAAAATGTAGAAGAAGATGATCTCTTTTTGTTTTGGCTTCTATTTTCTTGCCCGCTTTTTCTACTAGATATTTTGTTTTTGAGATTTTGTGCTGATGAAAAAGCTGTTTTGGTACTTGCAACCTGTTTTATTCTTTGCAAATATTTTTAATAGTTTCTTATGTTTGGTTGACATGTTTTAGAGCCCAGCCCCCTGATTATGTACTAAAGGAGGCCAAAAATACAAGCAAGTTTTTTAAATGCATTGGGAGTGTCCACAGTATTGAGAATGGCGAAGTTTCCATTGGTGGGAGAAGTGCTTATCAAGCATTAACCGAGATAGAGTATGAAGCTGTAAGTATTTATGAACCGGTCTCGTTACATCTTGGGTAAATTGGTCTTTCTGTAAACGATTTGTAGATATGCCTCTCTTTTGCGGTGTAATTTTCTTTACGTGATGATCAATGTTGATGGTTTCTGTTCAGAGGGAGTTGAAAAAACCATTGATTGGGAAAGAGTATTTCCATCATAAGCACCTAGAAGAAATTGTTACAAACTATCCTTATAGAAAGAACTTATCTATGGAAGATATTAGCAGAGGTTAGCTTCCAGATTTTTGTGTTTGAAGCGAAGCAGACATTTAATCAGTATTTCTGAGTGTTACTAACGCATTTTTGAGATGTCTTTGATCATGAATCTTAACAGAAAGCCAAATACGATTGGCTTTGGTTGATTTCCTGAAGGGACTTGTTGAGTTTGATCCTGCAAAACGTTGGTCACCTTTTCAGGTTATTCAATTCTCCTGATTTTCTGCATCTATGTCATCTGTGGAACCTGATCTGTGTTGTTATGCAATATAATTATCTAGATGCAGATGGTAAAGAGTTCTAATCAATCTGCCTGCAGGCTTCAAGGCATCCTTTTGTGACTGGAGAACCTTTCACATGCCCTTACCAGCCTCCACCAGAGACACCTCGTGTGGTATGTGAATTTCTGTGTATTTTGATCCTCCAACCATCACTGTTTTAGTTTTCTTATTCAAGGATCATAGCAGCAAAGTGAACCTCTCCCATCTGCTATTCTCAATGTTTTGACACCTTATATTCCAAGGGGTTTCCCAGGATCTAAGCTTCATATGTGCGTTGTGGTTTGGCTAATTATTTTATGTGTTGTTATTATAAATTGTTGGGAGTTCCTATATTTTGTTGGATTCTTGTGTGACATCAGTTATTTTGCAATTGTTTCTCAAAATCACTGCTATATAATATTTTTCATTTATTATGAACCGCGCAAGATACTTGTTTTGGAATAAATCTAGATGTATCAATGAATATGGTTATTATAAGTGGATTTTTGTTTCAAGACAAAAGCTTACATGCACAACTAAAACTCAACTATTCCTATAATTTAAGGAAATGGTGGTCCTCCTTTCCTAAAACCTCCTTAGTTTGTTGATATAGATTACAGATGCCTCTCATTTGTTACAATTCACCCCCAAAAAAAAAGAAATAAAGGTTATCTAACCAACAATGTCATCCATATGTTTCCCTGTATACCCTCTCATTTGTTCTTTTCATTCATTATTTTTTCAGCCTGTTGCTCAAAATTTTAAGGTGGATCATCACCCTGGTGCGGGCCACTGGTTTGCTGCTGGTCTTTCTCCCAATGTGAGTTCTGTAATCCACTGTTTTGTCATTGGAGTTTGGAGGTTGCACACATCAATCATTTCATTTCTGAGAGTATTCATAACTTCACTGATGTTCATTTTTTAAATCCAAGAAATTAAAAAGAATCTAATTATGGTTGCTTTCCATATAGATTTCTGGCAGGAGCAAATTTTCCATGCATAATAGCCCACATTTTCAGGTAGTGCCATATGGATATGGTAATAGTTATGGTAGTGTCGGAAGCTATGGAAGCTATAATGATGGCACTGGTCTTGGAAGTAGTTACGGTAGCTATGGGGATGGTGGCAATACATTTGCCTACTTTTCACCTGTTGGTCCATCTGGGATGAACTTGCACGCGCAGAGCGGTGTTTCAGTCCGTGGAAGTAGCCCTGATGCGAGAAAAAGGTTTATTCAGTATTCACAAGGAAATGGACTCGGTGTGAGCCCATCAGCTGGAATGTTTGTACCACTTCCCCTTGGCACTAGCCCCTCGCAATTCACTCCTCCAAGCTCATATGGTCAAGTTTCAAGTGGTTCTCCTGGACATTATGGGCCAACTTCTCCAGCAAGAAGCAGTTGCCATGGTTCTCCTTTAGGAAAAATGACTGCAGCTACCCATTATAATAGAAGAAAAAATTGGGGATATTCTGGAAATCCTCAATCTCAAGAAAGTCCATCATCTCAACATTGGCAAGGACAATTCATTGATGGTGCAAGCTCAGGCCAAGCTGAGCGGAACCCTCAAGTACTTGGCAGTGCATCCTTGCATCTGCCATCAAATCCTAGCGCTACCAGTTCAAAGCAGCAAAGAGGGGGCTCTGGAATTGCTGCTAGTTACTCTGCAATGCCAAATACGCCCAGCTCCTTAACACGTGGTCCTGCTATTGCAGAAGCTGCTCATGACAAGCCTGAGACTAGTCTGTCAGTGCCAGATCCTGGAGATTGGGATCCCAATTATAGGTAGGCAGACAACAACTTTCAAACTGCAATGTCAAGATATCTAAGTTGAATTCTATGATAACCTGGCAATTTAGATGTGTGTGTGTACGTGTTTTCTAAGGTATCAACATTGATCCATCAGTTATGCAAACCTCCTCTTGTACCATGGACCGTATGCTATTTGCTTTTCTTTCTACAGAATATCTTTATTTTTTCTATTTATATCCTTCGTAGGGTCTTTTTAAGCGGCTAACTTTGAGGTCCCTTTGCAGTGAACTGCAAGGGGCAATGACCATTACCTAGGCTATAGGTGCTTTTACCCACTAACAACCAGCTTTCCTTTTGACCATGTCCATTACCTCAGGCCATAGGTGCTTTTATCCATAGCAATCAGCTTTCCTTGACCATTACCTTACTACTGTGTCTGCAAAACTAGCAGCCATCTTTCCCATTTTATGCTCTGCTATCTACATTTTCTTGTTTTATTTCTATCTTGTAGTTCCTTATAATGTAATTTTTCTTGTGGATTGTAAATTTCTTCCACATTTTGATATAGATTAGACAAATATGATAAGTTCGTATTGTCGGAAATGAAGTGCTTTGTTGCTGGGCTGGGCAGTGATTTGTTTTTATTGTCTGAACGAAGTGCTTGCTTGACTATAATGTGGTCTCTACTCTTGTTTCAGTGATGAACAACTTCTGCAAGAGGATGGTTCAGATGAGAGCAGCATAACCACTGAGTTCAGCAAAGCTATGCACCTTAGTTCAGCAGATTCATTAGTTGGAGTTGGAAGATTCAACCGTACGTCAAGCACGAGCTCAAACATACCCATCCAAAGGTGGATTATTGCTTTGGTAGATTTACTTTGTTTCATTCTAAAGAATTATGTGTATGGTTAATGTGAATGTTTGTCTGTTCTGTGTCAAACTGCAAATTATGGGTTTAAGCTTTCATCCCATGTAACAGATGCGGTGTGAAATGACTCTAATAAGCAGGATGGGTATGTACTATATTGTTCAGCTATATAATTCAAATAGAGCATTTGATAAAAATAGAATTCAACTTTTGGTCGTGTGGGTTTTCCTTGCAATGATTATATTTCCTGATTGCAGTCAGCTTTCAATAGCGTAAGTGATGCATCTGTAAATTTTTTCTATTTCTGATTTTGTCTTCTTGTGGGAGAAATCCAAGGATATTCCAGAAAAGGGGGTTCTGCAGGGTGGGGGGGTGGGGGTGGGGGTGGTTTGAGTTTCTTGTTTTATTATTTTAATCTTTTCCACTGTTGTTGACCTCATAACAGTTTTGCTTGATGTACTTCAGACAAAATGGGCCTATTCAAGCATTTTCACATATAGAGGTGGGTAGTCCTCCCGCATCTCATGAGCCACAGGCTGGACATTCCCGTTTCATGTCAAAGCCTTCTCATTTGATGCCTCATATCTCACAAAATTCTCCAAGTCGTTTAGGACAGCCACCTCTTCAACGGTACAATTTAATGAGAACAACTGCTCCTCAGGGTAGTGAATGGAATCAATTCAAGATCCAGCCTCCTCCTTCAGGCTTCAACTCTGGAGGTCCACGTTCTCCTGGAAATAGCTCATTTAACAATGGCATGCCATGGGGTATTTTCCTGAGACTTGACACTATCAAGTCATTGAATCCTTCTGCTTTTACCTTTATTGTGTCTGCTCGTAATTATTTTGTTAGAGCTACATGAGTCAAAATATAAAGTTTCTCTGTGGAAGAAATAGGGCTCAGAATGAGCTAATAACAGTTTTCTTGATTCTGTTATTTTTACTGTAGGACGTAGGGCCAATCATCCTGTCTCAAACATTCCACCAGCATCGCGTGGAAGAAAAGACTATGGAAGGATTGTTTGATGTTGGAATCAGCTTGATTTTACTGTTGAGGGTTTATGTATTGGTAGCTGGCAAGAAAATTGTAATGTGTAGTAGTTCACATGCCTAGTGGACTGAGCAATATCCTCATTCTTTGTGCTTGCATTAATATATATGGTGTCCTTTGGTAATTTTATATGAAATTGAGATTCCTTTGGTTATGATGCGCCATCAGCCTTGCCGCATTCTGGTCCCAAATTAATTTATGTGTTGTATTGATTTTTTGATTTCTTTTTTATTATTTTTTTATTCAGTTTGACGAAATCTAACCTGGCGATTGAAGTTCATATTGCAGCCGCAGAAAGAAATTTCAACATGAAGTTGCATGTTCAAGGTGATTGCTGGAATGTGTAAAAGTTTTATAGTTTTTCATTTACTTTAGAATTTGGAAATTGTAAGTCACAGATATTTCCTTTCTATATTCCCCCCGGTTTCGATTGTATTTGATGTTTAGTTGACAAGAGAAACAGGTTTATTATTCTTTTCTCTTGCTTTCCCATTTTGCTTGGAGATTTTTGGAGGACCCGCTGAATCATTTCCAGTTTTGTTGCATTTTAAGCAGATTCTTGATCATTCTAACTTACATGTTCATTTTGACTAAGTATGGAAATTATGTTGAGGTATCTTGGCTTACTTGCCTTACGTATGCTACGAGAAAGAAAGAGGAATTTTAATGTTTTAGTGGCTGATAATAGGAAATTTAGGCATTGTAGAGTGCCCTTTTACTCTTTGTAGAAGAAACAGGTGTGAGGAATCAAGTGTTTCAGCTTAAGCTTTTCTAGTTGCCTTCTTTTGGGTGTTGCAAAAATTCTGTTTTTTGGCTTTTCCTCTTTTATTTCATTGTCTTTTTCTTTTGTGTTTCCCTTTTTTTCCCTTGACAATCCCCCAAACAACCCCCCAGCCATCCTTTTTTCGGCCTTAAGATGTGGACCTCCTGGTATCATGGACTAATTTTGTTTATGTGTACTAACTAGATGCTTTTTGCTTGCCTGTTCTAGATAATTAGAATAAATTCCTCCAAAGGATTGGTTTAATCATTGGCAGGTCTTCTGGTTTTGAAAATCTCGAAGACTTGCGTCCTGTTTAGGAATATTGTAGTTTAGAAGTTACAACGACAGAGGTAACTATTAATTATTGCGGATTGTTGATCTTACATTTATAATAAAAAATTTATAATTTTTTTATTTTTAAAATTATTATCTAATAATCATATTTATTATTATTATCAATAAGAAATAGTGTCTTGAAACTTATGTACTTGTTTACTAAATGAAGTAATAATCACGTGACGAGGGATGGTACGAGGATTGAATTGATCTGTTAGAATTGAAAAATGTTTAATAAATAAAAGCTGAAAGTAAATTGTAATCGGAAAAGAGAGGAGAAAAAAAAAAAAACTACTGGTATTTGATGCTGTTTGATCCGATAAGGATATGATACGAGAACCTTGCTCGATCAAATCTGTTGAGATGCTTCCACGTGTGACGATGTCTAGATTTCGTGTCTGAAGCAGAAGCACATAGTTAGGTTACCAATGACGTGGAGGTGGGGCCCACGGATTCATCGATTTTTGCGCTCAGACACCGCCATTGTTTTGTGTTCAAGAATAATACAACCAAATATCATCAATATTAATTAATAATAAATAAAAATAAACGTAAAAGAAAAGAAAAGTGGGGATGAAGTGGAAGAGAGAGAGTGAGAGAGGGGGGAAAATGGCAGCATAGAGAATTAGAGACCACTCAAAGAAGGACCCAATATCTGTATCAGCCAATGCCATCTCTTCTTCCCATATCTCTCTACCCATTTTGGACTTATTTCCTAGATTTTCTTAATAATTTTCATCTCCATTTCCTTTTTTTTAAATTTATTTTTTTAACAAAATTATAAAAGCTTGAAAAAAAAACAGAAAAAAATATAATCATCATACTATAATATTGTTACAAGAACAGGAACAAAAGGCATTGTAAACTCAAACGGACACAAGAGGTTCCGGTTCCGGTTCCAGTTCAAAACCTATTGACAATTTAACTGTTCTTCTTTTGCTCACTTTGGAATCAACGAGTCTTCTTCTTCATTCTGTCTTTGTTTCAGCTCAACTAACATTTACCACCTTCAGGTATGCATGCATTTTTTTCACTGCAAAACTGCCCCTTCTTTCATTATATTATTCTCCATGACAATTTCAGTTGCTTCTTGTTTTTGTTTTGTTGGCCACCTTCTTTTGCATTTTCTTCTTCTTGAGCTTGCTGTTGGGGAAAATTTAAAATAAAAAAAAGTTTGGGAGTTGAGACAATCATAGTTGTGTTTATATTTATGCTGAAAGTTTGTCACCTATAGCACTGAATTCACTTGAGTGGTTACTTTTTCAATATGATGAAAAATGAAACAAAAAAAGAGATAAAAAAGCTAAAATGCGTTCTGTTCAGAATCGGAGGCAGTGATGTTTTTGGAGACTCATGAAATTAAAATTTAGAGAATAAACCCACCTGGGAAATGAGCATCTTTTTTTTTTAAATAATTATATGTCGTGGAGAATCAATTGCTTGCTACTTCTGTTGAATGAGTTGTGTTCACGTGGTTGTTGGATCCAATTCTCCTTCTTGTGTGACTCGTGCTCTGGGATTGTTATCTAGTAGTTTTTATTTTGGATAATAGTTGTGATAGGCATTCTGGAAGTTCTTTTATATCAACTGGATTTTGATTAACTTGGTTGATTTTGTATTGACAATTTGTTAATAGAAGTTTCCTTAGATTCTTATTTAATTAGTTTTTATTAATATCAGAAGGATAATAAAGTCATCTTGGGAAATTTATAACACGAAAGAAGTGTTGCACTGAGCCTAGTGAATTAAGTGCCTGGAAGAATTCTATGACGTGGTTTTCATTCGAAAAGTTTATTGACGTCGTGTGATGCTAATTGTGCCTGCAAGATCAGAGGCCATATGATGGCCACAGCTGCTGTTATTGGACTTAGCGCTGGCAAGAGGCTCTTGAGTTCTTCATTTTACTATTCTGATATCTCGGAAAAGTTCTCATATATCAATGATCTTGGATCTGCAAACTCTCAAGTTGGTTCAACTAAGAATGTGGTAGCTGCCAAAAAGTCATCAAATTATAGTCCAAGCTTTCCATCATCGAATCGACAAACTCAGCCTATTAAGGCTCTCAAAGAGCATGTGGATACTAATTTTGCTTCTACTGCAGAGCCTTGGGCTGAACCACCAAACAGCATAGAAGAGGAAAGCTCTGAACTTGACTATTCTGTGGAGGCACTTCTTTTGCTTCAGAAGTCTATGCTCGAAAAGCAATGGAATCTTTCTTTTGAGAGAACAGTTTTAACTGATTCACCGAGTAAGAAAACTCACAAGAAGGTGCCAGTCACTTGCTCTGGTGTATCTGCTCGGCTACGAAGATTGAACTCTAAAAAGAAAATATTAAGCCAGAATAAATCTGTTCTCCAACAGAATGGCTCCAAGCAGCTAAGATCAATGATTAGTCCGGAGCTAATTCAGAATCGTCTAAAGGGCTATGTGAAGGGTGTGGTAAGTGAAGAGCTGCTCACCCATGCCGAAGTTGTGCGTCTATCAAAGAAAATTAAAACTGGCCTTTCCTTGGATGATCATAAATTGAGGTAATTAACAAATTTCATGTTCTGTTGTCCTCTTCTTCATTAGGTTATATTTTTTATACATTTAGACATTTCTTATGGGAGGATGATTTGATCCTTGTAGATATATAAGTGTTAGATCTTTTAATGTACTCAACCTATATTTATATTCTGGAAAATAATAAGAGTTTTCTCTTGTTAAAACAATTTAAATTTTTTCTTGTGAAAATGAGACAGAATGGGGGCTTTATATCTCTGCTCTTTTCTATACTTTTCCATTTTCTTTGCTAACTATGGTTCTGAATATATTTATATTCTGGAAAATAAAAAGAGTTTTTCTCTTTATTTTATTTATGGGTATTTCCATTTTTTCATTACCATCTGTTTTGGAAATTTAAGATTGAAGGAGAGGTTGGGGTGTGAGCCATCAATGGAACAACTTGCAGCTTCCTTGAGGATATCTCGTCCTGAGTTACAGTCAATAGTGATGGAGTGTTTGTTGGCAAGAGAGAAGCTGGTGATGAGCAATGTTCGTTTGGTCATGTCTATAGCTCAACGATATGATAACATGGGTGCCGACATGGCTGACCTTGTTCAGGTGATTTTCTATTTCTGAACAAAAAATAAATGGCAAGTTACTCTTTTCTGGACTATTGAATTCGAGACACAGTTTTCTATTTTCTGATATGGTGCTTGTTCTATATTTCTCATGTAGGGTGGATTGATTGGATTATTGCGTGGGATTGAGAAATTTGATTCTTCAAAGGGTTTCAAAATTTCAACTTATGTGTATTGGTGGATACGCCAGGTAAGGCTACTATTAATTTGCACATTTAAACAATTTATTGCATGGTTAAAGATGGATGTGTTGAAAAACCAACTGAAATTCGATTTATCATCATCATTGCCTAAAAAAGGATCAAAATTCGAACAAATTGGTGTTCTTTTGAGTTCAATTAACAAGCTGCTTATGTATTTGGTCTTTGCCTACTAAAAGTAACATAGAAAGATGCCAAATGCTAGCATTAGGATGATGTACCCATTTCACTTGGGATTCCTCAACCATGTACTCCGTAGTCTGTGAAATTACTAGTTTGATCGTCTTTTTGTTCTCAGCAATATGAGGTTTGAAGTGATATTTGAAAATTTGTCAGTTTATTATCTCTTCAGCCCCAATTTAATTATGTGATTTGATTTGTTCTTTTCAGCTTTTCTATAATATTTATTCTTTTATCAGTTGTTCTGCAAAGCTAATTCTGGTTCACATTATGATCTTCTGTCAGGGTGTTTCTAGAGCATTAGTTGAGAATTCAAGAACCTTAAGATTGCCTAATCATCTGCATGAAAGGTTAGGCTTGATCCGGAATGCAAAGCTTAGGCTAGAAGAGAAAGGAGTAACACCATCAGTTGATGTAAGTTGATTATTGAACTGTGATCAAAAGAAAGGAACTCTAATTAATTCTATAACAGTTTTTTTTTTTTTCAACCTTTTATTCTTTTCTTACTCACTTCTTGCCTACCACACTTTCAGAGAATTGCAGAATACTTAAATATGTCCCAGAAGAAAGTCAGAAATGCGACAGAGGTACTAACTGTTCATGAGCTATTTCTTGTTTGCGGTCATTTATGTAATTATGCTTTCCATAACTCACCATACACTGTTTCTATATGTAGGCAATTGGCAAGGTCTTCTCACTTGATAGGGAGGCATTCCGCTCTTTAAATGGCCTCCCAGGAGAAACCCATCATAGTGTAAGTGCAACACAGTTTTACTACTGACCCTCGAGATGTTTCTAGTTCACATTTTGTTTCTCTCCTGTTCTGTAATGATTAACTTTTTCTTTATTATTTTAGTACATTGCGGATAATCGCATGGAGAACAACCCGTGGCATGGAGTAGATGATTGGGCTCTCAAGGTAAAAAGAATGCATTGTCTTACAGAGATATGGATCATCTTTTTAACCAAATGAATAGAAAAGTTACCATATGAGTGATACATCTACAGGATGAAGTAAACAAGCTGATCATAGTGACACTTGGAGAACGTGAGAGAGAGATCATACGTCTTTACTATGGTCTTGACAAGGAATGTCTTACTTGGGAGGATATAAGCAAACGGTGAGTATCAGATTAATAATGTTGCCCTTCAATTGAACCGAGTGATCATTTCATGCATAGTTTTCATTCTCTCATGCCTGCACAACAAGAATACATTTTCCTTCAAATTGGTTGTTGATTTAACAATTTTATTGTTCTTGTTCTAATTCTTCAGTATAGGTTTGTCCCGAGAAAGAGTTAGGCAAGTGGGACTTGTGGCACTAGAGAAACTAAAACATGCGGCGAGGAAGAAAAAGATGGAGGCCATGCTCGTGAAACATTAGTTTTGTATGTTTCATTATTGACATGGTTAATTGAGTAAATTACTGTATATATTCATACAGAAAGAAAAAGCGGTATCTTCGATTTATTTTTTCCGATCAGGTATAATTTACAGTAAGCCCTGTGATTGGCCTACGACCCAAAAACTGTGTAACGACACACTGATTTTTAAGAGCTTGTAAGGGTAGCAGAAAATTTCCATGTATTAAATGGTTGGAAAATGCTCGTGTACCAGAATCTGATTTTGTGTTGCCATGAATCATGATGATGAACCCACATCAATTTAATTTTTACGGCAGCTCTATGTATTTATTTACAGTTACATTTATTTGAAAATCTACATAATAAAAATATAATTGGATATTTGGATGCGTCTTTGAAATGAATTAGTGGGCATTTGGATTTTTTTTCATATATTATATTCAGAGCTCAATTCATATTCATATTTATAATTAAAAATTATTCAAAATTTTTTTGAATAATTTTATTACAGTACAATTTGAATATCAATTTTCACTTTAAATTGAAGGAGATCTTCACTTTAAATTGAAGGAGATCAATTCTGCTCGTGAAGAATTTTATGATTTTCTTTTTTATTTTCTCGTAAATAGTACCAGTGGTAGTACTCGATTTATTCAAATAAATTTTTTTTTTATTTTCTCCAATGTTGTACGTATGGCACCAGGAAAACAAATCATGAGCAAGATCCTAATCCAAAGTCACAAGTTTCCAGAAACTGTAACATGAAAGCCAATCAGCAATTACTGCATGTCTGTTTACGTAAGAATGTCACAGAATATATTGACAACCGAATCTGATCAGCACATGAAATGGATTACCTATAATTTTTTTTTCATGAAAATTTCACAGCTAAATTCACACGATTGGGTACTTTAAAACACTCAGTTTCCATTAAATACAAGCAGAATGATACAATTTCCATAAACCGCTGTCAATCTTTATTATCTACATTGCATTTGCAGAAAATTTTACCAAGAGAAGCCTTGCCACTTCACCGATTGAATGTATAGTTTAGTCCCGTCTTTCTTCCTTTCCCATTCTTTTTCTTCCTCTTCCTAATTCAAGCATATTTTTGGTTAAGAAACTTACAAGTTAAAGAGGCACTGCAAGTAGAGCAGGATTGCTAAACCGTACTCCTTAAAAATTGGAGAGAAGTTTGACGGAGAGAAACAGAAAACATTGAAATGGAAGGGCAATGAATATGAAACATAAATAATTCACTATGTAGAAGTAAAATTTGACAAGAGAGCAATAAGTCGAAAGCCAGCTCAAGTTACAACAATCAACAAAAAACATGCCATTAACATAATGTATTTACAAGATGAGCTAACAAGAAAAAAACCTAAAAGCAAAAATGTTGCAAGTATACAAAGTCAATACCAAGGAAAACTGTGTTGGCAAGTCCTTTTCTTCGACCAAAAATCAGGCCGCCGTGGATGAGATGAAATACCCAAGAGACAATAACCTCCCAGTTCTTGATGCACTCTCAGCGAATTGCATACAGCAATCATTGCCTGAAACTTTTTTTGTTTCAGCTACATGTTACCGTGAAGTGTGAACGGCGACAGCTCTTTCGATCATACTATAAACTCAACGTCTCCTTGTTAATGAATTATGATGCATCTTCAGCAATGTGTCAAGTGTTACAGGAGTCCATCCTTCTGGCTTTTGGGCATACAACATCTGATTTAGGGAGTCCACATATATACTTATGTTACCAAAGCCATAAATTTGCTGACCATTATGCATCCTGCCAGGTTTAGGCTTAAATAGCAACTCATGTTGCTGGGCATAAGCCTCAATGACTTCTTTCAAAGTCATTTGACGCCCATCCATACCATTCATCTGGGTTGCACTACCTAGGCCTGCTGCTGCAGCAGCTGCTTGTTGAGCTTGTGCTGCTGCTTTCTGCTGCGCCTCAAACTGTCTCTGCTCCCGTGCCTTAAGATAACTAATGTTCTCTACCGTACCAGGTTGGACCACAATCCCACCTTCGGCAGCTTGGGACATCATGTCCAGACCAACATTAAGCTGAGCCCGAATATTTTGATTTGCTAAAAGTTCCTCTGGAATAAGTCCTTTCCAACCCAAATACCATCTATGAATTTCTTCAAAGTCTGGAGCTGTGTTTAACCAATGATACAAAACGTGCAGCCACTTGGTGAAGAAGAATCTCTCCATCAAATCAACCATAAGATGAGTTGGAACAGCAGAAGCCCACGGCATAACCCAATTGAACTGATCAAGCTTCTGTTCTAGAGGATTTATTTGGAACTCTTGAAGAGCAATCTGCAACTTTGGAACTATATATCGACGCATAAGCTGTTCCCAACTTGCTGAATCGAACACAGTCTTCCAAGGTGACAAAATGGTGTAAGCAGATGCATCACTTGGATGCCAAGCATCAAGAACATTACTCAACTTCATGCGTATCATCTGATACAAGCCCTCCAATTTATGTCCCAACAATGGCAGCCATGGATGAACCCAAACATGGATTGGAACAGTTTCACGACGTGGGTCCCATGAATCCACAGCACTTGTCAATTTTGGCAAAACTACCGTATCCAATATAGTATGAAGAACTGAAGATGGCAGCAACTTTTCCCAAGACTCCAAAAATCTAAGCATCTGCTCAGGGTCTCTGGGATCCCAGGTATTGATGCCAGCTATTCTCACAGCAGGTAAAACAACTTCTGATATCAACTGAGAATATGGCGTTGATAAATCCCATATATCTTGACTATCATCGGTTTGTAGCACATTCTTCCACATCAGTACCACCTCCATTTTATGAGATGGATTTTGGAGAGGATCCCAACCTTGGAACATCCTTATAAACAAGGGCAAGGCAAATGAGCAAGCAATAGAGGCCAAGTTACAAAGCTTATAATCATTAGCAAATCTCTTATGTAAGTCGCTGAAATAATTTGCGAGCGAGACCAACGTTAATGTTCCTAACGTATGCTCTTTCTCAATTTGGCCCAGGACATTAACAATTGTCTCCATATTATCCAACTGCTGTTTCTGTTCCGCAGCTGTCTTTTCCAAATTCTCCTTCTCCTTTTGCAAGCTCAACGCTGTCTCCCTCGAGTTATTCAAATCTTTGTCAATCTTCTGAATATCAACCTCAGCCAGATCCACAATCAACCTCACATTATGCTGCAGCTCAGGCATTGGAACATCATTCTCCCTTGCCTTTTCTTCAGCATCCAAATTCTCCAAGTTTGTCAAAACCCTAACCTGTGGCCCTCGCATATCAATCACTTTCTGGACAACCTGTTCTCTTTTATTTTCCAACAACTCCTCTGCTGTAATATACTCTTCCTTCTTCTTCACCTTCAGCTTTGACCAAAGCCTCTCCTTATTTCTCCCTTTCGGTTGCTGCTGCCCCGCAGTCTTCTTGTCTTCCAATTTCTCCAAACCTGGCAACTTTGCTGCTTCAGTCTCCTTAAAATCATTGTATCCCATTCCCATATTCTTCGGTCTCAACCTTGCTTCAATCGGTGCCGTAATCCCTTGCTCATCCTTCCCCAATCCACGTCCTTTATACCACCCCATTTTCTCCATCATTTTCATCACAACGTTGCCGACACCAATATCTCCACATTTTCCTCCTTGAGTTCTTTTCTCTGATCTCAACTTCTCCCTCTCCTTCTCCCTCTCCCTCTCCTTCTCCTTTCTCTGCGCCTCTTCCTTTATCCTCCTGCCAAACGGAGTCTGTAAGAAGCTATCATCACCATCACATGCCTCATCACTCACTTTCACCCCATTATCACTTTTCTTCGAATTACTCGCACTGAACCCTAACCCTGAAGCAGAAGCAGGATTCCCAGATCCAAAACCAAGACCCACGCCAGACCTATTTCCACTATCATCATCTTCAAACATATCAACATTCTCTTCTTTCGCATTCTTATCAATCTCTTGCTCAGGCATCACAGTGCCTACAAAAACAAACAAACAAACAAAAATATATTAACTTACATGATTCACCTATTCGCACTATCTACTGCTAATGCCCAAGAAACATTTATTAATTCAGAAAATGCCCTAAGCTAATTAAAGTCAAGAAATTTAATCATGTTTACCTGTTGAAACAAAATTAACGGGCTTCGTCAAATCGGCCTTTCGTCCAAAATCGCGGTCTTTTCTTCGCTTTTTGGAGGAGTAACCATCGGCGTCGTCTTCGTCAGAATCGTCGGCGAAAACGCCGTACAAGACGTCGTCTTTAGTTTGCGTCGGCTTCGCTCTGCGTTTCTTGTAATAGAACTCCCCGTTTATCCACTGGCCGCCTTCGAAGTCGTTGTCCATTCCGAATTTCTCCATCTCCTGGTCTTCGTCCATCTTTGAATCACTGAAAATTTTAGGGTTTATGGCCCCAGCAAGCTACTTTCAATGAATTGAACCAAAACAAAGAATTTCTTTGAAAAAAGAGTTGGTAAATAATAACCGAGGGGAGGGAGCGACTGAACTTTGTTTCCCACTTTCCGTACGGTTTCTTCTAGATTCTCTTCTGGCTCGAGTGTTAAAACGAGGAATCATCGCCGTTGCTTGATGGGCCGTTAAAAGGGCCTATCTCAAGAGGAGCTTCATCAGCCTTTGGTCCGAAACTGACAGAAGCTTTCTTCGGCTTATGAACAATAACGCGTGCCCATAAAATTTTTCTAATAATTATAGATATCATATATAATTTATCGGAAAAAGCTATTTACCCCGAATGCTAATCCCAAATTTACACCCCGAATGGTAAATACATTGTTTGGTTTCATTTGTTTTTGAGAAATACGTATTTCATTTATTTTAACACTTCTCCTTTCCTTAGCCCCAAAAATATAGAGGTTCAGTACTTTCACAAACCAGTTTTGATTTTGAAGTTTCCAAATAAAATTTTGCACTTAGGGTTTTTCACTCTTTTTAGCACTACAATGAAGTCTCTACTCTGCTGAAATGAAAGGAATATAAAAGAAAAAAGTAAATTAAATAAGTACTGAACAACTGGAAAGCAATAAATGAAAAAAGCAACCCAAACATGTTGACTGGCAATCAAATTACACGAAGCAAATGAAATATATGTTTCTCAAAAGAAAATTAAAAGCAAAGGAAATCAAACGGTGCGTTTTATCAGTCGGGGCACAAATTTAGGGTAGATAGAAGCACTCTAATTTATCAGGGTAAAACTATGGTACTACAGTAGTATTATACTACAGTTGAATTCAACCATTGAATTCAACCTACAGTTGTCACCATAACTAAAACTAATGGCTAGATCAGCTGTCGTATGGTACTAGTACCACAGTTGGACCCAATTAATACTAGTACCACAGCTGAAACCAATTAATCATGATCATATTATCATAATGATTGGTTAATTATAAAGCATCTATGTATATGATGATATCAAAATACCGTATCAACTTTTTATTTATTATGCTATAATGAGCTATCTTTGCTGAAATATTAGGGGTGTTCGCGGATCAAATTTTATGGATTGGACATCAATCCATATCTGATCCACAATTTTACAGATTATAATTTTTCAATTCAATTCAATTCAATCCATGGATTGATTATAGGGAAGTCAAAAAAACCTGCCCGGACCGGACTCGGTCAATCCGGTCCGGGTTTTACCCGGACCGCATGCATATAAAATTCGGGTCCAAGTTTGAAATTCCCAAACCCGGGTATTTCCGGGTCCAGGTTCGGGTTCAACAAAAAAAACCCGGAACTCGGACCGGACCCGGTTTTTTAATAAATTTAAAAAAATAAATATATTATATATAAATATATAATTATAAATTTATGATATGTTGGATGTTATTTAAATTTATTGTGTGATTATTGTGTTGTTGAATTTTATTTATTTATTTTATATATAGATTAAATGAGTTTAAGTTAGAAATTGGATGAATTTAGGTATTATAAAGTAGATTGAAATAATTTTTATTTATCATTTGTACAAAATTTGTATTGTTAGTGTGTTATATATTTGTATTTGACCATTTTCTTTTCTAAAATTTCAAATTGAATGAGTTTATTTGATTATTTTCTTTTTTAAAATTTGTATTGTTAGAGAAATGAAAGAAAAAATTAAAGAAAAAAATTGAAAAAAATAAAATTATCACATCCGGGTTTTAAAAACCCGGATCAAAATTCGGACCCGGAAGGTGCCGGGCTCAAGCCTGGACCGTACCCGGAAAAACCAGGTTTTAACCCGGGTCTGGGTTTTCATTTTTCTCATCAGGGTCCGATTCGGGCAACACCAACACCCGGACCGGACCCGAATTTTGCCAAGCCTAATTGATTAAACTCAATCCAAATCCAATATATACATCTGCGGATCGGATGCAGATATAATTTAATTCATATCTAATCCATACGTCTGTGGATCGGATGTGGATTTAACTTAATCCATATCCAATCCACCATTTTATGCATTAGTTTCCAAATTAAAAATTTTTAGTTTTCCCCAATCTATGAACTAATGAAATAAGAAAAAAAACTAATAGAAAAAGAATTTTGCTACCAATTAAATTTAAATTGTTTAAATAAAACTAAAATAATATATTCAAAGTTTCAAAATATAGCATATAAAGATTAATTGTTCAAATAAAGCTATAATAATACGTTAAGTTTCAAAATATAACACATTAAGATTAATTGTTCAAATAAAGTTACAATAATACATGAATATAACACCAAAATTAATTGTTCAAATAAAGCCACAATTAATTGAAATGATGAAGTTTCTGAAACCAAACACAGTCTGATCATTCATCAGAGTTGTTGTATTTGTCAAAAAGTGGTGATTACAGAGCCGTCAAGATGGGAACCAGGAGAAGTACATGTGGCGATCTTGAAGGTTGTGATAGTTCAATTGTTTGGCTGGAACCAATGATTGTGAAGTGGCTTGATAGACTTGGGGAAAAAGATGGCTTGCTCTCGTTAGAATCGTGCAGTTGACATCCTTCAAATCGGTGTCGATAGTGTATCAAACCAATATTGAGTGTTGCTAGTGCATGTGACTACAAGGAAATTTAAGGTTTTTTGTTGACAAATTATTGATGACTTGACGTTATATTACTTTACTTTTGAGTAACTTTATAAATTATTGGTAACTTGACATTATGTTACTTGACTTTTGCTAGTGCATGTGACTTTATTTTTATTTTGTTTTATAATTTTTACAAGTTATATTTGTATATTTAATTATTTTTTTCTTTTTTATTATTATTGAATAATGACTAAGATATGTTATAATGATTATATAATTATGTAATGTCACATTTATAATATTTTTTAATTAAATTTATAATAATTTTTTAACTAAATATATATAAATTTTTTTAATTTACGAATTACAAATTTATGGAATTAAATTTCATATCAAATCCAACTACTGTATATTTTTAAAATTTTAATTTATATTTAATTTATAAATTTATAAATTAAATTTATACGGATCAAATTTTTACAGATCAAATAAATTAAGCGGATTGAATTGAATTATGAACAACCCCACGAAATATAACTCAAACCGAAACACCGCGAGACAAGATCCGAGATCTCGTACTCGTTTACTTTTGTGGAACCCAAGATATCTCGCCGTACTAAGCCGCGAATATCTAAACTCCCCACCACGTGTCTCCCTATAGATCCTCAAGCCCGCACTTTCTTCCAAAGCACAGTTACCACTTGTGCTGTCACCTCCGTTCTTTCTATTTTCTCATTCACTGACTAGAACTAGAACGATTTGAATTCAAATAAAATGGCTGCTAAGGCTTTTGTGGTTCATTTTTCAGCTGCGAAACCTTCCAAGGAACCTTTTTGCCGATACCCAGATTGCCCTTCCACGTCTCAATCTCTTCCACTTAAGTCCTTGTCTGTAAACAAGTCTGCTGGCAATCTTAACAATGTGCTGTTTATCAGTCACTACACGCTTGCTACACTTCATCGCCGACTCAGTCCCGTTTCTGCCGGTGACTCGGATGTACCTCATCCTTTTCACCAGGTACAATGACAACCAACAATGAACATTTTTTTGTTTATTTGTGATAAAAATCAAATTTTGCTTTCTGGGTTTTATGATGAATGATAAACTTTTAGCAAGTTTGACTTCTGGGAAAAATTAAATGAATAAAGGAAATGAGAAGAAATTAACTGGTGCATTATCTCATTATATGATATCTCAGTTTCTTTGGAATCAAACATGAACTGAGAGAGAAGACGAATGTTTTAAGTATTGTGATAGTACCAGCCAGTTTATTGAATGATATTGTAAAAGCTCTCAGTAAAACCCAGATTGGTTGAATGAAATTTATTGATTCCAATGTTTGTTTTTCAGAGATCTTACATTTCATGTTTTCTAGTGGGCGAGTTCTTTAAAATGGAGATAAAATAACCTAATTGATTGAAATTTCAGAAGAACCTTGATATATGATGAGACTAATAGTGCTTATGATTTATTTTGGCGGGAATGTTACACAAGGAATCGGCAAATTTTAGGAGCAATAAAGCCTTTGAGGAATGGAATTCGTTAACAGCCAAGTTCTCTGGAGCAGCAAATATCCCCTTTATGTTACTGCAACTACCTCAGATAATCCTAAATGCCCGTAATCTGTTAGCGGGAAATAAGGCTGCCCTTTTGGCAGTTCCCTGGCTGGTAAGGAAACAGCAGGAATTTTTAATCTTTGAGAGCATTGTTTATAAGTTTTTCCTCTTGTTGCAGGTAGTCCCTTCTTTTCATACTGGCATATCTTTGTCTATTTGTGAAACTTGGGTAAAAATCTAAAAGTCAACATATCGGGTTTTGTAGGATTTACCATTTTTTGTATGTGTTTGGTTCTTATCCTACTCCTAGTGAATTTTAAAATTTTATCTTAAGAACTTAGTTGAGGGGAGATTGCTGAATATATTGCTAGAACGCTAATAGCTTAAGCATATGGAGAATTGTATAATAACATGATAACACATATTTCAATGACCTTGGGTTCTATGTTGTAAGAGTACACAGTCTAATTTTCATAATTTCCGTTTTGGCGATACAAATCTGAGGAAGAGGATGTTTTGAATACAGGGAATGCTGACTGGTTTACTTGGGAATCTTTCACTCCTGTCATATTTTATCAAGAAGAGGGAGAAAGAGGCAATAGTTGTTCAAACCTTGGGTGTTGTTTCCACATATGTGGTAATTTCACAGCTTGCTGTGGGAGAAGCAATGCCTATGCCTCACTTCATAGCCATCTCAGTAGTTGTGGCGACTGGTCTTGTTTTAAACTTCCTAAATTACTTTAACATGCTTAATGCTGGAATTTGGCGATTCTGGGAAGATGTTATAACAGTTGGCGGACTGACGGCTCTTCCACAAGTAATCTCTCTCTCTCTCTCTCTCATCTTGCGTATGCAGAGGATATTCATTTACAATTATCCAGTTTTCAATGTATTCATCTTGGCATTTTAAGAAATTAAGATGTTGATCTTGTTCAAATCTTCATACTCTTACTTTTTGGTGTATGAATTTGAATGCAGGTTATATGGTCCACATTTGTACCCACTATACCAAATAGTATCTTGCCTGGGACTATAGCTTTTGTCGTAGGTGTGGCAGCTGTTGTTATGGTAAGGTTTATATCACTTTTCGGATTAGTATTTTGCCCCTGATTACAGTAACACATTTGTATCACCAAAAATATAAGAAAAATTATAAAGCCATTGATCATTAATTTTTCTAGATGGTGAATTAGTGATAATATGTTGGATAAATCCTTTGATGTAGAGCCTAGTCTTTTTGGCTTAGATTGATAGGCTTAATTTTAAGCTGACAACAAGGTGCAAAGCTGATTGTTGTCTTGTTTTATTGTCATAAAAAACCTTGAGATATGTAGAAAATTGAATTTCTTTAGACAAAGTAATAAAATTTGAATGCAACCCATGCTGTCTTGATATCTTTATGTCATATCAGGAAAAAAGAAAAAGGAAAAAACATTTATTCTAAGCTTTCTACTGGCTGGGCCAACATGACCCTGGCTTCATTCTTCTAGCTCTGGTCCTGGAGAAATGTTTCAATTGCAAAACTCTAGCATTAGGATCTTTTAGCAAATGGCAAACAAAAGGGTATTTAGGTAGAGTATGGTCAGCTTTGGATTACAAACTCTTATATCCAATTAACAATAAACTTAAATAAGAACATACGGCAATTGTTACTTGCCAGTTGCTACGTTCATATTTCACCTAATTGCATTAAAGCACTTGTAGTGCAGTGATGTAGAAAAGAGCATTTTGGCATTTTAATGATCAAACATTGATCCTAAAGTATTAAGCTTGGAAACTTTTAATTGCAGCTGCTTTCTGGTGCATTAGTTGCTGTGATTGACGTTTGTAATTGTTTTTATTTTTTGCGAAGTACAAGAGTTTCACCAACATCCCTGGATGATACTGTACTAGCTGAAACTCAATCTGATTAGATCATTAGATTAATGTGTTGAAACTCTGTATGGATAGGGAAGTATGACTAAAACTAAGATGAGCATGTCTAAATATTAAATTCTGTTGATTTTTTATGTTTGGGCATGTGAATATTCTTGACAGGGTAAGTTAGATGGTATGTCTGATTAAATATTTATATAGTAATCCAAAGATCTTGCCATCTAGTTTCTTTCTAGAAAAACTGCTATCATAGGGTATCTGGTAATTTTAAGCATGCCCTTGGAATATGACAATGGATTTTTATCTAAGAATGATATCATTGAGGTACAGTTCTGTGTCGTTTCTTTTTTCTTCAAATTAATAAATAGATATAGGCAGCCCAGTTTAGCAGACTTTTGAACTTGTTACTGCCAAGATTTGCAGGCAAGAATGGGCAAACTTTCAAAGCAAGGAGTTAAGTTTGTTCAAGCAATTTCTGGATGGACTGCTACACTTCTGTTCATGTGGATGCCAGTTTCACAAATGGTAATTTTTGTGTATGCTATGCTTCTAAATCTTGAAAGATCATAAATCTTAAGTATTTTATGTGCCTCTCTGACCAAGGTTTCTGCTGCCTGTTTAGTGGACAAATTTTCTAAACCCTGATAACATTAAAGGATTATCAGCATCCTCAATGCTGCTTGCAATGATCGGAAATGGACTTCTGATCCCACGTGCACTCTTTATTCGCGATTTCATGTGGTAATGCTCTTCCCCAAGTGTTCCTTTATCTGATTCATATATAAGATAGCCATTGGTATGGTTTGCATATGCAATTTCGAATATTTTTGTTTAAACTTTAACTGTTGGTTTCAAGATCCTTCCTAACCTCTATCCTATCCTGAAACTTAAACCTTGCAATTCTTGTCCTTCTTAAGATGTACTTGATAGTTGAACGAAGTGTAAATGTATTAATATCATTAACCTGTACATTCAACTATGATTGCAGGTTCACTGGTTCCTCTTGGGCAACTCTATTTTATGGGTATGGAAATCTTGTTTGCCTTTACTGGTAAGAAAATTTTAAATTTTCAATCTTCGATTACAATTTTAGGTTTCCATTGTTTTTCTGAATGGGAGTTCACTAATCTAAGTGAAAGCATTTTACTGTGATCCCAGTTCCAATGTTATCAGCAAGGAATTCTTTTTGGCAGCGACAGCTGGTTTAGTTTCCTGGATAGGTCCTTTCTCTCTCTCCCTCTCCTTGTATTGCTAGGCAACAATACGCTGATTGATAAGCTGCAAAATTAAATAAAAGTTAATCCTATCCTTGGCTGATGATGTTCAACATGAAGGAGATTCTGATATATTTCCATGTATAACAGGAATAGCTTTGTGGAGAGACACCATAGCGTATGGATTCAACTCGCCTTTAAGATCTTTGAAAGAGTTGGTTTATGGACAATAATTTGGAACTTGGTTTTATGCTTCCATGGAGTTTTAACTGATGTGCATTCTGTTCGGTTGTCTGATCTGAAGTACGAAAAAGTTTCATGCCTAGGTGCTGAGATACAAGTGCCTGACTGAGATCATTACCACAGTTCATCAACCATGGAGTTTTTCAGTTAGATAACTTGATGTAAGGTAATTGCCATTGATTTTATTGCAGAGAAAATAGAATAATTATGATGCAATCATCAAAGTAATAAATATAAGGACACACTATAGGTTGACGCTTTATTGTGGAGCATCAATGTTATATAATATATACAGACATCTACCGGAGAAATAATTCATGTATGTTATTTTGTAATACAGCCTAAACCTTGTAATATAGTTTTCCATTTCCAGCTTTCACTTAAAAGTTTTTGTATTAATATTTTTGGTGCTTATATTAATTGTTGTAGGTTTAGATACATGTTCCGCGTGTTGCTCATATCAATCAGAAACAATGAAAAAATTGAAGTCAATTTGGTATTACTGCTAAAAAATGTTTTTTGTTAACAAACATGCGGCCTAATAGAGCAACTTTTACCTAAAATTTGGAGAGGTAAAGCTTGGAATCTTGAATCTTTTGTTTCAGCATACTGCTTCATTCAGAAGGGTCATTTTCTACTTCATAAAGAGCATTTCATTTTTCTGGGATGTGAGAACATGCAGTAGCCAGAAAGTGTAAAAGTTTCGGGATGTATGAACTACAACTGCATTAAATTTAAAAACTGAAGAGTATAAAATACATTGAATCAACCGAAACATCCTTGAAACATTCTGTTCTTTGCCAGTTTGTTCACCTGGATGTATCAGATATTGTAAAGCAGTAGCACAAGTCACAGGTAATACAAGTCAAGGAAGGAAAAAAGGAAATATTTTGACTAGTGCGGGCACTGAAGTAAAAGTATTACTGTTGGGAAAAATATATGATACTATATTTTTTTATCAGCATATGTCGGAATTTCTAAGCTACGTAAGCATTGAATGAGTGATCAACAAATCTGGTGGTCCATTGGAAATCTTTGTATTGTGAAAAGGCACATTAATCAGATGGAATAATTTGATCCCACCAAGCAACGCCATTTGAACGTGTTTATATACGTGTCAACAATATTAAGAATGGGGAGCAGATATTGGCTCCGGGCAGACTTTAAACGAAAAGCCTGAAGAGAATAACCGATTTTAGAAACGGCAAGGTCAATAATTAATTATTTTATTCATCCTCAAAGATCATGATCTCAATAATTTATTGAATTGATTTCTCGATATGATATGAGTTAGTAGGGATGGCAATGCGGTAGGGTAGGGGTGAAGAGGCCTATCCCATTCCTGACTGCATTAAAAATTGTCTTCATTCTCAACCTCATCCCTAATAAATGTAGTAGAGTAAACATAAAAAATCTCTATGTAGGGAATAATTTTCTTATCCCCAGATTATTTTCTATTTATTTATTTAAAAAAACTCCGAAAGGTTGAAACATTATCTTAAAATAATATCAAAACTAAAAAATATTTGAAGAGAGCAGCACTTTCAAAAATAAAAAGAAAACATAACAATACTTAAGAATTGAATGCGAACTATAATATAAGATTTTCTTTTAGTTATAATATATTTATATTAGATAAAAATAAAAAGAAAATTTTATTAACCAATATTATAATTAATAAAATAAAAATTATTGAACAAAAATTAAAAAAAATTCATATACAAGGGGGACTAAGGTAGGGTTGGGGTGAGAGTACAAAACCAAATCTCACTTCATTAAAAAATTTGGAATTATTTTTCTCCCATTCTACAAAAATTATTCAAAATTCACCCCATTTGGGGTGGGCCTCATGGGAATCCAAACCTACCCATGGAGGGTTTTATCATCCCTATGAGCTATGCAATAAACACTTATCCCAAATTAGTGGAATTGAAAATATTTTCCAGATGCATGCAGGCATTTTTAATTAAGAAACTCTGGGAAAAAACCAAAATGGTAAAAAGACAATCATCTATGACCTGTTGAAGCATCAGCTCTTACGGGAAGATCGAAGCCTGATCAAGTGAAATCCAGACTTCTTGGACATCTGTGAAAGAATTAAAGATTCAAAACCAAGAAAAGAATTCGTGTTTAAGCAGGGATTTCTATGCCCGCCCATGAATACAGATAAGCTAGTGCAGCCTGTTCAAAAAGATTTTGGCCAGTTCAAGGTCAGTCGTCATCAGCAGTGTGAACTATTTGATGTGACCTGAACCAGTAAAATTACAACGTTATATTCTTGCATTTAGAAACAACAATAAATGCAAGTGCCAACAGCAGAAGTAGAACTGCTGAAAGATACTTATGAGAAAGTACATTATATGGGCTACCTTCTAAGTACTGCAGTCATTGAAGGCCATAGCTCTGTCCAATATTGAAAGTGAAGAGCGAGCAGCACATGCTCTCACCAATCAAGTAAACTCCTCACTCAATTGTGCTGCTTTTAGCTTGTGGAACAACTCTGTTTTTCAGCACTTCATTACCAACTGCACAGACAGGAGAGGCCTGACTTACACAGAGGGAAGAAGGGTGCACAGATGCAAAATTATTGTTAAAAAGACTACTGTCAACAAGAGAAAAGGATGTGACAATGGTACTGCTTAAAAAAGGTACTGCTAGCGGACATTTTGGAAATTTTTATTTATTTATTTCTTTTCCCCCTGATAGATTGTCTTTTCAATGAAAGTCCAAAGAATCGTACCAAAGTAGAAAAATTAATTAGCTGAAGAAAATCAGCCATACACACACTCGAAAAGGAAAGAAAGAATCCATCCAGAAGCATAATGAAATAATACTACATGAAGTAGTAAGTGTATGCTAAAAAACTATACATGTGAGTTATAACAAAAAAATGCAAAAGGAGAAGGCAGCCGCCGGTTCGCAGAATTACGGTCAACTGTAAGCATTCAAAAAATAGAAGCAGTATTGCAACATTGCTAGTTATTAAAATAAGTCATATTAAAAAAGGTAAAGATTTGAACATTGGAAAGGTAAGCCACGTTCGTGTTTCTTTTGGCCTACTCCACAAAGTTAAATCATAGGCTAGATAAAAGTTCAGTAATAATTGTCCAAAGCAATTAGCAAATATTATAGACTACAGTGATCACCATGAACATAAATTGGGTAAGGGTGTATACCTTATGATATAACCACTTATGATATTCGTAGTCCTGGAGGGGCAGCAAGGCTTCTCACACTTCCTTTTTTTGTTTTCTTTTTTTCTCCACCCATCTATTAAATGTCCTTGCTCTTGTAAAATTCTTGCAATAATCTCTGGGCATCAGCCTTCTTTCCTGGTCTAGCAAAGGTAGAACTAAAGCAAGTCAGAGTACTTTCACAAGGTACAAAACCTTTCTCGTTCATCTCCATAAATAATTTTTTTGCCTCAGCTCGGTATGACAGTATTAGTGTTCTGTCTAGCTCAGGCTCATTAGACAGTTCACACCAGCCACCGATTAATATGTCATAAGTTGAAGAGTTAGGATTTCTCCCTCTTGCTTGCATCTCCTTCAAAAGCTCTCTAGCCTGGTGCATCTTTCCCTCTTTGGCAAAATCACCGATAAGCACATTATAAGTGCTAGTTTTGGGAACATAGCCTTTGGTAATCATTTCGCAGTAAATTTGTATAGATTCCTTCTTATTTCCAATCTTAGCATGGCCAGAAATCAAAGTATCATATGTGGAAGCATCAGGCTTCAAGCCTCTTTTCTTCATTTCACCAAATAAATCATCCACCTCTTTCGTTGAACCAGTACCCAAAAAAATACCTAAAAGAATATTATAAGTTGCAGTATTTGGGGAAACGCCTTCATTTATCATCTGAGTATATGTTGCCAAAGCCTTGTTTATATGGCTACTAACCCAATATCCACGTATGAGGGCATTGTAAGTGATGGTATCCATCATTATTCCTCTTCCTCTCATATCTTCTAATACTGAAGTAGCTTTTCTGGTCATCCCTAGCCTGCATAAGATGGTTATGAGACTGTTATAATATTCCTGATTCAATCTAACTCCCATGTCAACAAGTCGCTCGTGCATTTGGAGAATTACATCACCCCTTCTGCTCTTTGAAGATGTGTCAAGCAGAATCTTAATAGTGGTTGAGGTCGGGGAAAACCCCCAAACCAGCATATCATTCAAAACATCCATAGCTTTTTCAATCTCACCAAATCCAACAAGTCCTCCAACCAGAACATTACAAGTGACTGAATTTGGCATTATCCCATTCCTCCTCATCTCATCCCAAAGTTTAAAAGCAATTTCCAGGTTCCCCTGCTTACAGCTTGCACTAATCATGATGTTGTATGTGGCAAGGTCTGGAGTTAAACCCATCTCTTTCATTCCAGAATAAACAGATTGTACTTCACATTTGCCATGTCTCAAGAGACCATTAATTAGGACATTGTATGCAGTGACATCAAAAGGAATATTTTTTTCTGTCATTTCTTGTGCTATGTTCAGAGCAGCTGTCTCCTTTCCCACTTTGAAGAAGCCATCCATCAAAGATGTGTAGTTAACCCGGTCAGGTACCAAGCCCCTGGACATCATATCTACGACCAATCCATTGGCTTCTTTCATTTTTCCATGTCTTTTCAAATAGTTTACAAAAATATCAAGTATATAATTGTTTTCCTCCATTCCTACCAGTTTCAGGTCATTATAAAGATCGAAGGCAACTTCTTGTTTACCGGTTTTGAAATAACCATCAATTAGTGCAGCAAAAATGAAGACATTTGGCATGATATTTTGACTCTTCATCTTTCGCATGACATTTGCTGTTTCATCAAGCATTCCCTTTTTAACATAACCATTTATGATAGAGGAATAAGTAATAACATTTGGAACAACATGTTTCTCCTCCATTTCTTGCAGGATAGATTCTGCAGCACTCATGTCCCCTAATTTGCAGCATCCATCAATCAGTGAAGAATAGGTGACATGATTGGAAACTAAATTATGCTTCGAAATCAAATTGAAAGTGTCCTCTGCCTCACTGGGCCTTCCAGCCTTAAAAAGGCCATCCATCAACGTGGTGTACACAACCACATCAAAGGCAACACCACGGACCATCATTTGGCTTTGAAGAGCAAAAGCTTCCATGGCACAACCTGCTTTGAATAAAGAATCAATAAGAGTAGTATAAGATACATGATTTGGATCCACACCCATCTTCTCCATCTCCCTAAAAAGCATTTTTGCTTCAGCCAACCTCCCACACTTGCAAAGACCACCCATAATGGAACTGTAAGTAACTACATCAGGCAAGAACCCATACTTAATCATTTCCTCATACAAACCAAGTGCTTCTTCAAGTGCCTGCTGCTTACAATATGCACTTATAAGTGTAGTATGAGTAATCAAATTTGCCTCAACTTCCACATTCCCATTTTCATTCTCAAAATTGTCAGCTTTAGATGTATCAGCATCTCTTTCCTTCTGAGACCCCAAAACTTCATCAATCAAACTCTTAGCCTTAACAAAATCACCTCTTTTGCAAAATCCACTGATTAAAGTATTATAACTAACAATATCAGGAATAACACCCTCCCTCCTCATTCCCTCCATCAATTTGAGGGCAGAACTCAAATCTCCACTTTTACAATAGCCATCAATCAATATGTTAAAACCTATAACATCTCTACAAACCCCACCATTCACTAAATTATCCATAACCCACTCTCCATACTTAACCATCCCAATTCTACAAAATCCCTTAACTAATGTATTACAACTAAAAGAATCAACACTAATGCCATTCTTTACCATTATTGACAGTAACCCAAACGCCTGGTTAGCTAATCCTTGCTCACAAAACCCCCAAATGACAGTATTATATGTTACATTATCAACATCAATTTCAACATTTCGAAGAAAATCCAAAGCAAAACTCAAGTTACCCACTTTACAAAAAGAGTGGACCAACACATTGATAGTGAAAACATTTGGCAAAACCCCACATGAGATCATGTGTGTATAAACAATCCATACCTGAGAGACCAAGCCAGAGGCATTGAAATGGTAAATAAGCTTATTCCAAAGGGACAAAACGGGAATAATATTGAAGTTCCTCATTGTAAAGAATGTATCTGATGCCTTTGCGAATCTGCCACAGGTTAGGTAAAGCTGTATGAGAGTGCAAAAGAAATAAGCGTAAAGATGGGATTTTGCAGGGGAGATGGCGGTAGCATTTCTGCAGTGGTTAGGATGGGGTGGGTTGTTTTTGAGAGATGAGTTTATTGCGAGTTTACTGTGGGGATTGTGAGGGTTATTGGTTGATGAGAAAGTGAGGGATTTCGAGAGAAAATATGATGGAAACAGGGCTTTTCTTTGCTTATTCAGGTGCTTTATCATAACTATGATGTATTCGTACTGCAATGTTATTGTATTGGTTGTAAAGAATGAATTTTTGGTATGTCACTTCAGAGCTTCAATAGCTCTCTCAGTAACAGTTAAGACTGAAACAACATGACAGAGATGAGCACCAGAGTGGTTCAATTTGCTCCTCCCGGCCCCTAGCGCAACATTTCTCCATGGGTTGTAAAATTACCAAACTATCCATATAGTCTTTAAAACAACAAATAAGTTCACATTTTTATTATTTGTTTTAAATTCGTCCCTTTGCGCGAATGACCCTTAAGTGCCTGTTTGGTATGACATATTTAAGAGTCATAAGTGCTTAATTAATCCCATAAGTACTTTTTAAAATTTTTTATGATGTTTAATTATTTTTTAATAGAGTTTTTTTAGCTTAAATAAACTAATTTACCTCTTCTAACAAAAGTCTAAAATTTGAGCTTTTGAAAATAGATGTTAGAGAGTTTTTTTAAAAAAATATATAATAAAAAAATATCACAAAGTTTAATGGTTCAAAAATACTTTTTATTGACAATCAAACACCCAATGACTTTTTGTCTAAAAACATTATTGGTATAATCTCTACTGTTATAAGCTGTACCAAACGGCGCCTAAGTGCCTATTTGATATGATTTATTTAAGATATATAAATGCTTATTTAATCTCATAAGTACTTTTTAAAATTTTTTATGGTATTTTATTATTTTTAGTAGAGTTTTTTTAACTTAAATAAGTTAATTTACTTCTACTAGCAAAAGCCTAAAATTTGAGCTTTTGGGAGTAGAGATTAGAGAGCTTTTTTAAAAAATATATAACATCAAAAATATCATTGACATATTTTATTAATTACATAATACCATTTGTATAAAATCTATCCTACGAAAATTGTTGCCACCATATAAACATATTGTTACCGCCACTTCACTTTATGTTTTTTTTAAATAATTAGTACTTTAATTTTGCAATTCCTAATATATAACCAACACTTGAGAGAGCAATCATAATCATAGTCAACGTTTATGGTGAGGAGGATGCCAAGTAATGTGACACTTCTCATGTTCAGTTAACATTTCAGTTATATTATTAATTATCATTTTAATTTAGATAGTATTATTTGTTTAAGAGAACATACTAATTATGTAATTTTTAATTTTGAAAATTAAAGAAATGATTAAACTGATTTTTTATTATTAATTGATAGCTTGGATGTATTTTGTTACATTTTCTATAATTATGAATACATATCATTTTTGGTAATTTAATTCACAAAATCACTTTTAGTTTTACACAACCAAACAGTTTAATGGTTTAAAAATATTTTTTTAATTGACAACCAAACATCTAATGGTTTTTTGTCCAAAAACTCTATTGGTATAAGCTCTACTGCTATAAGCTCTATTTAATAAATTGTACCAAATGGAGAGTCACATAGAAGTGATCATAAACGAAGGATATAAAGTAGTGCTGCATATTTTAAAATTATCTTAAATAATGTGATATTCATTAATTGATTGGTGAAATAATATAATTTATTTATTTAATTTTTAAATAATTATAAATTAATTTGTAAATATCATATTATTTAGGAGAGTTGTTTTGATATAAAATTTGGGATATTTATCATTATTCATAAATAAGGCCAACTATTTAGTATACTTGATCATTGCAAGTCCAAGAGACAAAGAGATACAAAATAAAATTTATAAATATTCTTTCATTTTCCGTTAATAACAATATAAATTATTCTTATTCCTACCACTAAAATAAAAAATTTATTTTTATTTTCATTTTTCATTACGATTGTATCCTATTTTAATTATTAATTAATAAACGTATAAGTGATTTGTAAACAACAATCATGTAAAACAAATAATGTAAAATTTTATTTATTCTGGTGGAACTGGATGCATTTGAATGTATTATAAAGTTATATACGCTTCGTTGTTTATTTGTAAATTGAAGGGACTACTAGTTTAATAAATCCCTGGAATAATCTTTTCTTTATTCTTTTCACCATGATTGGGCCACTTTTATGGGCTTACATTCTGAGACTGAATGTGGATCCAAGCGAATAACATCATCAGCCATCACACTGGCAAGCAGTCTAAAACCCTAGTGAGTCAAAATTTTCTCTCATTTTCTCTCTGTTTTTCTCTCATTTTTCCCCCTTTCACTCAGTTCTCCTTCTCATCCACTCAAATGAATCAATAACATCTCTACTGGCAGCGATGACCAACAAAACCCGACCATTTTCATGGTCTCGTCTACTACTCAACCAAAACCTCAAAAACCCTACTAAAACCCCACTTTCATTTTCCCGGAAAATCTCAACTTTCCCACATTTTGTCACCAACCAAACTCCCCCAAACCCCTTGCCACCAAGAACCCATTTCCCAAATGCATCACAAGAGTACTCCGCCAAACCCGTTTACTCATTTTCTCGGAAAATTTCAACTTTCTCACACTTTCGCTACAACCAAACATCAAAGCCCTCAATTTTGTTGAAAAGCCATTTCTCCACAGGCTCTGCATATTCTAGAGTAGCTCAAGACCTGCTGGCTGAAGTGGAGCGCGAAAAGGAGAGAGAGAGAGAAGCGAGGAAGAGGCAAGGATTGGATACAAAAGATATTGATCAAGAAGATGAGGAGGATTACATGGGCGTTGGACCATTGATCGAGAAGCTTGAGAAAGAGAGGTTGAAGGATACCGGGGACTTGAACTTATATGAAGAACCCACTGATTCTGATAGCGATGAGGATGATGAAAGGTTTTCTAGAGATGCTGTGAATAAAAGGTTTCAAGTATTTCAGAAGAAATTCAAAAGACACAAGGAGCTGCTCCAGAACTTCACTGAGGCTGGTATATAAATTTGTTGAGAAATTGTGTATAAAGAATTTAAATTTTGTTTAATTACCTAGTAATATTTATGCAGTGTTTTGGAATTTGGATGCTTGTTTTTATTGACTGAGAATGTTGTGGAATGTTTATTTGGCTGTTAACTATGCAATTTTTATGGTTTTATCTTTTATTATAGTAAATTGTCGACCATGTGAACCAGATTACATGAAGTCAGCTTTTTGTGAATTGAATACTCGGAAGTATACAGATATTCGCTTTAATATTCAATTTTCTCTGTAAAATGAGTTTTAAGTTGTTTTCAGCGTCTGAATATTTGGTAGGTTAAGAGAAGTTTTGAATGGAAAAAAGATTGACTTTGGAAGGTGAACTTTGTTATTACTTGAAACTGTTATTTTCTTTTTTCTTGCTAGCAATACAGGGTATGTATTCGTAGAATTAAAATCCTATTTTGTTTTTGGTTTTAGAGTTGAAATTTTGCTGTGTATTATTCAACACTTATTGACTTATAATTCTATCAGTAGTTAGTGGCTTAGCAGTGAGATGAAGACAGATTTTCCTTTTGAATGTCTTCACAGAGACTCCGGACGAAGCTTTTAAGTGGATGAACAAAATTGACAAATTTGAGCAGAAACATTTCCCTCTCCGCCATGAATATAGGGTCATTGGTGAGTTGATGAATCGACTGAAAGAAGCAGAAGGCAAAGATAAGTTCATGCTTCAACAGAAGCTTAATAGAGCTATGAGGTTGGTGGAGTGGAAAGAAGCGTATGATCCTAATAATCCTACTAATTATGGAGTCATTCGTCATGAGCAAGCAGGACCCAATGTCGATGCTGTAGAAAATGCCGAAATGGATGAAGAGAAGCGGCTGTTACAAGGGGGAGTTGATGATGACGATGAAGAGGAGTTTGATGATATGAAAGAGAGAGATGATATATTGTTAGAGAGGCTCAATGCCATAGACAAGAAACTTGAAGAGAAGCTAGCAGAGTTGGATCACACATTTGGTAAAAAAGGAAAGCTTCTAGAGGAAGAGATCCGAGATCTCGCAGAGGAGAGAAATGCTTTGACAGAGAAGAAAAGAAGGCCTCTTTATAGGAAAGTAAGTTCCAGCATCATTCTCCTTGATTTTCTTTCGTTAGCAAACAATATTATACATAACTTAGGGCCAAGATTATCCTTTAATATATTAATTCAAGGATAAATGAATGCTTCCTTTATTTCTTTATGAAAAATAACTATCTAATCTGCAGCCCTTGAACTACACTTCTATTTGTATCTTTTCTTCTGTTTTCCTTCTTTTGTCCTTTACTTCCAACAAGTTGTTGCGTTGAACAGAAAGTATTCATGAAGTTTGGAAATTTAGTTGATGTGTTTCATTCATCTAATTTTGCAAGGTTTCATTATCAATGTGGTATTGAATGACGACTAAGAAATATTTAAATAATTCATGACCAATCTGCATAAAGTACCTTTTAAAAGACAACATCAATAGTACTAATCATAAATTGTAATCTGCTGATAGTGGAAAATAATAACAAGACATTGTCGGATTAGTCATGCAACCTTTTTGTTTTATGAAATGGTTTATGGTATGGGAGTCCTCTTTTCTCCATTTGGAGTTGTAATACACCTTCTTTAGGATGAACATTTCGGACAACTTCTATAAATTATATTTTTGGATGGCTGGAACTCGTTTGAGACCTATGATGTTCTCCCGGAAGCATGCAACTTGTGATTTATGGTCATTTTGACCTTAATCTTTCTGTGGTCCTTACATTTATTTGATGAATGACAATAAACTTGATGAGACTTAATGTACGGTGCTCTATAGTATAAAGTTATCTATTGTCGTATTTGGCTTTGCTGTAAATACAAGATAATCCTTGTAGGATCTATTCCATAAAATGTTTGTAAAAGAGAAAATGTCCAGTTGGAAAAGTTGCAGGTCAAGATGCATTTTCGAACCTTATGTTAAAATTATTTTAAGAAAATTTTCTCTCAATTTTGGGATTTTGTTTTTCTGGACTAACCTTTTCTTTGAGGGTGCGTTGAGAGACAATCAGATTTTTAAACTTAATATTTTTGTAGTTGCAATGCTTCTTCATCCTGCATGTTGACTTTTTGAATGTTTTGTGGGTGGCATGCAATTCCTTGAAATCTCAAGGCCAGCACATCATTCTGTGCAATAGATGGATTGTGATTAATGGTTCTAATACTGAAGCTGTTCTCCCTACTTGGAATCTAAGACTTATGTTTGGTTGCAGTTTATGAAATAGTTTCCTGTAAGAGTTAGGTAGATTTCTAGTTATCAATATTTCTGTTACCTTGTCTTTTCCATTATCTTGTGTGTTTTGTACTTTACTTTTAATCCTTCACTGTCTTATTTCAAATACCTATAGTCCTTGTTTATGTATTTGTGCACACGATTTTCATCTTTCAATCATTTCTATGTTGCCTACTAACTTGTTAATAAATAATGGCAGGGGTTTGATGTTAAATTGATAGACGTGAACAGAACATGTAAAGTTACGAAGGTATTATCAGTTGATCTTTAACCATTGATTTTAGAATAATCTCTATACAATCATTATTGAGTTTTGTTTTTTTTTTTGTCTTTTATGCTCTAGGGTGGGCAAGTGGTCAAATACACTGCCATGTTAGCTTGTGGGAACTATCATGGTGTTGTTGGTTTTGCAAAAGCCAAAGGCCCAGCAGTCCCTATTGCTCTTCAGAAGGTAACTTGTTAGTGCTTTTAGTTTCTTATTCCTTGGTTGTTAATGAGTATGATTGTGAAAATAATTTTTTTATACTTCATACATGGAAGAAAGAACAAGGAAAGATGAGAAAAAGAAGTAGAGAATTTGTTAATATTTTAGTTTCTTCAAGGGACTTTCTTCATGTGAGTTGCATCTAATTTCTGTATGGACTATTTTGTATAAAGTATGTGGGCTAGGGTATTGATATCAGCTATTTTGTATAATGTGGGTCTATTTTGGATTTTTAAAAACTTATTCATGATGTGGGTCTATTTTAGATTTTTAATTTTGTGTAATTTCAAACTTCTCTATGATTGGTTTGGTTAGTATCCTCTCTCTTCCTTCCCCTCTAGGAAACAAGGAAACTCTTATTAAAATAGGAAAGTACTGAATGAGAAGTTCTTGAAAACAAGGACAGGAAAAAATCACAAAATTGTCTATAAATTGTGTACTGATCAGAGTCATGCCTAAAGCGATTTGACTCTCTTCTATATTCTCATTTATCTGTACTGACTTTAAGATTATCTATTTCTTGATTGCCTAACTCTCCAAAAGCCGTGCCTGAATTGCAAAATTTACCGATTCTCAACCATGTGAGAGGGATTTTGTTTCCTTATTTATCATTTTATTTTTTTTCTCGTATTTGATTGTTTTGGGGCATGTCATAGCATGAACTTAAGTGATAATTCCCATCTTATTCATTATGACATTGTAGTTCGTCTATGTCCCTTGTGGAATGTGTGTTAGCATGTTCAGTTTCCTTAATGCAGGACCATCATAATGTGTTTGTCTGCTTGTCATCCACTGACTTTATTTAAACCAAAATCAGGCATATGAGAAATGCTTTCAGAATCTTCACTATGTGGAACGGCATGAGGAGCATACGATTGCACATGCAATACAAACATCATACAAGAAAACTAAGGTTATTGGGGAATAACTCCCATGTCTCCTTGAGTGAAATCTTTCAGCTTCAGTCCAACCTTTTTTTTTAGGCTCTTTTTTGAATAAAAAAACTTTGTTTGTAATTGGGTATTAATATAGGTGTATCTATGGCCTGCACCAACTGCAACGGGTATGAAAGCTGGGAGAACTGTCCAGACAATTTTGCATTTAGCTGGTTTCAAAAATGTCAAATCTAAGGTAATGGGCTTCCCCAACTGAGTATGTGTTATTAAGGTGGTTTCTTAGGTTTCTTAACAATCCATAAACTCATTGGAAACTCAACTCTTTTTAGGTTGTCGGCTCAAGGAATCCTCATAACACTGTTAAGGCTCTTTTCAAAGCTCTCAATGTAGTAAGTAGCCTAATCCACTGATATGCTGGGTGTATGCCCTCTCTTTCTGTTTTCTGAATTTCAAATTGACTGTTTTCACTTTTCATTTTCCAGATCGAAACCCCAAAGGATGTTCAAGAGAAGTTTGGCCGGACCGTCGTGGAGAAATACCTACTATGATTGCTGTGCATTACAGGTTTCTGTGTGTAATTTCTAATTGTATTTTCTTATGAATATTCATTTGCAAATTAGTGAGGAAATGAAAATTTTTGACTGTATGCTTTCCTGGTAGCCATTTTTGCTACCTTATCTCATTCTAATTTGGTTCGGTGGGCAATTTGATCACAAAGATCAGATTAAACGAAGCATAATAATGGGGCTTCTTAAGAGTGAATATAGTTTCTTCTTGAATAATGCAAGTTGACTCTAGTTTCAAGTTATTTACCAGGACAGTCCTATTTGTAAGCCTTTATTGTAATGGAGAATTTTCTAAGCTGCCTAAGTTCCACCAGTTCATTTAATTTTCTACCTGCCCCTCTTCTTTAAAATGATTATGTCAGCATTATTTGTATTTGTTAAATAATCTTTCTAGTATTAACTGTAATTGAGACGTCTGGTTGATTCCCCAGCCTTTCCATACATCATGAAATTAGCCTCATCATGTGCAATTTACATTTTTATACACAAAGCATTACAGAATTTGGATTTCCTCAAGTATAACATTCTCCCCAGACACGAACAAATTGATTGCAATATATATAACATGGCATCTTCTTGTTGTGCCACGTGACATATTTGCTGTATAGTATAATGCATCAGCAGGGCCTTGACGTGTGCTCCTTGTTAGGAGAAGAATCTGACCTCACTTTTTTAAAGAAAACGACCCATATGGGGATTCAGATGATTGCATCTGTCCATCACACTTCTCTTTCACTCTCAGCAAAGTCATTTGTCTTGTATCCCAAAAGAAAAGATGTCCTTTACTTGCTTAACACACTGAATTTGATCCAGCCAAGTGGCAACATCCTGTTCTCCATTTAGAAAATTGAGGTGATAAATCTCATTGTTGTGCTGTCCAGATCAGACCTTTGAATTTTTTACTGTAAAACTGCAACAGGATATTCCATGATCTTCATGCTAAGTAAAGGAATATTCCCCCACTCCTTTACACTTACTACAAAACTCGATTCTCAAGTTTGGAATCAACTCAATACATTTCATTCAGAAAGAAGAAAAAAAATGGCATGTTTAGATTGAAAAAAATACGAAGGGAGTACATGGGAGGAAATAAATTAAGGGAGAAAGATAAATTTTATCTTAAATTAAATAATAAGAATAAAATTGATCTTTTTTTTAACTCTTTTTTTTTTTGCTTTTTGTTCTTTTCTTCTTCTACCATTTCATCCAACTACAATATAGATATATTGAAATTATGTTTTTCATTATTATCGTATCAAACTAGTTTTAATAGTGCGGAAAGGAAATTAATTTGAATAAAATAATTAGAGCTGTTTCTAACTTTTGAAATTAGAGACTTGAATTTTTTTAAAATATAAATTTTGCCCCCGAAAAAAAAGTTTTACAAATAATTATAAAATAAAAAATTTCTATATGATTTCCTCTTAGCAATTTAACCATTTGAGCATTTATTATGTCTAAAAAAATTATCAATGCGTAAAAGATTTTGATTATAGCATCTTAATTATCGTTAGATGATAAAGAAAATCAATAAAAATTGAAAATTATTTATCAAAAAAATATAGAAACGTCTAAAAATGTTAACTTGTAACTACAAATAGTTATAAAATGAAAATAGGATTTTTTTTCATAAAAATTTATATATTAATTTATTTTTATAAAGTCAAAAGAAGGATCATAAAAAAAATAAATCTTTAAAAAAGTAGAACATAAAAAAATAAAAAAGGAAAATAAAATGAAACCCACGTGTCAATAAGATAACCACCTAGCATGGCAAGTTTTGGCACCTTATTAAAACGAATCGTTTTAACGCCTGAACCCAAAAGCTTACGTTCAGCAATAAAAAGCACACCGAAGTGTGCATTAAATTTCACTCACTCACTCAACTCATCTCCTCCTCCCACTTCGCATTCTCCTCCGTTACAATCATAAAAAGAGGGGGGAAAAATAGAAAAATGGTTGCATCATCATCGGATCGGGCCTCAAATCCGATCCGGAGCCTGCTCGGGTTCGGGTTCTGGGTCCAGGGATTCCGTTGCTTCCCATGGATGGCTGTTAACTTTTTCTTGAAAGACAGTCTCAATGTGGACTCCTCAACTCTTCAGCTCTTGCAAAACTCCGCTAATCTCCCCATGGTCGGTAAGCCCCTCTACGGCGTCGTTTCTGATGCTGTTTACATCTCCGGACAGCACCGCATCCCTTACATCGCCATTGGTGGTAAGCTCAAAAGCTTAAATGAAACTCTCTTTCTTCAATTTCACTTCTTATCTTTTGTTTTTGTAAATTCAAATTTCGTGTTACTGGGATTTAGTTGCGACTCCCAGCTGTGAAATTCTTATAGCCGTACATGATGTTTCTGGAGTTCTTCTCTTATTAAAACTAAATAGTATATTAGAATACAAATAATTTGTATTCATTTATCAACGGTTTCAACATAGAGTCGCTAAAAGGACAAAATTAATAAGTAAATAAATTGTGAAATCCCAAATATATTGATTATGCAACTCTTTGTAAATAGAGTTTGAACAAATGTTTTGTCTCATAGTAATTTCTTGTACAGAGAATTGCTGGTCTGTGCGGAGGGAAGACTGGAGAGGATAATAACTCTAGATTGGAATATGATTAAATGATTAAGTTTGCTTTTGCAATTTGAGATTTTTGTGAAGTGTTTCCTTTTTATTACTTATATTTGGTGAGAGAAGTTTTAGCAAGATAGTGTGTAATTGTAAATTGGTATTACCAATTTCTGTATTCGGAATCATTTTCTTTTGCGCTCTTCTTTTTTTTTCCTTCTATAAAATAAAAATAAATAAAGAAAAAGAAATGACAAGAGAATAAATTGATCCAAAAATGCCTTCAAGGTCATCACGTCTGCTTGCCTTTCAATTATTATTATTTTCACTTTTCAGAATCTGGGACCTAAAGCAAAAGGCAAAGAGATTTAGCTCTCTATAGGTTGCCCTCTTTTGTTTTTATGCTTATGGAGAGTTAAATTTTTCTTTTTCCAGTCATTAAGAGGAATAATATAATACAGTCATGTAAGAAAAGATTGGCTTGCTTTAAATAGTATTTTCAGTGAAGCAAGGCTTATGGTCCTCACTTGAACTTGAAAGTGGAATACTTTGTGGGGGTGTGTGTGCGCGCAGGTGCACTTTTCTCTTTGTACCATTTCTAGTTTTCTAATGAGAAGCCAACTTAAACTTTCTGTGGAAACATTGAATGAATTCTTAACTTGATAGTATTACATATTTTTAAATATACTACTCGGAAACTCTCACATGGTCTGCTTTTGGCGTTTGTTGAAATTGAATTCTTGGGATTTCTGTTTGACCCCAGGAAATGGTAAATAGTTTATTAGCCATTCATTTTCATCGGACTTCTGTTTTACCCCTAGAAACGGTAAGTAGTTTATTAGAAATTCTTTCCAAGAACAGTAGTTTTGCTGGTTGAGCATCAAGAGAGTGATTTTTTTTTTTTTTTAAGTATTATGATAATGAAAGCTTCCAGGACATAGGAGGTAGGATGGTGATTTTTCATGTTTCTGGGAATAGAAGAAGCAATATATTTTGCTGTCAATTTCAATATCTATTTTCAAACTGTGGAGGCAGGAACTTCACAAGCTGACTTAAATTTGCAGTAGGGGAAATGGTCATCTTCTATGATAGTTCTGGTAGCTATTGGTTAAAAAGCAAGAAATGAGGTGTTTTTATTTTAAACTGGTGATATCTTGCAAAAAAATTAAAAGTACACTGTTACGATCTGTATATCAAAGATCTCCTCTAATTTGATCAAGCTGTTTCATCTTTTGTTGTACTTTTTCCGAAGTGTTTCAATTTTATTCCGTCTCTAAATTATTATTTTTTATCCATTGTTGCAGCTTTCTTACAGGCAGTATCATGGTTAGCTATAGCAATCCTTTCACAATCAAGCATCTCAATCTTCACCATGTCTCTATTTCTTCTCCTCAGTAATCTAGGTGCTTCAATAGCTGAAGTTGCAAATGATGCCCTTGTCGCAGAGACAGCAAAACAACCCATGACCTCATCGAAGAAAGCTCAACCATCTTCAGGTGAACTCCAGTCATTTGTTTGGATGGCCTCCTCCGTGGGTGGAGTCCTTGGGAACCTATTGGTTGGTTTTGCCATCGATAGATTCTCTCCCCAGTCTATGTTCCTGTTTTTTGGGCTTCTCGTTGTGCTCCAATTCTTCATAACTATTACTGTTCGTGAAAGCGCTCTTAAGCTTCCCAAAAGTCAATCAAATGTTGGGATTCGAGCGCAGCTTTCAGAACTCTCAGCTGCATTGCGAAAACCTGAGATCATGTACTCAGTTGCTTGGTTTGCAGCATCTTATTCCATTATACCAGTTCTGACAGGAACCATCTTCTTTTATCAGACACAAAACTTGAAAATCCGATCATCAGTACTAGGGATTTCTAAGGTATTTGGCCAGGCAGCAATGCTTTTGTGGGGTGTCATCTACAATAGTGGCTTAAAGTCGGTCTCTCCTAGAAAACTCATTTCAGCCATTCAAGCAATGATGGCAGTCTTCATGATTTCGGATGTCTTATTTGTGAAAGGGGTTTATCGAGAGATGGGGGTTCCTGACTCATTATATGTCGTGATATTCTCCAGCCTGTTGGAGGTTATGTTCTTTTTTAAGATTCTTCCGTTCAGTGTTTACATAGCACAGGTCTGCCCGCCAGGATGTGAAGGGTCCATAATGGCATTTGTCATGTCTGCTGTAGCCCTTGCATTCATAGTAAGCGGATATCTTGGTGTTGCACTTGCTTCTTACACTGGAATTACAGGAGATGATTTTTCTGGGCTTCCCCTTGCTCTTATAATACAAGCAGCGTGCACGATCTTGCCACTGTATTGGTCATATTTTATACCTGATGATGTGAAATCTAAAACCACAAAGAAAAGAGAATAGAAGCGACCATAGAAACATTTCAAAAGTCTGTTATGTAGATTAGATGGTCTTGTATTTTTTTTTTTTTACATTTATAACGCATTTGTAATTTTTTTTTTATATCATTGCTTTCGCAGGTCAATGATCCTAAGGGATTACAGTGGTAGTGTGTAAGCATTTTTTTTTGTAATGTTTGTCAAAATGGAGATTGTAATGGTTAGATCAAAGCATTTTTTACTGATATGGTATGACCAGTTTTATACAAGAAGTGATTCAAAATAACAATCACGTAGCCAAAATAGCCATCAACCAAAAGCTACTCTCGATTCAAATTAGCAAAGGCTTCCAACTTTATCAGAGCATACAAAACAGCCGCTACGCTGCGGCCAGCCAGAGGCTGGAAATTCATCCGAAAGTAAAACTAGCATACATGAGGTTTCTGAGTTACAGAACACAGACACTTTCTAAACACGGTCTTCCCACAAGCACTCAGCTTGAACCATTCTGGTTTTCAACAGTACCTCAATTTCTTTGGGAGGGTTCAGGCCTAGACGATTGGCACGCTCCCATCGAGCCAGTCTGGTCATCCCTATGCATGGTCCATATGCCATGTTCATATCAAACTGCCTCAAGACTTCCTCATTGTCATCATAATCTCCTGCAGCATTCAAATGACAAGAATGTAAGAAATACAGGAAAATTACGAAGAAAACCACCAAATTTCATTAAAGATGCAAATGCCAAACTCTTTAGTCATGTAATCATGTTATCTACTCCATAACATTGATTACATGTCACATATATGAATTTAGAGTTCTGATTTCGTTTCCTGAAGTCACTTTAAGCCTCGTTACAGTGCACTGCAGCAGCCAAATTGCCTCTCCACCATGTGGCATGAAACAAAGAAAACTAACAAGAACTTCCAATTTGTAGCATGACAAGTCTGAAAGATATGATTTCTGATCTGACTCTGACACAGAACAAAATGCAATTATAAGTGTGTTTTAATCATTAAAAATCACTAGTTAAGGATGAGATAGTTTTCATTAATAGTCAACAGAGTACTCAATCCAATGGCAATGGGATTAACCATTTCCTTGGAGTGCTTTTCTAAAAAGTGCTTCAGAGGTCGAAAGCACTCCTTAGAAAACACAAGTAATTTGTAAGTTATTAAGCGACTGTTTTCGTGAAAAACAAACATCAAGTACTGCTCCAATAGGTACTTATCTTGAAAAAGCACTTCAACCAAACAATACCAATTTAGTACAAAAGCACTTCCAGCAATTTGAAAGTGCTTTTGCTGACATCTCCAGCACTAAGAAACACAGATTCTTTAAAAAAAAACCCTAAAACATAAAAGCCCCGAGCTTTACCAGCAATCAACAATGGATACACCCCAAAAATCAAATTAAAACCCTTAATTAAAATTTTCAAAGAATAAATAGAGAGAGCGGTTTTTTTCTCCAAAAAAAAGGACCTTTAAGATCGAGGGAGCCGTGAGAAATCAGGGCCGTCGGTTGGGTTACATCGGAGCCGAAAGTGGCCGAGATTTTAGGCGTCTTCTTGTTTGAAGTCTTCTTCGTAATTCCTCCGGTTTTCTTCTTCTGCCTGTAGAAACCCTTCATGTTGTTCTTTGACGACGTCGTTGCCATCTCTCTCTATCCCTCTCCCCCTCTCACTATCTGCGGCAAAAGATTTTCAAAATTTGAATTTTGTATTGCTGTGGATTCGGATTTCGTTCTTGGTATTATGTTGATGATTTTTGTTCCAATTTTACCCTTAGCTTTCTTATAATTTTATATTTCCGTTTCTATCCCTATCGAAATCTGGGCCAGACTGATTTGCAAAGTTCGACTAGCAAACTGGAGGGGTATACTTTGATTTCAACTGGGTATTTATAGATACAATTACTCATCATATCCTCTGTATATATATTACAAATTTTTTTTTCAATTAGCAAATTTATGGTAAATATGGTACAGGCATTTTCTTGTTATGGTGATGAAAAATCCAAGTCATTAAACTTAATTTATGCCTTTTATTATTATTACTCGAATAAATTTTGAATGACCACGTTCATATTCAGTCAAAGTTATGTTGCAGGAAGCAAGTACAATTAAAAATTTAGAACAGACATCAACAACAATTTACAGAACATCAACTTTCTTGCATCTAATTCTTGGAGAAATACCAGCCCGTAATGGATTTTTCATCATAGTAGATAACTCTTGCTTCTCTGAAAAATCAATTTCATCTCCATCCACAGCCTTCCACTCAAAACACCAAACCAAATTGGCCACAAAATACTCCAAATGAAGGATAGAGAAACCGAGACCCGGACAAATCCTCCTCCCAGCACCAAATGGCATCATCTTAATTTCCTTACTCCCCGTTATATCGAAATCTTCAACCCTTCCATTCTCATCACTCAAAAATCTCTCAGGCTGGAAAGCCATCGGATCCTTCCAGACCTTCGGGTCCAATCCCATTTCGGCTACCATGAAGTTGATGGTTGCATTTTTGGGTATCAAATATCCGTCCAGGGTGAAGTCTTCTGTCACGGCGTGCGGCAACAGGAAATGCCCCGGAGGATGCCTTCTCAATGCCTCCAAAACTACCGCTTTCAGATAAGGGATGTTCTGCAGCTTCTCTTCTTTCACCTCATCTTCTTCCTCTCCGTTTCCAACGACTCCTTTGATCTCCATGTAAAGCTTCTCTTGAACACGTGGGTATTTAACCATATTGGCCATGATCCACTGCAGTGCAGCCGACGTGGTGTCGGTGCCGGCGGTAAGAAATTCAGAGCACAAAGTATATATCTCCTCTTCATTAAGCTTCCTGTTCTTATGATCCGGAAGCCGCAAATCGAACAGGGTATCGACATAAGACAGCACATACTCCTCCACATCCGCATGATGTTGATGATTAGCTTTCTTTGATAACCACTCTTCCCTGGCCTTCTTTCTTGCTCTTATCAAAGGAAACAGTGTGTTCTCTTGATCTTTAAGGGACCGCAATAATTCCTCCCACTTCTTGCGACGAAAAATTTTTGTTAACGTTGGACAGAAGTCTAATAATCTGAATCTGGCGAAAGCCTGCAACCTACGACGCTGAACATTCTCAATTAATTTGATTTGGTCGTGGTCGAGCTTGTCGCCGAAACACATGAGCACTAACAAGCAGAACATAGCATACTGAAGATGATCATTAACGCTAACCGGAATCGGATGATCATCACCGCCGCCGCTCGTGGACTCTGACTTGAGGCGGTCCAAGAGAACTTCCAGAACCCATTTGCGGGCGCGCTTGTAGGTTCCCGCACGCGAAGAGTGGAGGATTTCTGAAGTGAGATTCCGGCGGAAGAGCCGCCACGTGGGGCCGTAAAAACCTGTAGAGATGTTCCGCTGGTCTTTGGTAATGGTTTTGAGGACTGGGAGAGCTGGCGGTCGGTCGGCAAAGACAGCGCCGTTCTGGACTAAGGCCTTGTGGGCAAGTGCGCGATCGGCGATGAAGATAGCGGGGCAATGGCCGGAAGGGATAGTGACGATGGGGCCAAACTTGGCATGAAGCTTTCTGAGGATTTGTTCTACCTCTAAGGGAGATTTCACAAGCCACGGAAGAGCGCCAATAACCGGGAAAGTAAAGGGGCCTGGGGGAAGTTTATTATTTTTGCTCGTGAAGAGAAGGTTGATGATGAAAGCTTTGAGGAGGGCAGCAATGAAGATTGAGATGAGGATGATGAACCAGGTTTCCATTTGCTGCAATTCGCAACTTCCACAGAGAAATGGGATGATACTTGGGGTTGTGAATGACTGAAAAAACTATGAACAGGCAATTCGTTGACTTGACTCGTGTAATGTTTTTGTATATGTGAAGGAAGACTTATATATATATACACAACAGTGCTAATATTTGTCCTGGGTCAAACCCCGAAACGGTAGTATAGGTCGTCGTTTTTGGCTCTTAATTTTTTTTTTTGTGTTGATTCGTTTTGAAACGATACCGTTTCTGCTCCTTTTTTTTCTTCTTTTTGATTTCTTCTTTCTCTTCGTTTAACCCGGATGCAGACCCCTTGCTTCTTCCTCTTCGTTCTCTTCATCGACCGACAACCACATTCGTTTGCAAATCCTTCAAAACCCAGCTGCTCCTTTGTTTGCCTCCTCCCCATTCTTAGGTCAAACACACAACTTTATACTTTCCTACACAGCAACATATATAGCTGCAGAGTCTCTTTGTTGTTGAAATGGATCAAGACATAAAAACATATGAGCACAAATTTTCGAGGACAATCTCCAAGTTCAAATGAAGAAATTAATGGCAATGAAATAATCATGATGCGAGATATGATTCATATAAACACAACCCAGAAGCATGCATAAGTTTAATAATTTATACACATCAATCTATACTATGCTTCAAACTGAAGAAACCAGGGGCACCATTTTTCAGTTCATGTATGTTATATTATTGTTTCTCTTCTCTTCGTTTGCAGCAAATCAGAACAAAGAAAAAAATAAAAAGCAGAAATGGTGTGATGAAGAGAAGAGAACGAAGAAGAAGAAGCGAGGGGTCTGCAGCTGGGTTAAGTTAAACAGAGAGAAAGAAGAAATTAGAACAAAGGAAAAGAAAATAGAAGCAGAAACGGTGTCGTTTCAAAACGAATCAAAATAAAAAAAAAACCTGCCGAAACGACAACCTATGCTGCCGTTTTGGGGTTTGACCCCAGAAAACATCAGTGCTGTTTTTCTATGGAAGATGATGTTTGGCCGGGGTCAAACCACAAAAAAACTGCAAAGGTAGGCGTTTCAGCTCCTTTTTTTTTGTTCTGATTTGTTGTTAAACGAAGTCGTTTTGGTAGGACACATAAGCTTCTTCTTCCTCTTCATTTAACCCAACTACTGAACCTTGCTTCTTCCTCTTCGTACTCTTAACCACGAAGTCATTTTGGTTAGGACACAGCAGCTTCTTCTTCCTCTTCATTTAACCCAACTGCAGAAGCCTTTCTTCTTCATCTTCGTTCTCTTAACCCGGCTGCAGAACCCTTAGATGAGATGAATAAATTATCTACGCCCTGATCCTAAGCGTAGGAATTTTACCGATGAAGAAGATGAACTCATTATCAAGCTTCATAGTTTGCTAGGAAACAAGTAATTAATTAAGCTTCTTCTCTCTTTTTTCTTTTTAAATTTTTTATTTGTTTAGAGGTGGGTTAATTTTAATTATTAGATCTTAAAAACCTTTTTTTGGGTGGGGGTTTCTTTGAATTTGTGTAATGTGCAAGTGGTTGTTGATAGCTGGAAGATTTTCAGGAAGCACAAATTATAAAATAAAGAATTATTGGAATGCACACATCAAGCAGAAGTTACTTACCCACGGCCTTGGCCCTCAAACTCACCGCCCTCTCAACCAAATTCATACCCATAATAATTTCAACAAATACACTATTAATAATAATGAAGAAATAATGCATAGCAGCACCCATTATCAAGAAAATCTTGACTTAAGAGCTATCCATTGGACTTGCTTCTTCTAAATCTGCGGGCTCGAGACCACTGCAATAATGACAACAGCCGCAGCAACAGAAGCAAGTTTTTTGAAGTGAAGCAAGCAATTTGTTTGTGTTGGCAACTGGGTTTGGGAGAATTAAACTGTGTAAGAATTGTACTCAAAATTCCAGTGTGGTGAAATGAAGAACAAGAGAAAGCAGATGGGTTCTGACATTGCTTTTGCCTTAAGCATGAGAATTTGGCCTCTTCAAAAACGGCGTCGTTTTACCGAGAATGAGAACCAAAAAATAAAAAATAACAGATGAAACGTCGTCGTTTTAGAGTTCTTTCGGGGTTTGACCCGGAGCAAACATCAGTGTTGTTTTCCCATACACAAAAATAAATGGCGGCTGGCCTATTTGCACCATAATTAACAATGGAAAATGCTTAGTGGCTAAAATTGGGAGACAAGGGCGAGAGGAACGGCAGCACAAGCTGCCATTTCTGCCCCCACTATCGCACGCATTTGGAGACAAAAAACTTAATAAAAAATTTCTGCCTCACTAAGAAAATATAAATAAAGCAAAAAGCTATGGCAGCATGTGGGAGCAATAATATATGTGGCAGCCAAAATATCGCGACTTTACTTACAAGGAAACAAAAAGCTGTCCTTTTCTTCTAAGCTTCTTGCTCCGGTTACCCAAATCTCCCTGCCTCTGTTCAGGGCAATTCCCTGCCTCTCTTCTTCCTCTGTTTACACTCTCCTTATTATTTTTTGGTAGATTTTTCATTGTTCTGTATTCATGCGTGAAAAGTTTCTGTTTTTGTGTTTCTTTTATGATCTTGCTTACATGCTCTTCCAAATGAATGAACAAAATGTTACTGGAGGATAGGGTTGTCAAAATAACCCGACCCGGCCCGGATCCGGACGAACCCGGATAATTCGGGCTGGGTTCAACCCGCCCTGGAGTATAAAAATTCGGATCCGGAATTAATTTTTATAACCCGGATATATCTGGGTCCGGGTTCGGATTTAGGTTAACTCGGACATCCGGAACCCGGACCCGAATATTTAATTTTAATATTATTTTTTAATTAATTTTATTAATTAACTTAGGTATATTATTGTTTGAAAATTTATTAATTTTTATTTAGAAAATTTTAAAAATTAATATTAATTTATTAATCCGAGTTCAAAATCCGAAATTTAAAAAACCCGGATTTTTTCGGGTTGAACCCAAACCGGATTCGGGTGAAAAATCCGGGTTAAAATCCGAATCCAGAAAAGAGGAAATCATATCCGGGTCCGGATCCGAAAAAGCAAAACCTAAATCCCGACCCAGATTTTACCATCCCTACTGGAGGAGATAACAACTGTTTCACTAGGGGGAAAAAAGTTATCAGTCTTTTTATTGACTCGATGTTTTGAGAATAGAGTACCTTTGTTTATATTATATACATTAAACGGAAAAGGGCTGAAGCTTTTATGAATAAAAATTCTGCTTTGATTTTGTTTTGGAAGAAAGCCTGCTGAGTTAGCATATTCAGTTGGTTAGTGATGCCAATTTGCACAAGTAGAAAATGATAATCTAATGTTTTATGTGTCTTTCTTTCATAGTACATGGGAAACTATGTATGAGTGCGTGAGTGAGAGAGATCATGAAATAATAACTTGGGCGATGACCGTGTTATTGTCGGCAGTGGTACTGTTGAGAGAGGGAAGAAAATGGCGAAGACGGAGGAGAGTGTTGTTAAGTTACATTATCATAAAAATTTAGTCAACTCCAAAATTCAAATTGTAGCCTATGATTCAATAAATAGAATCAATCAGATTATTTTTGAATTTCTTATAATAACTTTGAAGTTTGATATAAGTTACATCATCATCTAATCTAACGGGATCCAATAAATAATAATAATAAAGAATAAAAATAGGGTTATTGGAGCACAATGCAAATCTTAGTGCATTATTTCTTAGCTGGCTTTCCAAAATATTATATTATGAGAAGCACTAAAAGAATAAGTTTTGTAAACCTCACGAAGGGGATTCGTGAGATGATACATAATGATCAATGGCCGGAAGTCCAGAGATTAATAAACTATGCATTGGCGATGGTTGACTAATACTAATATTAATAACAATAAGGGTCGGTGGTGATGCAGGATAATTTTGGATTTTTAATTAAAATTTTACATTTACACCACATCACGCAGTCCCATTTGTCCCATAATTAAAGGTTACGCCACCCATTTAATAAAAAATAAAATACTCTAAATATATAACAAATCATCCAATCAAATCCAATGCCCGAATAGTCCACTACCTTTGGAAGACTTCGGACTCCAGTCTCCATGTATTGAAGCCCTATGCACACAAGTGAGCACCTGAAGTAAAATAAACGTCTAATAGAAAACTGTTCTTATAAATTAAATTAAAAATTTAATTTGGATTGGCTATTATTTTAAAAAAGAAAATTCTATTTCAACTAGCCTACTAATCTTTGAAAAAGGTCAAGGCACGGCACTTGCTGCATAGCTTGCAAGCATTCGTTCAGCTTGCCTAACTATTAAGCTGTGAAGGGAAGATTGTGATCCCTTTTCAAAACTAATTAGTGATAAGTGAATTATTAAACCATTTACTTAATCCTTTTATACGTAAAAAAACAATAGTAAATGTTTTGGATGACGTTTTCTTTTTCTGACAAAAAGTTTAGTTTGAATATCAATTTTTTTTTTTCGTGGCAAGAAGTTTGATCTCAAATTTATAATCGATATTTGAAATTTGAGTGTCGTAAGGGCATGCGTATAAGCAAGCCAATAAGACGAGGATTGTAGTTGGATGACGATGTTATTGACAAACCCTTTTTAATATAGATTGGGAGAATGACGTTTTCCTTTTCTGATTATTTTACAGTGGAGGTATTTTAATTTTAAAATATAATTGAATAATATAATAACAATTTATTAAAATAAGTAAGATATTATTACTCGATAACCAAAGTTTGTTTCAAAAAATAAGTTTTGTATGATCTTTTATAAAAATCGGGAGGTCTCTGTAACCATTTTAGCGAAAATATTGGATGTCATTGTCTTTTTCCTAATCTAACAAATTTTCTTTGTTTATTGATCAAATTAGACATTTTAGGAGTAAAAGCTCGTTTAATTCATATATTTTAATATTAGTGCCTATTTAATTCTTATATTTTTAAAAGTACTTCAAAACATCTATACTGTTAAATATTGACACCTCTGACGATACTTGTTATTCATTTTCACTTATTTTTACAATATTATCCTCTTACAATAATTTTTTAAAGATATTAATAAAAAATTAAATTCTCAATTTAACCCCAAAATAAAATAAAAACAAAAAGAGTATATATCAATTTTTGCGGAAGATCATATATGTCCAAAAAATAACATTATTAAAAAAAATTAAATGTACCAATTTTTTTAGGCATAAAAAATTTAACATTAATAATATATATTCTTTTTGTTTCTACTTTTATTTTTTGGGATCAAATTGGTAATTTAATTTTTTTCTTTTTGTTAATATCTAAGAAAAATATATATATTATTGTAAGAGTGTAACACTGTAAAAGTAAGTCAAAATGAAGAAAAAATAATGGTATGGGTATCAACAATTTAATAGAAGGTTTGAGGTATTTTAAAAATATATGAGGATTAAATGAATACTAAATTTAAAATGTAGGAAGTAAACGAAATTTTATCCAATATTTTAGAAGAATGAATAAGAGAAGGCATAATAATTATTTTTATTATGCCTGTTAAAGCTACAATATAAAGTCTCTTTACTCATCTGACGATCAATTACTTTCCAAGCTTTCTATAATTTTATGAAGTTATCAAATATTGGTCATATTTTCTGAATATATGTGTGTATATTTGCCGTCACATACCTATGCACGTACAACTTTTGCATCATTCGAGTTTCACAGTTGACGTTATCAAGCCATACGTGCAAATTTGTTCATTAAATAATAGTTGTTAAAATAAAAGACAAAGACCGAAATCCTAAGGTTACGATGCTATGTAGGGAAAATTTATTAAAACCATGAACTAAGATTTTGATAAAACCAGCTTACTTTAATTGATGAATACACACCCTTATTTATACACCTGTGCTATGATTACATGCTGTAACATTTCTTCACCTATGGCAATTGTTAAAAGATTATCAAAGCAAACTAGTATCTATTCACTGCGCAGTCCAATCCTCCATTATTTCATTTGATGTCTGGCCTTGGATCGTCAAAACCTGCTTCTGGATTCTTTAAGGGCTTTCATTCTTATCCTTTGGTGGTGCTAAATATGCTCTAGAATTTAAATTATAACTTCACCGCTAACTGGTTCTTCATTCTGGCATTTCATCGAACAGTTCGTTATTTATGACAAACACGTTGTTTTGACTAAACTATATTTGGCAACTTTGATGAGCTAATGAACATGTGTCAGCACTGTACAAATCTACCATATTGAAGCGCTGGAATAATTAAACAGTGCTATTACCTTCTAGTAGTGTAAAATTAAAAAAAATTTCAGCAATTGAAAATTAGAGATGATGAGGTGGACATTTATTTTGCCTTTTTTTTCGTATTTATTCATTCTTTGAAAAATATTTCTGGAATTTAACGAAAATAAAAACATTCTAGAAAGCATAACATACAAATTTTTCTTTCATATTTGATTAAGGGTGGGGCTAACCCATCAAATTCCTCTCTACACCTATTTTATTAAAAATTAAAAATTTAAAAATATTAAAGTTACCTTCACTGATCTCTTTCTGTTTATCTTATAATTGTGTATTCTCTCTCTACTCTAATATTCTATAAATTATAAAATTAATTTTTTTCTTTTGAATTCATTTTTTGGTATTTCTAATTGTATCATAATCTCTATTTCACGCTTTCTGTATATAAGAATTTTATTCTTGATTTTCATTTGCTTTTGTGTCTGGTAAAAATTAATTTTTATATTCATTAACTTTTACGACTGATAAAAATTTGTTGATATTTATTTTTAAATGGTGGATTTTGTGCCTCTTAGTTAGTGATATCAATTATTTATTGATAAAAATAATATATCTGAATAAATTGATGAGAATTTATGAAATTGAGAAGAGAAAAAGAAGAAATGTAAATTAAGTAATTTTTTAAAAATATTTATATAATAAAACTCTTACTTAAAAAAGATGATGTAGAGAATAAATTAGTGGCTTCAAATAGTTTTACCCTTTGATTAAATAAACTAATTTTAAAAATTATGAGATTCTAAAACTCTTAATTGAAAGGTTAATTAAGTAATTTTTTAAAAAATATTTATATAATAAAAATCTTAATTAAAAAAGATGATGTAAAGAATAAATTAGTGGGTTCAAATAATCTTACCCTTTGATTAAATTAATTAATTTTAAATTGATATTTATGATATTTTCAAACCGTTATGGACAGTTCATAATTAATTTGGTAAACCAAATACCAATTAATTAGTTATGATCTACAAATATATTATAAGGTTTATGAGATTCTAAACTTATTATAATATAGTTTAAATATATAAGTAGAATTGGAAAATGTACTTCTAGTTCTACTAATCATATTTAAAAAGAAATACATAAAACAAAAAAAATGTAAAAACCCAGTAAAGAGTCTCGAATTGGTGCACTCAGTATATTAATGGCAGATTGGCAGCATGGCACCGACCTAAAACTAACCTGTCGAATTTTAGTACCGACGCCATTAATGTATACGACTATACTCGCACGAAATTGCAAATAGTTGAGTGAAACTCGTAATCTTGGGATTTACATATAATGAGTCATACTGGATGAATGATGACACGAATGCCACCTTTTGACGCCCAAACGAAATTACAAATAGGTCCATAGCATTGCCATAAAAGTTCAATCGAAGCCTCTTTCTGTCCCAAATCGCAGCCATGGAAATCTGGTTTATCATCCTAATCTCAATCTCCATTGCCGCCCTTCTCAAAGCCTTCATCAACCTTATCATTTTCCCCAAGAGCAAACCCAATCTTCCTCCAGGCCCTGTAGCTTTTCCCGTCATCGGCAACCTTCACTGGCTTCGCAAATCTCTCACGGAAATCGAACCAGTCCTCAGAGACCTTCATTCCAAGCTCGGCCCGATAGTCACGCTCCGTATAGGCTCTCGCCCCATCATCTTCATCGCCGATCACTCACTTGCCTACAAGGCCTTGGTACAGAACGGCGCCGTCTTCGCCGACCGCCCTCAGGCTCTTCCTATCAACAAAATCGCTAGCAGCAACCAGCATAACATCAGCTCGGCTTTTTACGGCCCCACCTGGCGGGTCCTTCGCCGTAATCTTACCGCAGAGATCATGCATCCTTCGCGCCTGCGATCTTACAGCCACGCCCGCAAGTGGGTTCTTGAAATTCTCTTGGACCGGTTCAAGTCTCAGTCCAAAACCGGAGATGATCCGGTCAGCGTGGTTGACCATTTTCAGTATGCTATGTTCTGCTTGTTAGTGCTCATGTGTTTTGGGGACAAGCTTGACCACAACCAAATCAAAGAGATTGAGAATATTCACCACTCCAGGTTGCTAGCGTTTAGCCGATTCCGAATTCTAAATTTTTGGCCAAGGTTAACAAAAATTGTTCTCCGTAAAAAGTGGGCACAGTTCTTGCAGTTGCTTAAAGATCAAGAAAATGTATTAGTCCCACTGATAAGAGCAAGAAAGAAGATGAAGGAAGAGAGGCTAATGAATAAAGGTAAAGAAAATGTGTTGTGTTATGTCGATACTCTGTTAGATTTGCAGCTTCCGGAAGAAGAGAAGAAGAGGAAGCTCATCGAAGAGGAAATTGTAGCTCTGTGCTCAGAATTTCTTAACGCCGGCACAGACACCACGTCCACGACACTGCAGTGGATCATGGCTAATTTGGTGAAATACCCACATGTTCAAGAGAAGCTTTATACGGAGATCAAAGGAGTTGTTGGAAATGGAGAGGAAGAAGAGGTGACAGAAGAAGACTTGAACAAGATGCCGTATCTGAAAGCAGTGATCTTGGAGGGACTAAGAAGGCATCCTCCAGGGCACTTTGTGCTGCCGCATGCCGTGACAGAGGATTTCACATTGGATGGACACGTGATACCCAAAGATGCAAGCGTCAATTTCATGGTAGCCGAAATGGGTCGGGACCCGAAGGTTTGGGAGGATCCGATGGCGTTCAAGCCTGAGAGGTTCGTCAGGGATGATAGCGGTGGAAGAGTAGCAGTAGTTGAAGATTTGGATATAACAGGGAGTAGGGAAATTAAGATGATGCCGTTTGGGGTTGGGAGGAGGATTTGTCCGGGGCTTGGTTTGGCTATGCTTCACTTGGAATATTTTGTGGCTAATTTGGTTTGGTGCTTTGAGTGGAAGGCTGCGGATGGATATGAAGTTGATTTTTCGGAGAAGCAGGAGTTCACTACTGTGATGAAAAATCCATTACGGGCTCGTATTTCTCCAAGAATTAGCCAAGAGAATTTCCCTAAGTTTATTTCGAAATAAGCTGTACTTGGTGATAAATTTTACAAGCATACGAGGTGTTAACCAATAGGCGAGTGGGTGGTCAAATCTATGAATTTGACCAAGGTAATGGATACCCAATATTACTAATTCATCTCCTCCTTTCGTGGAGAGGATTTAGGATATGTATGTCAATTTTTCCAAAGTTTAGATACGAAAGCGGATGCGTATGTTTTGTTTTCACATGTTTGATGTGATTCTGATTAATTTCCCATCACGGCTTTGGAAGCACAGATTGTTTATCTTTTAGCTTAACAATAAAAAATTTTATAAAAAAATTATTTTGTTCACCACTAGAAAATCAGAAACGACGGATCATTCAGTCACCATAGTTGCGTATTTCCAACTCTAATAAATGAAAGAAAAGAAAAAACATTTTCCTTATTTGGTTTGTTTGCTAACTTACGTAAGCCATTACGACTCACCCCTTAAATTTAAATTAAAGAAATTGATTTAAAAAACGAATTGATTGTGTTTCTCCTTAAGTTTTCCTAAACATATATATATATATATATATTTTTTGTTATTTTAATAGGCAGTTGGGACATACATTGCTCTTCATCTACACTCCATTTGTTTAAAAACTCCTACCAACTTGGAAATCCTAAGTAATTAATCCTTGATTCCCCGAAAAACATATCAGTGCTAAATGATTTATTATCATCATTTTAGTTATTACAGAATTATTTCCATATTCTGTCATTAAATATAAGTATTTTTACTATATACATATGTTTACACATTTTAAACAATTATTGATACAGATACTCATATGGAAGGAAAAATTGTGGATAAATATACATATATAGCAAAAGGGTAATAATAGATATCTCAAACTATATGGAATGTGATATTTTATTTATTAAGTAGTTTATGTTTTTCATCAATTTTAAGTGAATTAATTAGATAATTTTTTTGTAATTTTTTTGAGTTAAAATTTTGTGATGCGTAGCAATTGGCAGACCACAGACATGACCAAAAATATCTTGGGACGATCACATTTAAAATAATTCAAGATTGGCTTATATGAACACGAAGGCTTTCGAAAACTGCTCACCGCCAGTTGCTTTGCTATCCACGGAATATTATTTATTAATATTCGTCACACCGTTTACTCTTTTTTGACTTATCAATTTGCAGAAATGGAATTCTGGTTCATCATCCTAATCTCAATCTCCATTGCTGCCCTTCTCAAAGCTTTCATCAGCGTTATCATCTACCCCAAATACAAAACCAATCTTCCTCCAGGCCCCTTTAATCTCCCCGTCATCGGCAACCTCCAGTGGCTTCTTAAATCTTTCTCCGAAATCGAACCAAGCCTCAGAAACCTTCACTCCAAGCTTGGCCCCGTCGTCACGCTCTTTATCGGCCCTCGCCCGGCTATCTTTATCGCCGATCGCTCACTGGCCCACAAGGCCTTGGTCCAAAACGGCGCCATCTTTGCTGACAGACCCCGGCCTCTTCCCACAAGCAAAATCGTCAGCAGCAACCAGCATAACATCAGCTCTGCTTCTTATGGCACAACGTGGCGGCTCTTCCGCCGTAATCTCTCAGCAGAGATCCTCCATCCCTCTCGTGTGAAATCCTACAAGCACGCCCGCAAATGGGTTCTTGAAATTCTCTTGAATCGTTTAAAGTCAGAGTCCAAAAATGGGGACCGCCCTGTACCTGTTCGTGTTCTTGATCATTTTCAATACGCCATGTTTTGCTTGTTGGTGCTCATGTGTTTCGGAGACAAGCTTGATGAACCCCAAATCAAAAAAATTGAGAACGTTCAGCGCACACAGCTGTTGGCTTTTGGGAATTTCAATATATTGAATTTCTGGCCAAGATTATCAAAAATTGTTTTTGTTAAGAAGTGGGAGCAGTTCTTGCAGATGCGTAGAGATCAAGAAAACGTATTGGTTCCTTTGATAAGAGCAAGAAAGAAGATGAAAGAAGAAGAGAGCCTCAGCATTAAGGAGAGGGAGTATGTGTTATCGTATGTGGATACTCTGTTAGATTTACAGCTTCCTGAAGAGAAAAGAAAGCTTAGCGAAGAGGAAATTGTGAGTTTGTGTTCAGAATTTCTCAACGCGGGCACTGACACTACCTCCACGGCACTACAGTGGATCATGGCCAATCTGGTGAAGCACCCGCACGTTCAAGAGAAGGTTTATACGGAAATCAGAGGAGTTGTTGCTGAAAATGAAGAGGTGAAAGAGGAGGAGTTGCAGAAGATGCCGTATCTGAAAGCAGTGATTTTAGAGGGACTGAGGAGGCACCCGCCTGGGCATTTCGTGTTGCCACATGCCGTGACAGAGGATTTCGTGCTTGACGATAAGTACGTGATACCAAAGGACGGGAGTGTGAATTTCATGGTGGCCGAGATGGGTTGGGATCCGAAAGTTTGGGAGGATCCGATGGGGTTTAAGCCCGAGAGGTTTTTGAAAGATCATGATCAAGATTTTGACATAACGGGGAGTAGGGAAATTAAGATGATGCCATTTGGAGCTGGCAGGAGGATCTGTCCCGGTTTTGGTTTGGCTATGCTTCATTTGGAGTATTTTGTGGCTAATTTGGTTTGGAATTTTGAGTGGAAGGCTGTGGATGGTGATGAGGTTGATTTGACTGAGAAGCAAGAGTTTACCGTTGTGATGAAGAATCCATTGCAGGCTGTTCTTTCTCCTAGAACTAGATGAGAACATAACTCACCTGATTATTATTAGTATTATCATGCATTTAAAAATTAAGTAAGACTTTTATATTAATATTGGCATAATTATATGTACCATCGTTCTGTTTGTGGTAATTTTGTCATCTCCTATTGAAATCTATCTAATGGTTGGTAGGCCTTGGCCAAATCAACTTAGAGGAAGGCATCTGACTAAGCTTACCATCGCTTTATAGACTTTAAATAAAAGCCTCGTAAGTAGACTCTCATGTCTTCTTTATGTTTTTACAGTAAAGAATATCATCACCGAAGTGGAAGAAAGGACCAACTAATTAAAAGAAGGATTGAAATTCTATTGATATTTATAATAAATAAATAAAAAAAACCCACAGAGACTATTTTTGTTAGCCCAATATGACACAGCTTGAATTTATATCACCACATAATATAGGTATTCAATTCTCAGAGGAGGAATTTTACGCCTACCCAATCTAATTAGGAGAGAATCAAGGCCCAACCTATATTTGAGTGCATGGGTTGTGTCAACGGGCTACCACCTCATCGTCCCAACTTGTTACTGGTACAAGCGATTTATTTGATGTGCCCGTAATATTGATAATAGTTTGTAACTATATAAGCAATAAGCAATCCTTAAATTAGTTCCCACCTTAACATCAATGGTTTTTCCCTCGAAGACCTCATCACCTGCCTGATTTGGTCCATTTGCTGGTGCAAAAAACTCTTGCATCAATGTGGACTGCACCACAAAAACTGTCACCTCAAAGGGCCGATAATCAAAAGTGAAGCCCTTTATCTTTGTCATACTCCCACCGTTACATAGCCAATAATCAAAAGTGAGAATAACACGTTGCTTCATTGATTGAAGTTAAACATCAAATATTATCTTTCATGTTAAAAAGTAAACATAATATATATATATGTATGTATGTATTTTGAATTATAAACATGACATTTCAATTGACATTCATATTTGTTAAAACATGTCAAATTTTTTAGGACTATCAATTTGTATGTTAAAAGATTACATTTACTCTTTAACGAGAATTTCTATTAAAATTTTAATTTCAATAATAAAATGAAGTATTAAAAATTTCAACGAACTTAATTAGTTAAAAAATTGTTATAAGGAATAAATAAATACACACACACACACTTTACCACACCAAAAATTTCTAACAACTGCTTTTCTCCACTTAATATTTTAGTTTTTATCATTTTACCATCAAACCGTTAAAGTTAACATAGTTTTTAATAGAAACTATAGTAAAAGTCTAGTTTATTGCTAAACTGGAGTATAATTTAACCATCTAAACGATACTTTTATCAATTGATTATTTTATATATCTCAAATAATTAATTGATAAAATTGTAGATATTATAATTCTTAAAATGCTGACTATACTGAAATTGTTAAAATACTACTGTGACATCAGTAATTTATTAATGGAGTTAATGTTTTAGTGAAAAATTGAAAAAAAATTGAAACATTAAGTGTGAAAAATTAATTGTTAGAAAACGTTGGTAATAAAATGATATGTCAGAAAATATTAGGCCACATGTAAAATGATAATATCCCAAAAACAAAATTAAAAATTACTAAACATTTGTTCAGGGGCTATTTGTCATTTCCACTATTTATCACTTCATATTATTACCTAAGTGGTGACGTTATAGAATGAAGGAGACAATCGAAAACAACAAAGAACAAGAAAGCATCAAAATAGATGACTTGTATATATATATATATATACATACATATATATAGTTGTAGTTTGGATTTGCTGAGAAAACTCAACTAACCACTAATTTTGGTGTTCATAAAATACAAGAACTCGAGGTGTCACGAATATGATCTATAGATCATTTTTTTTTCTTTTTTAACGTGTGAATTACACAAGTTTCTACCAGTAGGCAGCAGACACCATTGTTTTTTTTTTACATGCATGATGCATGTATTAGAACCAAAAA
>JAQOOD010000004.1:24347176-24737155 GCA_029633175.1 Citrus glauca | reverse complement strand
GCAAAGTAATAGTATTTACAAAAAAAAAAAATTAGAAGAAGAAGAAGCAAGATTAAAACACCAAATCTTCTTCTCACTCGAGTAAATAACCCAGCTGCTGAAGTGACGTAAATGTGGGCCTCATACTATAATGGGATATTACGATAAGTTATCACTCTTTAAACATAAGAGAAATTCTTGTGTAGGATGGGTGCTACTGAACATTTTAGACCTGTCAAATACCAGTTCTTATTCGTTTAATGTATCATCTCAGCATACTTTAGTGGTGCGTCTGCCCCCACACAATTCCTTCTCTATTTGCAAATTCAGCAATCAGTGATTGTAATAACGCATGAATGGATATGAATACCATGGTTGAAAAGAATTGGTGACAGGTCATTTTAACTGCCCATATTATGATTTCTTGAATATAACATTCTTCGGCAACACAACATTTTTATAATACAATGTTCAAAATTTTCGCTAGAAAATGTAAGTTGACACTCATTTATTTATTGTCTAAATCTTAAATTCACAGCCTTCCTAATAAAAGTCGGTAATAATTAAACAGATACCATCACAATCAAACCCAAAAATACTATTTTTTTTCTTCTCTGTCCTCTTACATGTATCCTTTGCTATTTAAGCCATCACAATTCACGTCTGATCAATCCTCACCAGCAACTCTTTCATCGCTTAATAATTATATCAGAAATTTAATAAGCAAAAATGGAAACTTGGTTCATCATTCTGATCTCTCTTTGCATTTCTGCACTCATCAAAGCTTTCATCAACCTTCTTTATCCTTCAAAAACTTTCAACTACAAGCTTCCTCCAGGCCCTTTAAATTTTCCCATCATCACCAACTTTCTTTTGACTAGAAAATCTTCAGCCGAGCTTGAATCAACGATCCGTGCTCTTCACAAGTTTGGCCCCATAATCACCCTCCATATAGGCTCTAGGCCTGCTATCTTCATCTCCGATCGTTCCCTGGCTCACCAGGCGTTGATTCAAAACGGAGCAGTTTTTTCAGACCGGCCTCCAGCTGGTGCAGTTGCTAAAGTGACCAGTAGCAAGCAACACAACATCAACTCTGCTTCTTATGGCCCTACATGGCGGCTTCTGCGTCGTAATTTGACTTCCGAAATCCTCCATCCTTCGCGTGTGAAATCTTACTCACATGCTCGCAAGTGGGTGCTGCAAATTCTCTTTGATGGTCTCAACTCTCAGCCAAAAAATTACGTCGCGGTTAAGGCTATTGACCATTTTCAGTTCGCTATGTTTTGCTTGTTGGTTCTCATGTGTTTTGGTGACAAGCTCAACGAAAAGAAGATTAGAGAAGTTGAGGATGTTCAGCGTATGTTGATGCTGAATATGAGGAGATTTAGCGTATTGAATTTCTGGCCAAGTCTTACAAAGTTTGTGTTCCGGAAACTATGGGCCGAGTTTTTTGAAATGCGGAAGAAGCAGGAAGGTGTGCTGTTGCCATTGATTAGGGACCGAAGGAAGATGAAAGAAGACAGATTAAGCAAAGCAAAAGAAGATGAAGATTATGTATTGGCATATGTTGATACTTTGTTTGATCTTCAACTCCCGGAGGAGAATAGGAAGCTTCGGGAAAATGAAATTATGAGTTTGTGCTCTGAGTTTCTTTCTGCTGGCACTGATACAACATCAACAGTACTGCAATGGGTGATGGCGAATTTGGTGAAGTATCCTGATATTCAAGAGAAAGTATTCAAAGAGATTAAAGCAGTTGTTGGAGATGAAGAGGTCAGAGAGGTGACAGAAGATGATTTGCAGAAGTTGCCTTATTTGAAAGCAGTGATTTTGGAAAGTCTAAGGCGGCATCCACCTGCACATTTTGTTGCGCCACATGCTGTGAAACAAGACATGGTGTTTGATGGGTTTTTGTTCCCGAAAAATGCTTCAATAAATTTCATGGTGGCTGAAATGGGGTGGGACTCAAAGGTATGGGATGATCCGATGTCGTTTAAGCCTGAAAGGTTTCTAAATGGTGAAGAAAACAGAGAAGTGTTTGATTTAACAGGAAGTAGAGAAATTAAGATGATGCCATTTGGGGTTGGAAGAAGGATTTGCCCTGGCCTTGGCTTGGCCATGCTTCATTTGGAATATTTTATTGGAAATTTGATTTGGTCCTACGAGTGGAAGGCTGTTGATGGAGATGAAGTTGATTTGGAAGAGAGGCAAGAATTCACAATGGTGATGAAAACTCCATTGAAGGCTCATATATATCCTAGATCCAAATAAGAATATTTGCTTTCAAATAAGGAATTGTGTATTGCCATTAAACTAATTAAAAATCCTTTGTTTCTTATGCTTTATGATTGAATACTTGATTAGTTAGTTTACGTAAGTTTAAGATTGACTTGAGATTCATTTAAAAAAGAAAGAAAAGATTGGGTTGAGATTGGAGTGCTATGACTTTTAATTCACACCGCTTATTATCTCTTTTTGATAATATTAATGGGGTTATACTTAAGGCCTTTATGTCTATAATCAACAAGCATTTTTTTTTTTTTAAAAAAAAAGTAAAGCTTTCATTAAGATGGAACATGGAGTAACAACAAAATCTCATCTGGGTAATTTCCCCGCCAAACAACAGAGCTTGGCATAATCTAAAGCTTTCTTTGCTAGAACATGAGCAGAATAATTGTAAGTTCTTGAAACATGCTGGATTTGCACCCCACTTAACCTCTTTAAGCTATCTTGAATTGGGGCTATTGTCCAGAAAATTTCGGTTCTGCTTCCCTTTGTGTTACAAGCAAGATCTACCACTTTTTGCCAATTTGACTCCATGATCATTGGCATTAATTTTACATTTTGAGCAATCTGGATGCCAAAATTGACTGCCTCTGCTTCTATGCAGTCCACATCCCCTTTATAAATAGTATTAAGAACAGCTGCTGCTACAACCTTGCCCCTAAAATCTCTGATAACCACTCCTAACCCTGCTGTCTGATTTGAGAATCTAATGGCAGCATCCACATTCGCCTTATACCACCCATTTGGCGGAGGTAACCATGTTTGTTGGTTGTTGCTCTGGTTCTTGGAAACTGTTTGATTAGCTGGGATTTTAATTCTTTTATGTGACTCTACAACTGCTGCTGCCCTTCCCACTGATAATTGATCATCTTCATCTTTTCCTTTGAAAATGAATAGATTCCCAGAAAACCATATCGACCAACATGTAGCAATAATCAGTTCCATGTCCTTCTTGCTTACAATTTTCCCTAACTCCTGGAGAGTACTTAATAAATCCTGCTGAGCCAACACCTTAATGTTCTGGTAAAAATCAGTCAATTTCCATACCTTTTCATCACACCTGTATCTTATTAAGGCATGAAGAATATCTTCCTTCTCCTTCCCACTTCTGCCACAAAGTGGCTCCTTTATATCCTTTCTCTGCCAAAGGTTGTAGGTTGTAGGTGGCAGATTCTGAGCTACCCTCCATATGAAAATTTTGATCTTTTCCAGGATCTCCTCTGACCAAATAACCTTCCAATGTGTTTTTGACATGTCTGACCTGCTAGCCAAGTCTAGGGATTTCAGTCTTAGAGCTAGTTGATACCCATTCTTGACAGAATAATTACCATGCTTATCAAAATGCCATATCAATTGATCCGATTTAAGAGAACTTGGAAGAATGATTCTTTTAATTCTTGTTGCCTCGTCTTCTATAAAATTTTGAGAAATCACATCTTCCTTCCAGGTTTAGATGCTAATCAAATTAGCTACCACAAAATTTGGGTGCAATGCCTGAATGGAAATATGCTTTAGATGATCAGGCCTTGGAATCCAATTACTTTTATAAATATGTACTTGCTCTCCATTTCCAATTCTCCATCTTGAACCTTTGTGGATAATTTTTCTACCCCAAAGAATACTTCTCCACACAAAGGATGGATTTGTACCTAACTTTGCTTCCATAAAACTAGAATTCTTAAAATACCTAGACTTCAACACCCGAGCCATCAAAGCTTGCTTGGAATTAAGGCTTGATTCAAGCAGGAGAAATCTCGGAATCCCAACCCTCCTCTTATTTTGGCCTGACATAGTCTCCCCTATTTTGCCCAATGATTGCCTTTGTGCTTTTCTGAGGAACCCCACCAGAATTTTGCTATAGCTTTTATGAGCACTTCCTTTCCCCCACAAGAAAAAAATTTGTTTTGCCAGCTAGTCAACTTGTTAAGCACCCTTAGCTTGTGTCGTTAAAAAAAATCGGTCTTCTTTCTTCCCACCATATATGGCAATCCCATGTATCTTTCATGTCTCTAAACAACATTCAAGTTGAAAATGCTTCATATTTCATCCATTTGGCTCTGATTTGTGTTGTTGTTGAAGAGCATTAAAGATTTCTCGAAGTTGAATATTTGACCCGAATCAGCAGCATAAGTATCAAAAATCTTCTTTAAATTTTTACAATCTACACTAAAAGCCCTTGAAAAAACCAAACTGTGGTCCGTAAAAAGGAGATACAAGATAGACACATTTATGTTTAACTTCAGCCTTTGGATCAGCTTATGTTTTTCAGCATGTTTGAGTAAATTCGAAAACACCTTTGCATAAATAATGAATAAATATGGTGATAATGGAAAACATTGTCTTAAGCCTCATTGAGGATATATTAAACCTTTTGCCACCCCATTAATCAAAACTGAAAAGCTTGCTATGGATATACATTTCATAATTAGGTTCACCCAATTTAGAGAGAAGCCTAATTGCTGCATTGTGGTTTTAAAAAACTTCCACTCAATTCTATAATAGGCTTTGCTAATATTTAATTTAAGTGCTATCAATCCATACTTTGCCTAATTTTTTTGAGACATTCATAGCCTATTATGACATTGTTAGTAATTAGCATATTCGGGATAAAGGCACTTTGGGTTGGAGAAATAATAGTATCCAAAATTTGTTTCAACCTATTTGCTAAAGTTTTTGCCACAATCTTATAAATAACATTGCAAAGGTTAGTTGGCCGGAAATCAGTCATCTTTCTAGGATTATGTAATTTTGGAATCAAGGCAATATAGGTATGATTTAAAGGTGCAATACTACCTCCCTCATTTAAGATGTGCAAGCAAGTAGTAGTTACTCATTCCTTGACTGAATTCTAGTTTTCTAATAAAACGCTGCTGAAAGACCATCCAAGCTTGGAGCTTTGGCGGGGCACATCTGAGCAAGAGCTTCTGTTACCTCTTTGGTAGTGAACTTTTGATCTAGAAAGCAATTCATTTCTTCTATTACTCGCTTTGGTAGTTCTACTAGGGTTTCCTCCAGTTGAATTGGGGATGGATTTGTTGTGCTGAAGATGTTTGCAAAATAATCACAAAACAATCTTTCCACTTCTTATGCTTCCTCTTTCCATATTCCATCTTCATCCTCAAGACCTATTATAATGTTTTTTCTCTTCCTCGTCGAGGCTTTAGTATGGAAAAATTTGGTATTTTTATCCTCTTCTCTCAGCCAATCCGCCCTTGATCTCTGCTTTTAGAAGATTTCTTCGTCAACTAGAATCTTATCAATCTGTCTTTCTATATTTTGGACTTCTACTCCATTGTCATAATGCCCATAATTCTGTCTGATTTCCTTTAACTTCTCCTTAAGCTTTTTAGCCTTTTCTGTCTGCCCTTAAACTCCTCATTACACCATAGCTTGAGCTTAGCTAATGACTCATTTGACTTTCTTTTAAAAAGATTAACATGATTCCCTCTGTTCCAACAGCTAGAGTCCTTTTATTCTCATTTTATTATCTCTCTACATTTCTCATATGAGCTCTACATGTCTTCATAATGAACTTTGCATAACGTTTTTCTTGAATACCTCAAGCCACTTCCTCTTTTCAGCATTTCCATAAGAATTGGGTTGTGATTGGAGCTCCAGATCACTAAATTCATTGCTACTTTCCCCTAGAAATAATTACCCTAGCTCTTACTGTAAAGAAATCTATCTAATCTCTCTTTAATCAACCTGACTCCAAACCTCCTACTTGACCAAGTAAATAGATACCCCGTGAATCCCAAGTCTATCAATTCACATATAGACCACAACATCAATATAGTGACAACTAAAGTATTTTGTCTCTACTATAATCTCAGAACTTCAAAGCATTGTCAAGCCTCCCCTTATTCATTCTCTACTAACATCAAAACAGTTTGCAAAATGCAGCTCATAACTGTTTTTCCTGATTTTCTCCCTTGGCATTTTCGTCTCACAAAAGAACAAAATTTGGGACCTGTGCTCATGGATAACCTCCTGAGCCTCTCGAAACACTCGGTAGTTCCCCAATCCCTGAACATTCCAGTTTAAAAGCCTTATGGCTGTCGGCGAGGCTGAGTTTCAGCCACCGCCGATAATTAGTTGACATCACATGCAACTACTTCCATCTCTTCATCCTCCCCATTCTTTAGTCTCAAACTTTGTAGCTACTGTAATGTTAGCTTGATCTTGTTGATGACAACCATGTTTTTTTGGAGTGCTTCTTTTGGGCTTATTTGAGTTTGGGCTTTCCCAATTTAGATAGTTAGCCAGCCTTTTTCCTTTTGTTTGCCTATCTTTATTTCCCCCGTTTCTTTCAAAATTTCATGCTTGATATTTCTGTTTCCTTCTTTTGGGCCTAAGTCTGTCATCATTTAGTCCATTGTCGTTATCTTCAACCTCTGACTCTATCTTAGAGGAAGGCCCACTTGCATTTTGTTTTGGCTCTATACTTTCTAATTTCTATACTTTTCCATCCATTTCGCGCTCATTATTTTCCCTTTTTTCAAGTTGATCTTTTGTTGTGATTTATTTCCTGCCAAATTTTCCCTTTCCCCATGAATTGTGATTTTGTCAGTCTGCTGTTCTGACCTTAAATAGCTATCCTCTAGCCCTTTGGGATTTGATGCTGCTTGCATTAAATGATCAGCATTAACTCTTTGACCCATATTATTCCCAAGTAAAGGATTATCCATACCCATATCTATTTGGATTTGGATCTAATTCTCTTCTTCTTCTGCCCCCTTCTCCCCTGACTCTCTTTGTTTCCTTTCTATAATTTGAAGTAATTCAGTGCTTGCTCCAGCTGAATTTTTTACATTGAATTAACTAGATTTTGTACTCCATCTATCATTCCCTCTGCTTTGTCTTAGTCGTTCTGCCATGGTTGTTGCTTTTAGCCATGGGCCATAAGCTAGCTTATCTTTTGACTGTGACTTATAATAACTACACTCCATATATTGATGACCAATACGCCTACAACAGAAGCAAAAATCATGGAGTCTTTCATAGTGCACCAGTATTGGGATATCTTCTTTCTTGTTTCCTTCTTTGCTTTCCTCCTCCTCTTTTTCCATCTGTTCCATAACAACAATCTTTTTTAATGGCTTTGTAATATCCAATGAAATCCTCATTCTTAGAAAATTTCTTGTACATTCCCTAGTTGCATCTGTCTCAACTTCCTTGACTTTTCTAATTGCTCCACCTAATTCTGCAACTGTCTCTTTTTCCTTACACATAATTAGGACATCATGTAATTATACCCAAATCATACATGATTGAAATTTTGTTTCTTGATATCTTCAATTCTAGAAGGTTTAATAAGTACAATAAGCGTTCTGTCAAAAAGCCATGATCCACCTGCTAAAATTCTTCTTTTATCTTCCTTTGACCCAAATTTGAACATGAAAATATTATGTCCCAGACTTTCAATTTTGACTTCCCAACCTATTCTCCACACCTATTGCATTGCTACTCTCAATTTTTCTACCTTGACTTCTCTAGAGCGGAGTATTTTCCTAACCAAATTGCATGTTAATATCTTTATCCCTTTTTGTTTTCATTCTACTTTTGAATGTTACTTTTCCTTCTTCTTCTTCACTTAGTCGGATGGCTCTGCACCACTTAATTAGCTCATCTATATCCATTTTTTTAAACCTCCAAGATTTAATAAATATGCAGCCAATGGTTGGTTAGTAACCTGTTTATAACTTCTTGAGCAACTCCTATTATTGTAAATAGGCTAATATCTTTCCTCTAAGAACATTAAAACTAAAGAAATTTCAAAAAAGTTTTAAAGATCACACTCATAACAAGTGACTAAAATTAGAGTCTTGACTACTTTGTTTATCCCTCCCATCCTTTTGTTTTTAGAGAAAACTTCAGGAGAGACTCAAGGCAATTAACATATTCTTATTACTACTTGTTATAGTAAAATATTAATTGAGAAATCTCATATTTATAATCAACAAGCATTTGAAGAGGGTAAAAGACACTATAAGAATCCAATAATTTGTTTTGACACCATGTTTAAATTTATGTCATTTAGATCCCTAAATTCTTTAATAACATCTATACCATGTTCAAGAGTAAAAAATGGAACCACATGCAATTGCTGATAAATTTAAAGTTTTGGTGGCCAAGCTTTGATATTTTTGGATGTCATTTGGAGATTTTCTTTTTCACGAAACAATGGTTGAAATTGTTGAAAACCATTGAAGTATTTGGTGCAAAAGTGCAATTGTTTTGCCTATAAATAGAATGTATTTTTTTCATTTAAAGCATCCCAAAAATGTAGAGTGTCTGAACTAGGTGATGAGCTCTCTGAGAAAATGCAGATAGAGTTCTTTGAGTGAGAACCCAGAGAAAATGAGTGTCTGCAAATGAGCTCTTTGAAAATTTGGAAGATTATTTCCTTGGGTGCTCAATTAGGTTCTACACTATTTATTGAGATGTGAGAGAATGTACGTCTTGGGAAAATTTTTTCCTTCAAGAATGGGCAAGAGTATTAGGTGTATTTAGTATTTAGGAAGTGAGGTTTTATTACTTAAATTTGTATTCTATTAATTGTTAGTAAAGCAATTATTCTCTCTTATTTCTGTGAACATTGGCATTATTGTATAACCACATTAAGTTATTGTGTCCTTCATTTTTGTGAATATTTGGTGCTTACTGATTCTGCATTTGCACAAAAATGGTAGCAAGACCACAAGAAATGATGCTTTCATAGCACAACAAGTGGTATCAAAGCATAATATACCCTTAATTAATGATTGTGTTTTTAGATTAATATCTTGCAATATAACACTAAGTATAATACATGGCTTTGTGTGATGAATCTTTTAAAATATAACTTATTAAAGTAGAGTTTTTATTTAAAAAAAATTATTTATTTGATACTCAATGAGAGCTTTTATTTAAAATTACTTTAATAGGCAATTTTTTAAAATTATGTTACAAATAAATGAAAATAATTGTGAAATAAGTTAAGGATATTTGAGTTATTTTAGCATTTTAAAAAACTTTTCTACATTTACTAATTTTTTTACTAATAAAGGGAAAATAACTTATTTACTATTCAAAAAACCTACTAAAAAACAATAGACAAGATTTTTTTTCTTTTGTGGATTTTGTACTATATTTTGTGTTATTTTCGTTACATAAAGCATCCTTCTAAATCATATACTCTTTGAATCTGTTATAATTATTTTCCTTTATTTACCCCATTCAAATATTAAAAAATAATACAAAAAGTTTACCAATCTCATGATTTGATGTTTTTCTTAACAAAAATCACTTAAGTAATTAGCAGTTAATATACTAAAAAATAAAAGTAGTTAAATTTTAATAATGCATTAACACTAAAAGATAGATGATATAAAATTTTTAAAAACTCACATAAGCTTAAATTAGGAGAGGATTTTACTTATATTAAACTATCGGTGTCAACGGTATTTTAATTTCAATAATATTAATATTAAGGTATTAAAAATGAGGCAAATATCCATTGACTGCTTGATATTCAAACTTTATAAAAAATACACTAATTTTTTTTTTCATCTTTTCACGTAAAATTTACAAAGTATATTAATTTTTCTACTTTTCCATTAAGATCATTAGAGAATTTAACAGAATATTGATAAAATGATTATCTTGCCCTAGAAAGTAAAAATACTATTTAATCCTATCTACATGAATAAATATATGTATGCCCTTGAAAGTATATCATTGAATTGTCCAATGTAGGTGTCACAAGTATGATCTACAAAATTGTTTTCGCATGCGTGATGCATGCATTAGAATTGGAAAATAGTAAAATAATTATTTTGAATTTGATGATAAAATAGTGAGAGGAAAAGAAAATCAAAATACTTGGCAAGTACTTATTGAATGATCTCCATGTAAATTTTTGTCCCTTTTGTGTATATTATTTTCTCTTTCATTTTTGGATAAAGATGATACATTTATAAAATTAATTTCATTTAATAATACTAAGGTCCCGAGAATTTTAATCTACAACAAAATTAAATGATAGTTAGCTGTAAGGCTGCAAAGGTGAGATAATGAGCCAAATTAATATGATAACAAAAATCACTTTACAAACACCTTTGCTATTATGTTTTTAAAATTAAGATTTAATCAAAATATTTACAAATAAGTTGGAAGACTAATTAAGTTAAGTCAGCATAGTTACGCCATTTTAAGAATTATCAATTGCAGACAACCGTATTTTCAAAATGAATTAAATAACAAATAATATTTTTTAGCAGTTCAAGCAACTACACTGATAAGAGGTCTATTCATTTATAAACATTGAACAATTTAATTTTTTTAAAATAAGCATAAATAAGATTAGCAAACCACTCATTTGTTAAGCGATAGGCACCCTCCTCGCCTCATTCTTAAAGTTCATTACTCGAATTTCTCATATTTTTGTGTGGGATTTTATTTTATTTTCTTCTTTGAGAGCATCCTTTCGGACTGGATTTCAACTATAATAGATTTAGCAGGCATTAGGCTAGACTTTGGATCTTTCTTTCGATCTATGTATCAATCAATTTGTACTATAATATGTAATATCATGTCTAAAAATGTAATAAAAAAAACCCAAAAACTTCTCATCACTCCAAAAGATTATTCCAACTGATGCAATAAAAAGAATGGGATAGGTTCAAGAGATAAATTTTTAATCACAAGTTTTAACCATTAAGTTAAATTATTTAAATGGCTTAGATTGAAGCTATATTTTTGTTTTCGATGCACAATTGATTAGTAGCTATTAATTATTTCTCTCTTACTTCTATTTTAATTTTATTCTTTCTCGGTCTCTCTTCTCGGCTTTTCAAAATTTTACCACTCCACTCGCGACCTAAAGAGTACTGTTATGCAAAGGACGGCTATTTTCCCTTTCTAATTTACGATTTTTCTAAAGGGAAGGAAAGAGGAAAAAAAACATATAAGAAATGGAGTTTAAATTGTTGGCACCAAATTTGATATAGTTTATTAAAGTATTAATTTCCTTTAGACTATCAAATGGATGCCTTAAAGTAAATTGATCTTTGGTTGTTAGATATATAGATAACCTAAAACGGAAGAAGTAGGAAGAAATAAAGAAGAAAGAAAATCCATTTTAAAGCAAGATAAATGAGATAGATAAAGCAGTTATGAAGAGAGATGAAAGAGAAAAACAGTAATTAAATAAAATCTGTCATTTAATCGCCACCTTCATTGTGTTTTATTCTAATGACTAAAAATTTATGTCCAAGTGTATGTTTAAAATTAAAATGTGTCTCTTTAACCTACCCCATTGAATAATATAAGCATCATAACAATTTTACAATAATAATATGTCACTTTTCTAAAGATATAGTATCTTATAAATTATTAGCAAATCAACAACTAAATTATTGTTGTCTAATATTGACTTCATAGCCTTCCGGGCAAGCGACGGTAATAATTGAACAAATTGCATCACAAACACGTAATTTTTTATTCTTTGTCATCTTACATGCTCTCTTTGCTATTTAATCCATCACTCCTCAATCCTCAGTGCCAACTCTTTCATCACTTAATTAATTTCATCAACGACAATGGAAACTTGGTCCGTTATCCTGATCTCTTTTTGCATTTCTGCTCTCATTAAAGCTTTCATTCACCTTCGTCGTCCTTCAAAATATTTCAATTACAAGCTTCCTCCAGGCCCTTCGAATTTTCCCATCATTGGCAGCATTCTCTTGGCTAGAAAGTCTGTTCTTGATCTTGAGCCAATGATCTATGATCTTCACAAAAAATTTGGCCCAGCAATCACCCTCCATATCGGCTTTCGGCCTGTCATCTTCATCTGCGACCGTTCCCTGGCTCACCAGGCCTTGATTCAGAACGGTGCAGTTTTTTCAGGCCGGCCCCCAGCTGGTGCTGTTGTTAAAATTACCAGTGGCAACCAACACAACATCAACTCTGCTTCTCATGGCCCTAATTGGCGGCTTCTGCGCCGTAATTTGACTTCCGAAATCATCCATCCGTCGCGTCTGAAATCTTACTCACACGCGCGCAAGTGGGTGCTGCAAATTCTCATTGATGGCCTCAACTTACAGGCTATAAATAACGGTGATCGTGACGATCGTGCGGTTAAGCTCCGTGACCATATTCAGTTCGCTATGTTCTGCTTGTTGGTCCTTATGTGTTTTGGCGACAAGCTTGACGAGAAGAAGATTAGAGAAGTTGAGGATGTTCAGCGTTTAATGATGCTGAATACGAGGCGGTTCAATGTGTTAAATTTCTGGCCAAGGGTTACAAAGTTTGTGCTCCGGAAACTATGGGGTGAGTTTTCTGAAATTCTGAAGAAGCAAGAAAGCGTGCTGCTGCCATTGATAAGGGACCGGAGGAGGATGAAAGAAGAGGGATTAAGCCAAGCAAAAGAAGATGAAAATTATGTTTTAGCATATGTTGATACATTGTTTGATCTTCACCTCCCGGAGGAGAATAGGAAGCTTCAGGAAAATGAAATTATGAGTTTATGCTCCGAGTTTCTTATGGCAGGCACTGATACAACATCAAATGCACTGCAGTGGGTGATGGCGAATTTGGTGAAGTATCCTGATATTCAAGAGAAAGTGTTCAAAGAGATTAAAGGGGTTGTTGGAGATCAAGAAATCAGACAGGTGACGGAAGATGATCTGCAGAAGCTGCCTTATTTGAAAGCAGTGATCTTCGAAACTCTTAGGCGGCACCCACCTGCACGTTTTATTGCGCCACGTGCTCTGAAACAAGACATGGTGCTTAATGGGTTTTATTTTCCGAAAAATGCTATCATAAACTTCATGGTGGCTGAAATGGGATGCTGGGACTCAGAGGTGTGGGATGATCCGACGTCGTTTAGGCCTGAGAGGTTCTTAAATGGTGAAGGAAACGGAGGAGAAGTATTTGATATAACAGGGAGCAGAGAGATTAAGATGATGCCATTTGGGGTTGGAAGAAGGATTTGCCCCGGCCAAGACTTGGCCATGCTTCATTTGGAATATTTTGTTGCAAATTTGATTTGGCGCTATGAGTGGAAGGCTGTTGATGGAGATGAAGTTGATTTTGAAGAGAAGCAAGAATTCACAAAGGTGATGAAAACTCCATTGAAGGCTCATATACATCTCCGATCAAAATAAGAATATTTGCTTTCAAATAAGGATTTGCGTACTACTGCTGCTATTAAACTAAAGATCTTTTGTTTCTTATGCTTTATGATTGAATAACTTTAAGAGTGGCGCTACCGGCACCCCCACTAATACTCTTACAAAACTTCTCTTCATCATACCCTATTTTAGATATAGTTTCTCTCTCTAATTATGAAACTTGCATCTGAAAAAAAAATTGACAAAAACTTCCTAATCCTTAATTTTACATATCCTTCTTATGGTCATCTTCATTTTTAAAATTCTCATTTAAGCGGGTGGAAAATGCTAAACTTGGCCATGTTTGCAGTGTTTTCAAATTTTAAGAAACTAAATAACGAAACCATATTGGATTTTGTTTCTAAAGAAAACAAGCAATTAGCAACAAAAAAATATGATGGTAGATAAAACCAAATACGTTAAGAGTTGAGAATTTATAAAAAAAGATAAATTATTTTATTAATAAATTAGCGTGTACTTTTAAAAATATCATTAAAAGGGGGATTTTTAGGATATTGCACCCCTCTACATCGATACTACAATGACCATTGATTATAAGTTATTAAATAATAAAATTAATAAAAATTCACAATTTTAAGACATATCCTTAAGAGTCCCAACGAAGTCTTAATTGGTGTTAGCTAATCTTTTTTAATTAAAATTGATTGTTTTATCACTAGACCAAAGCCTATTTGTGGTAAGTTTATGTTAATTAGCCTACATCATAAATCAAATTAGATGGATAAATAAAACAAATTGGGCTTAGTTCGTGTACTAACTTTTTTCGATCAAAAGGGGCCCCAGTTAGGGTAATGGTTTAGTTCCAAACCGTCCGTCCAAGGACCCAAAGACAAATTTGGAAAGAGAATTGTTACGTTTTTCGTATCAAATGAAATGGTTTTCGTTCGGAATGAAATTAGAGTTGGCAAACTTGATCAAATGGTCATATTTTTGTTGCGTTAGCTTCATATTTACTCAACTTCAAATACTGTATATTTAGTAATCGTGTTAAAATAATAAAATATAAACTAGATATAAAAAATAAATAGGTGACCTAACACCCCTATTTAATAATTAAGTAATCGTGTCATCCAATGTGATGTATTTTAGTAGTCTGTTTAATACTTAATTAATTTGATTTACATCAAACATTGCACAATTATTTGATGCAAATTTGGATCTTTTATATCTAAATAATATTACGCATTGATATCATAAATACATATGTCTACCAAAATATGATACATTTCAATCACTGATTTTTTATTTTTTATTTGAAAGGAAGTAGGTCTTTCATTCATTCAACAATCTGAATACATCAAGAGCTTCTGTTAGCAAGATAAAATTAAATAATAATTCCTTATAAATTAGATCAGTATACATAAATTTCTATTGTTTACAATAAACAGATTGACTAAGCCACTGAATTCTTACTAACGACTGGAGAGGAAAGCAATGTGCTGGAATATCAATAAATGATATCCCCACTATAGATGTACACATTAGTTTAGAGCATAAACAGGAATCCACTCGTTTTAGAACTTCCACTTCTATTGGCTTGATCACCAACTGATACAAGAAGTAATATCTTGTAAAGACCGATCTACACATCGTATTTTCCTATATCTGAAGCTGGAAGGCTTCAGATCTACTAGAAAAGTTTATTTTGACAAATTATAGTAGCAAAAGCAACCAATACCACCACAAATCAGTGTTAAGATGGAGCAAAAGCCATGGATCTATATAGTGGAAGAACCTACCTTCACACATAGAGATGGCCAATTGGCTGGACGGCATGTGGCACAGCACGATATGAGCACATTTCGGTGGGGTACATGGCACGGCACAACACACATGTGGGTTGGATCGGGCTTAAAATTTTAGGCATGTGAACCTTAAAAACACGACACGATTAAAAATAAGCTAGACACAACACAATGAAAAACCCGCAATAAGTATGTTTTATTTTTAATGAAAGTAAACTTAAAATTTTATGATTTTACAAATAACTTGAAATTAATTATTTTTAATTCATTTAATTCTTAATTTAAAAAATACTAAAATTGATTTATATTTATAATTTATTAAATAAATAATTGATATAATGATTTTAATGAATAAAATTATAAATATGATTTTATAAATATGCATTAATATTATTGTGAACTATGATCTAGACTCTATGTAAGTCCAAATTAACAATTAAGTTAACCTTTAAGAAATTGGAACTCCATATAAATAATGTTCTATCTTCACAAAAAAAAAGGAATCATATCCAATATTTAAGTTTTCATAACAAGAATATGCAAAATAATTTAGAATTGAAAATATATGAATATTTTAATACGAATATATTTAGTAATCATATAATTAACAGAGTAAATAGGTCAACCCTGACCCGATATAAAAAAATTGCATTAATCTAGACTAAACTTATTTAATAATCATATCAATTTTCATGAACATATATCCATTTATTCATGTTGAATTTTTGTCGAGTAAATAGGCCGTGTCACATTCTACTAACTCTACATGAAATTATAAACAAGTCATTTTGCAAATTGTAAAATTTTATCATCTCATAAAATAAAGAGGCATTATTTAGAAATTAAAACGAAATCTCATGGGTATCAACGGGAAAGTTTAAAATTATTGTTTTGGGAAAATCACAGTGCTTTAAAGAATTATCAAAATACAAAATTATGTCCCAATAGTTAAAGTAGCCTCAAGTTTGACTTCACCGAAATAACACAGCAAAAGTTGCTCTTGTGATTTCCAAGCGGTGAAAGAAAGAAAACTGGGTAAAATTAAGTATGTATAGTTGTAAATGCAATTTATTATGTATGAGAGAATTTCTTTTTAGATATTTGTAAACAAATTTATTTGGCCAAGACTTAAATACTCCGATGGTGCCAAAATAAAATTACCTGAATGAGAAATTAAATTATGATTGTTCATTTTAAAAAATATGTAATATCAATTAGTATAATTAGTAAAATCTCTCGAATAAAATAAGAGATTTAAAGTTCGAACTGACTCAAATAAATAAATAAGCCTTCAACATATTAGGACTGTCCTTTTAATTTGAATCCCACATTCATTTACAATAGGTTTGATTTTAAAATATTATAATTACTTTTATCGTTAATTATACCCGAGAGAAACCTCTCTCTTCCCCCTTCTTATTTGAGATATTACCCACTTCTTCCTCGCATTTGGAAAATTCTCTTGTACCCTCTTCAAACACAATTCTACAAGCCTTCTACTATTTTGACTCCAAAACAACATATTCTAAAAGACCAACTTGAGATTATAAATGAAGCTTCTTACCAGATTATAAGAAGATATAATATTTTTAATTTTATTTTTAAATCAAGCCTGATCAAAAGAATACTTCAAATTTTTGGCTAATAAATTAAATACAGCCTGCACGAAGTCATCGCTTGCCGAGCTCCACCGCCAAGTACCATAGACATCAACAGAATTTCTCATGGAATTAATTAAACAAAGATGATTTAACTTTTCTAACTGATTTATTAATTTCTTCAAAAGTAATTAAACAAATTAAGACTTTAACACACTGATAGGAAGTCATTGCCGCATAAAGCATGCATGTGTTAATAATCATTAAAACGATTCAACAGGCGTAAAACTCATCTGGTTAAGACTATACGATAATTGTTGTTACACTTCCCTGGTTGTTCTCATACTTTTGCAGATAAATTATTTTTAATTTATCTGCCCTAAGTTTTTGGTTAGTCCTTATATTCAATGTATAAATTCTAAACGTAGTGGAAAACTTGGAGTATGTAAAGTAAAATGGTAGAATAACACTTAAGAGGGTTTTTTTTTAACTTAATTATTTAATTGACTTAATTTTAATCAGTTAAGTCATTAAATCTGTTTGCTTTTTTAACTAAATAAAAATTTTCAGCCATTAAGTCATTAAGTTCTTTTTTTAACTTTTTACTTAATCTAAAAAGTATTAATAATATCGTTAAAATATATTCTCCAAAATATTCTTATCTAATTAATTAGTTTTTAATCCGTACATGAATTAAATTTAATAATTAGCATTATTACCCATCTCTATATAACTTATGATAATATATAGTGGTAGACTATAATTATTTTTATCTTTTTATTTTCTGCACATTAGCATTATTTATCTTTATATTTTTTATGAATATTTTTCATATAAAAACATCATAAACTATAATAAAATTGATTAACATATATTATATAGAATATTAAAGAGTTATATTCAATTGAATATGATTTATGTTATGATAGTTTATTATTTTATTTATATTCTTTATGATAGTTTATTATTTTATTTATATTCTTTGAGATGTTTATTATTTGCTAACATTTATAATTTGTAAGGGCATAAATGTAAAAATATTATTTTTTAGATTTTTTAAGCTAAAAAGAAAAACTTAATATTTATGTTTAGCGATTCAGACAAAAAAAAAAACAAACATTTCATTTAGATTTAGATATGCAGCTCTATCCAGAATTCAGACCAATTCAAATCTATTCAGATTTCAGACAAAAAAACAAACGTTACCTTAAGTCTCTAGTTTTTTTTTTTTTTTTACCATTTAGATTCTTCATTTATTAACTATTCATTACTAGCTACATCCCTGGCCTTAAAGCAATAACATAAAATTTAAGGAAAAATAATAATTTTTGGATTTTTAGACTATTATCTCTTTATTGTTTGCTTTCTAGCTAAGTTTGAATGATTTTATATGATAAACAATAATTATTCGGAGGTCTGGATGCTATTATTTTTTAAAGGTGAATTCAAAATTTTATAATATAGTAAATAGTTTTTATAATTTATAAACTGCTGAAAAATTCTTTTATAATGATGTAATAACCTCTTATAACATTAAAAAAAATCAAATTTATATTTTTAAAAATTAGAGGGCTGCATTAGAGAAAAGCTCTACTACTCAGACATATATATTATTCTTTAGTAGCAAAATAATATGTTAAATAGGAAGTTCCATAAATAAAATGAAAGGTGATACTTAAAAGATGACTAACATTTATTAGGCAATTCGGATCCTATCTAACATTATTTTTCCGTCGAGAAATTTGGGAAACAGTAAAAAATAAATAAATGAAAAAGCGGCGGCTTCTCCATCTCAGTCTCATCCAACGGCGGCCCGGACAAAGCATCAAGAATAAAGTGATGAAACACGCTCTCTTTCATGCGGTCAAAGAACGTTGTTACGTGAAATGAAGATGCAAGAACTTTAACCAAAACTATTTTCAAAAGCCAAATAGTGGCTCCAATAAGCACAGCTACTAGGGCACGAAAAATTTTTTTAAGCACAGGGTTATGTTTGTGAACGTTGGGGAATAAAATCATCCAAGAAACTAAAGCAAACCCTAGCCATGCACAATTTTGAAAGCTCTTGCGTAATCCATAAACGAAGTAAAGAACTTTTTCTCTAAGCATGAAGTTACGTTCTATGAGGAAAACAAGAAACCCTACGACCCAACCGGAGACAAGGCGGCCGCAAAATAGAACCAGGATCATGAGACACCATTTCCATAATTCTAAGCCCCATTGAAGCTTATGTTGCAGGGATCTTAGGGTTAAGGAGCATACTAAGCAAGTCATGATGATGAGAAACAATGTCCATTCAATCAATGCTCTCTTGTTGATCTTTCTCTCCTTTCTTTTTCGGTACTTGGCTTGTGTATCATCTTCTCCGTCGCCTCCAATGTTCTCGAACCACTCGTCGTCGTCATCGGAGGAGGAGGAGGAGGGGTCGTCATGTGGGTTTAAGGGTTGGTGCTCATCGGATTCGATGATTGTTTTGGGAGGAAGAAGGTGGTTTGGTTCTGCAAAACGGGCTTTGGGTTTCGAGAAGCTGAGGCCGCGTACGGTTTTGTTCGTTTTTGGTGTTGTTTGCGACGGCATCGGATTAATGTTATTGGTGGTGGTCTCTGCCGCTGATCCTTGGACTTCAGGGCTGAGATGGTTCATGAAGAGAACCACTTGATCGGCGGTTAATATTTGAGGGTCTGCGTTTTTGTCCTCCATTAGCAAAGTTTGTGTATAAAGAGAGGAGAAGTGTGAATGAATTGAAGGGAAACTAAGGAAATTGTTAATGTTAAAAGGACTATATATATATATATATATGGATCGAGAAATGGACCTGCCACTTGTTACATCACCTGTGCGTCCGTTTAATGTAATTTCAAGATGCATACATTTATTTTAGAAATGGCGAATCATAAGACGGGAAATGAAAAAGTTTCATTTCATACTTTCCCTTATATATATATGAAGCAGAGAAAACATGTGACTTGTTGAGTTCTTGAACAAGTAGCTGGATATTTTATTTTGTTCTGTTTTTGTAATTGTTAGGAAATTTCTTTTTTCTAGGAACCGAGTATTTTTAGGTAAATTTTTTAATTCAATTAATAAAATATTGTAGCTGATTTTTAGTTGTATAATAGCAATCTTACCTTTAATAAATTAATATTTGCTCAATTGTTGTTTGATTTATTCTGTTGAATCAGTAAATTTCTCGCTTAAATTCTATCCTATGATCTTGACTTTGAAGTATTCATATTGAATTGTAGGGTAGTGCATAATAAAACTAAAGAAAAGGAGCATTGGTACACTTGATCATGCTTTCACTTTATATGTATATAATTTTAAAGCTTTTCTACGTGGTAAATTTGACACATGTTTTTCCTTTATATCGTGACAATTTGTTTAATGCAAAATTACTTTAGTAATTGCATAATTGGACCCAGTAACAACTAAGAAGTGAGGGTAATTGTCAGTATCAGTCTTTAATCATCACTTGTTATATTTTAATCAGATGCATGAATTAGTGTTCGCGATAATGCTTCTGAGATCTCTCATGCTGTTTCCGAAATCATAATAATCAGAACTGTAGGTCAAAAAATTACAGCACGAGGGCACTCAATTTGTGCCAGCTAGCCTGGGGTTTAGTTAAAGTTGTGACTCTTATCAAATTTGTACTAGAAGCCTTGATGTAAAATAAAATTATAAAATTTACCAGAACTTGGGCTAACTACTTTAGAATTTGGTGCGGACAGTGGAGCAGAGTCTTGCATGCTAATTGATATGAACATCCTTTCATTTAAAAAAAAAAGTATAAATCATATTTTATGCCACGTGCTCTTTTTCAATTTAATGCTTGAAAGAGTAGTTAAATTTGGAGAGAATAATTAGAAAAGATATTGACGAAAATAACATTAACGCGTACTAATTTATTCACTTTATTGTGAACATGATAAATCAACATTATTTATAATTATTTCTGTCAGCATTTTGCTAACTTGGCATCTCTTTAACATTTTTATATTAAAATAAAAAATTAATGATGTTAGATAGTTAACTATTTTAGAAACAAAATATCATCCTTGAAAAGCTAACTCAATTAGCTTAACTCTTGCCTTCTCTTGCGACAGAAGCAATTAGCTTAACTCTTGCCTTCTCTTGCAAGAGAAAACCATCTTACAACAACTTCAAAAATTAGCTAAAAAAAAAAATGGTTGTGAAAATGTTGTTTCAAAAAACTCAAAATAAAAAAAAAAACTTATGAATTGGACTTCTTCCGTTGGCATTAGAACAATTATAAAATTAGTTCTCAACGCAATTGATGCTGTATGCAGGACCATACCAAACAAAGATCGCGAACTTCGTCGGTTTACAATAACGCGACTCATTAGAAAAAATAATTACAAAAAGAAAGTGGTTCATTTTTTTAATTATTATAATTATTATTATTAATTTTTTTTAATTACTGGAAAGACTATATGCTCATGTCGACATTGGGTCAAGTCCTGTATGGTTGAAAATTCATATGTTTGAGCTTCGTTTCCCATCAATTTAACAGAGAAAAAGTTGATTAAAGAATAAAATAATGTATTCAATCTATATATTAACATTCATATAAATTTTGGAGCCATATCAAAATAATAAACAAGGAATCAACAATTTAAAAGATTATTATTAGTTCTCTTTGAAACTTACACAGTACAGCCATGTGAAGAAATATTTAAGTAGCGTTTATTTTTTAGATTATAGTGAAAATCTTAAGATTAGGAGTGTAGAGTGAGAATAGGAATAGGTTGTTTACTTATACTCAAATGGAAGAATGGAATAAAGATCAGAATTCAATTTATGTATTTACTTTGTCTTGGATTGGGAATAAATAATTTTAAATTACTATTTTATCCTTATTTAGAGAATTATAATTTTTAATTAGAAAGTTAATAAAAAATATATTTAATGAATAAACATTTATTTTATTATATTTGTAAATTTATAATAATTATTAATATTCTTAATTATGAACATCACAATTTTTTATTAATTTTAATTATATAAATTAAAAATTATTGATAAGGGAAATATAAATAAAATATTTTTACTATTAACATAGTATGAAATTAATATTTTCTTAGAATAAACTATTTATTAGTATTAATTATTAATATTAAATTAAATAAAATAATATTTTAAAATAAAGATGGTATATAGTAATATTATTAATTCTTTATTAATATAATAATATTATTTTTAAGTAATTTAGACTATCAAACCAAATTATTATTTAGTTAAATATAATAATATTATTTAAATAAATATAATATTATTTTTTTATATTTATTAAATATAATTATGATAAATTAATATAAAGAGGGTAAATATAAAATGAAATATTATTTTATTTTATTTAATATAATTATATTAAATTTATTATTATATAAAATAATAATATAATATTATTTAATACAAAATTAATATTTTCTTAGAATAAACCATTTATTATTAATTATTAATATTAAATAAATATAAAACTATTATTTTTAAAATAAATATAATAATATTATTCAAATAAATATAATATTATTTATTTTATTTTATTAAATATAAAATTTTAAATTTTAAATTAAATTAAATTAAACAGGGTAAAAAATGAAGAGATAGAAGTGGATTCTCACTTCCACTTCCCACTCTAAAAATGAGTGAAATCCATGAAGTAAGATTCCTAATCCGGAGCTAATTTGTTGTTGAAGTAAACACTAGAATAAAAAAAATTCATACTCTTCAATCCCACTCTACAAAATAAACACAGCCTTTAATGACGAAAATCGCTGCATGAAAAGTGGAGGGATGTGCAAACTTCAAAGTACTAATGTAAATGCAAACACATGAATCACATGGAGATTTCTAAATTAAGTTTTCCAATACATTTTTCCTTTTCGCTTGTGCCGATAAATTTCAAAACGTAAATCACGGAAGAGATTTTTCAGAAAGGAATGTACAGTTGTGAAGGCTGAAAGCGATAGGTTCATACAATGTAGTTTCTAGCCCCGCCAAGCTGCAACATTCAGATTAATTGCCCAAACACAAACACATAACCCCACAAGCCCCACAATCGCAACCACACTCTCAGCAAACACAGAGGAAGGGAGAGATGATATTCCCTTTCAGTTTCTCAAATCACTGCAGTGTGCATTTTTAATAATCAAACGAACCCCTGATGCCCTCAAGGCTCTCTCCTAGTGATAACCTGCAAGGAGAATTGAATGAACGTTATTAAATGGGATTTTTATCTCCAAACAACTCCTGAAAAGGTTAATACCATGCTTGTGTGGTTTTCCGAAGAAGATAGCTAAACTACATTTAACTAAGCTTTCAACAAAATGAAAAAACCCGAACCCTGATTGGGTTTCTACACTAGTCATATTCTTCAAACTTCATAGTCTAAACTAAACCCTACAATTCTTTTATGTTATGCGAACAAAATTTAAGATTAAAAACAAAATTGGAAACAAAACCTGCTTAGCATAAAGAATCATTCCAGAAATAGAATGAGCTAAAATCCACAGATGGGTTTTATGAATAGTTGTACAACCAGGGAGACTTTGATGTGGCAATGAGAATATGTCACTTTATTTACAATTACTAGAATCAAGATAAATGTGGAGACAGCAGTATAACATCGTTACTAGACAAAGAAATAACGTTCCCACAGCTTTAGCATATGAGCATAGATTGCGCACAGCAACAACCTAAGAGATAAATCAAGCTAGTAAACTAAGGCTGGAAAAAGTTACTAAAAGAAAGTCTGACACCTTCTATTGAACATAAGTTTGTAATATACCTAAAATATTTTCAAGATATCAATCCGACCAAGCCAAGAAACAACATGAAACATGAAATTTCCTAACGGTCCTACTCCATCTTTGTAACTTCCCAGACAATGAACTTACCGGTAGAAGTTCTATCCAATTAAAAAATGATTGTACATACAGGGGAAAAGAATAGCAAGAGATAGGATCCATACAAAGTCTCTAACCACAATCCATCTCCAATTGACAATTTTCACTATTATCTACAAAAGCCAATTGCATATAAGATCTAAAGCATGTTCCTCTGTTATCATCTAACTCTACTTTTGCGTATTATGTTTGAGATTCTTCCTCTTCCCACCACCGCAGAATCAATTTGAACCTCTACTCGCTACAATGTACTTGCAGGATTATATCCAGTGTTATATCTCCTGTCAAAGTGTTATAATTTCCATGGCTGTCAGTTTTGTCTCCTTCGTCCCTAGAGCCCTTCACCGTCTACAAGCTTATTCACAGTGAACTAATTGTTTGATTGTATTTTAAAAAGCATCTCTCCAGACGTTCCCATACCATCATAAACCTAAATGGCCTTAATTACTAATAAGCACATCTAAATTCTGTCTGTCTTCTCGTCTCATCACTTTCATCTATTAAATCACACTCATTTAGGCTACCATGTCTTTGGTTGTAGTCATCATAACAGAGCTTAGGTTCCATGAGCATATATCCCTCATTGAATTCTACCTAGCAATTCATTATACCATAGTTTTGCTCTTCTTGGATGAGAATAGTTTTGCTCTTATTGGATGAGAAACACAGCTTCAGAATGCTCGTCCTCTTAACTTTTCCCCACAGTCCCCTCTATCCTTGGTACAAGCTTCAGCTCGGGTTCTTCATAACCAGATGTGATACAGTGAGAAAATTTCTAGATACAGCTTCCACAAAGCTTCTCAGCATCAAGTTACACGACAAGGAATATATATCACTTCCATATAAAATTTTGATACCGAGTGAATTAAAATACTATTTCTGCCATATCAAATTCATAGAGAAATGGCGAACTTACTTATGCATGCAGTATTTGAATTCTTGGCTCCGAACAAAATCTTTTTCTCCTTCTTCAAGCTACATTTGAAACAAAATGAGTAATAAATAATGAAGATACAAACTATAATAATGCTAGTTAATTAACAATAACCTGAAATGAACTATCTTACTGGATCACTCTCATAAACCAACTCATAGCAAGTAGGGGAAAGGCATCGCAAGGCACAATTCTCTTTCGCTATCATTGACGACTTGCATTGCGGACCCCATAATCCACTAATTCAATCAAAGCACAACAAGCAAAACAATGAGAACAAGGGACAGACGACAACCTCGTCAGTATCATACATTTACTTATCTAGCTGCAGAAAAAAAAAAAAAAAACAGTCTAGCTAGCCGGTTTGATGTTATACAGAATTCTACAAATTTTACTCTCTACAACGTTTTACACTTTCAAGTACAGAAACAAATCCTTCTATATACAGCAATAAAATACAAAAAGAAAAACAATTTTCAGATATAATTGGAAAACCAGTTTAAAATAAAAGTCAGTTTGTTGTTATTCCTGTGGTAATATTCCTATTATATCCACAAACTTTCAAACCGTATGACAAAACAACAGAGATATAAATTACAAAACTATAATAGAATTAAAAGTTTCCGATAACAAAAATAAAATTCATCAATATTCTTGAGCAGAAAACCATTACCTTTCTACATCAGCATAGCAATCCATCTTCTTCTGTCTCACCTCAATGTCCTTTTAATTTTTTTAAGATAAATAAAAAACAAAGAGATTAATACACACACGAACGAAATAAACAAAATTATCCATTAATTTACGATAAATAAATAAATAAATAAAATTGACTTACAGATATCGGGCGACGAGATTTGGCGAGGACTGGAGAAGCAAACAGAAGAGTCGATGCTATAAGAAGAAGAAGAATTAAAAGAGAATTTCGACGAATCTTGCGGCAACTAACCATTACTGGATACCAAACTTTGAATCTCTCTGCTCCTAAATTTGTGAACTTGCAGTGATTATATCTCTCTGCGCGCGGGTGTGCGAATATATTTGTTTTATATGTTTAATAACTTGGATTTGGAATAGTGTTGGAGTTGGAGTTGGAGTTTGATTCGTTTGTCGAAATTAATAGTGGTTAGAAAGTACAAGCGGCGGATACTTTATTTCTGACTCGTCTTAAGATTACATTTTCGTTTAGCCCCAAAAGTTTTTGATATATTTAAATTCATACTCATATGTTTTGATAATAGTCATTACGATCCCTGCATGAATATGCTTGTTTCCATCGAGTTTAAAATGTCCGAACCAAAAGATGCTCAACGATTTCACAAACAAACATCTCGTACTATAATTTCGTTGACCCTTTTTATAGTAGAACACACACTTTATTTGGGGACGATAATGGGCACCGTCCTGCAGCGGATTTATCATTATTAAATCTAAATTTATATAAAATTTAAATTATCAAACTCACCCGCAATCCGCAGCGGGTTTTAATTTTTTTAAGAAAATCCATTCGCAACGGGTTTGGACAATTACCAAACCCGCAATGGTACCCAGCGGATTTTTTACGAATTTTTACATTTAAAATTACTAATATTTAATATATAAATTTATAATAATAACCTCAATTTCTACATAACATACTCAATTTTATATTTAACTAATGCAAATAAAAAATTAAAATTTCAACATTAATCTAACACATTCTCAAATTTAAGTATAAATTATACAAATTCATTTAAAAAATATAAATTAGTATCTAAAAATAACAATTGCATCATCATTTAAAATAAACTCCAAGAGAAGATACTTCATTTCATTCATCACAACAAGCACTCATTCAACACAATGCCTACAATAATAATTAGTATTATTATTTTCATATACTAATTCGGAGAAAAAAATTATATTAATGAAATAATCCATGTATTAAGTTAAAGAAAAATAATACAAACAAAATTATAATAGGTATATAACAATCCATGAATTAAGTTAAAGAAACTTAATTCTTTTATATATATATTTTAAATTAAAATTTTGAATAATTGTATAATTTTTATATATGTTTTAAATTAAAAATTTTTTAATTAAAATTAAATTAAAAATATTTAAAAAAAATAGTACGAATTTGACGGATATCCATGCGGGTATCCATCGAGATTTAAAGTCATTATCAAACCCACCCGCATCCATATGCGAATTTTAATTTATAATATTAAACCCATTCGTAACGGATAAAATTACCCATAATAGATGAGTTTTAACAAACTAGTTTAAACGGATTTGCAAGTTTACAGGTATAATTCCATCCCTAACTTTATTACATATATTTCTACCAAAAAAAAAAAACCCATGCCTTACATAGAACACGCACTTTATCACAAAAAAAAAAAAACCCATGCCTTACATAGAACACGCACTTTATCACTCAAATTCTCTTGTTCAAGAAACGGGAATGGTGCCAGTTTTAGGTTTTCGAGACACTTCAGGCACCTTCTTGGCCACAGTGACAGTCAAAACACCATCCTTGTAAATAGCTTTAACCTCCTCAAGATTCGAGTCCTGAGGAAGGGTGAATTTTCTCATATACCTTGCTCGACGCCTCTCGATTCTTATCGCCTTCACCCCTTCATTCTCAGCAGATTGCCCCTTCTTCTTCTTCCCAGATATGTGCAGAATCCCATTATCCACCTTCACCTGTTCATAATCATCATCATCCTTCGTTAAAAACTTGTCAATAATTGATTAACCTAATATTTTTATTTTTAAGTTAACGCGTGTTCTAAGAAAATATGTACATACTTTGATGTTGGAGGCCTCAAGACCAGGCATGTCGAGAATAAAAGAATAGTGAGATGGATGTTCATAGATATCAGCCGGAGTCCTCAAAATGGCCCTTGCATTCTTTACGTATCGCCGGGCCGGCTGTTGCAGCATCTTCTCCATCTCCTCCGGCATGTTGTTCAGCGCCTTCTGCATATCCCTCGTCAATGTCTCCACCATATTTCTTTTTCAAATTAGATAGATGTTTATCTGTAGCTAAGCTGAAATCAAAATTGTACTGATACGAGTGGAGTAAATAATCTTAATTGCTTGTAAGTTGAGGGGATGAAAAGCTGGCGTTGGATAAATATATACGAGGAGCTTGATAGTGATTAGTTAAGTGCGGTTGAGACCGAAACTTTAAGAAGCTGTGCTGTGTCTTGAATTGAGAAGAAACCTCTAGAAAACCCCGTGTTCTCTGCCTAGAAGCTGACGTGTTCGAACTTTTTAACATTGGTCAAAACCATCATCTAGTAAATAGCTGCAATCCTCTTCACGAAGCCAAAATATCGTTTTACAAGAGATATCAAAACCTTACAACCAAAAAATCGAAAAAGAAAAATCAAGAAAGAAAATATGGTTCGTCACATTGTGTGATGGGCTAAAACAACATAATTTTCTGATCAACCAAACAGAAAATTCACAGATTTAAATTCACAAATTTTAGATTTTTCAGTAGTGTCCATTTCTCCTGTAGATGTGCTTCATGAGGGTGCAACTACCTCCATGTCTTCATGTCTGTTCTCAGGAAGAATAATTTCTTCTGACAATAAAAATCTATCGGTTGCACCGAATATATGGGCCATTTGCAGAACTGTCGTCCGACAAATAGTTGATGTTGGTAGGAGAGAATCTGGTAGCGAAGGCATGCACTCCGGCAGTAATTCCTTCTTGTTAAAGGTTGGTTTGTATAGCGTCAAAACTGCTCGACAGAATAAGAATCTGCGACAACATAGAGAGAAAAGGTTTTGAAATCATATATTTTTCTGAAGTAGTTTTAATTTCTTCATAGCATTCGAGTATGAATGACATCATTTGCAGGACCAAAAAGCTCAACCCCCCATTAAAAAAAGGCCAAGGATTGAACAGTACCTCAGAAGAAGCCTACGTAGGAATGGATCTCTTAAAATTTGTGCCCATACTGGATCAAGATTGTCTGATGTTGCCAAAGTTGATCCCCAGTCATTTAATGATGATGAAAGAAGCTTCTCAGCCTCGGTATAGGTATCCTGAAGAAAAATTTCCTCCATCAAGACATAAAAACAAACCAAAGAAATAACCAATAACAGTGAATATACAGAATGGTAGATTCTTACGCACCATCTCATTTTCAGAACCCAAAATACCAAGCAGCAGACAGAAGGCCTGCAAGGGGGCTGTGAGAAAAATGGTGAATGAACTACCACTTGGGCTGCGAGAGAAATCAGTACCAGCAATGGGAATTGTACTGCTTGGTGATATAAGGAGTGCAGCTGGCTCCCCTTTTTCAGATCCTTTTATAGCCTGCAAGCATTCATCCAATGCCATGATAACCTCTCATAAAGGTTAAGCAATTCATGGATGGTGGCTAGGACACTACAGAAACCACTCAAGTGACAATTAACACTACCTTAAGTTTTTTCTATTTTAATTTTTTTTCCTTTTTCTCCTTTCTGAAAATAACAGTAGATACAGAACTTTATGACGAAAATATTGTAACTTCAAATAAAATGTCAAAAACTAAATAGAGTACTCTTAGGAGGGACACAGCATTAGAAAAAAGACGCATATTCATTTTCTAAATTCCCACATTGTATCTCCTTTTCCAAGTCCTCATTTACAGATAAAACCCAACAAATAATTAACAATTGATTCTCCTTTGAATTATTATGTAAAACTAATAAAAACTTCAACCATGAGCATAATAGAGAGTAAGAATCCACAAGCTTGCCTTAAATGCTTCACTGCCATCACTGTCAATGACTATAAAAAGCGGTCTTCTTGTGAAGGGAATAATATCAGAAGGATAAATCCAATTTAATCCTGAAAGAGAAGTATGTCAGTAAAAACAAACTACAATCTTTGTGGAATCAAGAGTTGAACATTACAGAGACGCCAAACAGAACAATATCATATTGTCTGACTGATATTGATCAAATTTCTGAAGTAAAGTGCCAATAAAAACACAGCAATATATACATATTTTAGATGGTTTTTGTCAATGCTTAACAGATTATGAAAAATCATTTTTTAGGAACAGATTCAAGCTATTGCAGAGCTCATTTTGCAGGATATTTCAATCTAGAAAATTACTTTAATGATTAGTCACTTTCACACGGCAACAAGCTGTTAAGAGGGGCAAGATATAAAGGGAAGAAGAGATGCATTCCATGTCAAACCAAATTGAAATTGAGATTGACCCACTTTTCCCTCTTTTTCTCTCACCCTTTCTCCTTTCTATTTCTCTCCTCTCCTCTTATTCCTTCCAACCAAACACGGGCATCGTGTTGAGTCATAATATAGCTGATTAAATCTCACACATAAACAGTATAAATAAGTTAAAATAACAACACAAAAAATCATGCCCAATAGGAAGAGAGTGTATAAAATGATATTGAAGTGCCGCCATGCAATCTCCTCAACCTGGTTCAGAGAAGTGGATCAGGTTATCACTTGGATAGCTGAATGAGATAGAGTACCTCTATTTCCACGAGTGCCAAAATGCAAGCAGCCACCAAGGTCATCCATGCAGTCTCCTTTATTTAGCCCCAAGGTGGGGTTTGGGCTATTACATGGGGAGCTGAATGGAGAAGCAGAGGTTGCATCTGAGGAGATGGTATGAGACTGAAAATTCCTGTTAATGTTTTCAGCAGCATTTATTGAATTTCGAGCACCTGATGGTGATGAAAATAAAGTTTTCAACACATTCTAAAGCAATCTGAATGGAGTAGAAGGCATAAAACATCAAATTCCTACAACAAACAAAGTTTCACAATCTTGAACTCGGGCATAATCAGAACTCGTGTTACCTGATGCAGATAAATAAATTAAGAGAATGCCATCATGGGGGAGCTCCTCACAAATTGTAGCCAGAACCTGCCAAGAGAAACTACAGTGATTGTAACCTGAAAGAAGATAGGGATTAAAGCCTGGAAAACATAAAACCTTATAAAGTTCCTAGGCAAACATTATTTCTTAGTTGCAGTCTAGCAGATAAATCATGCCTATTAGCATTATCCACTGCACAAGATTGGCAAAGCCTCCACCTCCGGAAGAATAATAATAAAAATAACTAAATGCCAGACTGTTAAATCATATTGATTGAAATTTAATCCATAAGCTCCCCATTTTTCTCATAAACCTATATCATGTAGATAATGCAAGATCAATTTTATTGCAAATAATAGGAAAGTTTTCCAAGGATCCTCAGTTAACCAACCCTTAAGGTATTTAATGGCATGAAAGGTGCTTTAAAAAAGACAAAAAAAGCAAAAACTATGACCATGAGAAAGAAAAAATCTCTCTCCATGTAATGGCCTTGAGCTCCACGATGAACCAGCATCTACAAATTTCAACTCACCTGCCTAATCTTGACCACAATTAACGTAACCAGGAAAATCCTTGAAATTTTTAAAGAGTAACTACTATTATAACTTGAATATTTTACAACCAAGGTAGAGAACATTGGAAGTCATTACAAAGAGGCAGGTGGCAGATTGAAAAGATTAATAAGTCATACTCACTGCAAGAAAATGAGTCACAGATGGACGATATAAGATGGCTTTCCGAGGGTTAGGTGGCAGAGAAGGATCAGCAATATCCTGAGAGTAATTTATGCGACTAGGCCCTGGGCCCCCATTCTGGCCAGTTTTAATATTACTTGACTGGTAAAATGAACCACTGGGTTCCCACTCCAGGCACTGAAGCATCCTAAAAGTATCAAGAGTGAGCTCCGAAAATTTGATCTGTTCAAGAAATAAACAACAAATGAAACGAAAAACCATTATTTTAATGTATTACGTACAATAATGTGAAAAGAAATAAGTCACCAAGTCATTTGAGTTAGAAATTAAGCATAGAGCATTTCAACTTCCATATCAATGGCAAGAAGAGAAAAAGAAAAACTTTAATACCTAACCTCATTATGATGATAGCTGCTAAGTATTGCATCTCGCAGTTTTAAACTTCTCACAGACGCAGAAACATGTGGCAGATCATCTGGACGGGGATCCAGTACAAGGCTATATCTTAAAGGCCTGATATTCATAAAAGCCGTGTCAGCTTTCAAAAACCTAACTATTTCCTGAACCACCAGCTTCCATTCCTTAAAGTCAGTTTCCTGGAAACAAGATCATCTGAAGGTCATTATCTGATCTGTCCACAGGCCAACAAATGCCAAGTATTTCTTATGTCCGTTCACAATATTCAAGGAAAGTCATCCAAATGTCACATGATCAAATGGCTTCAATGTGCATAATACAGCAGTTAACCCAAATGGGACCATGATAAAAGATGAAGCCATAACAATAACTTATGCTGCGCAGCTGCAGGTCAGTTTAGTTCATAAAATGACACTCTGTTAATGGTTGCAACCAATTTCAAGCATTATTCCATACTCCCTAAGAAACTTGAAAGAGGAATAAAAAAAAATTATTGAAAATATTTTAAGAATCCTAATTATTGTTGGAATTTCAAACAACCCTTCCACAACATACTGCCCCTTGCCAGGACATTTCCATCGGTCTTTTATATTGCATCACTTTTCCCAACCCAACAATGTGTGAATGAGCTGTATAGCTATTATCTTTGTCTTTTTTCTGATAAGATATAACTTTTATCTTTATCAAGTCTATGGTCTCAAATAGATGCAAAGAAAACATTATATATAAACTAATATAAAGAAAAAGCAGAAGAAAATGTTCATTATTCAGAGGTGATAACCAGAGAAGGGGGGTGGGGGAGAAGTACCTGAAACACCCTTTTGCATTCATCAAGCCACATTTTCAGCTGGTTAACCAGCTGATGCACCATTTCACGTCGGTTCAAAATTAAACAAACCATCAAAAACCTAGCAAGAAATCTCAACTGTTTGTTGGCCAAATTGAGATGCTGATGCAATCCATCTCTGAAATACTCCCTCGTCAATATCGCTTCATAGAAGATATACGACTCAGACAAATAACTCATATCACTTGTCCGCATATATTGTCCAAAATAAAGCTGAGCAATCCTGGAGGCAATCTCTCCAATCTCATATCTCTTGAGCCCTGCTTCAACAAGCTTCTCCCTGTTTTCTTGCTGAAACTTCCACAACTGCGTGTACACCTTGAATACCTTGTAAAAGTACGTATCGTACCTAAAACAACAAATTTTAATTAACTTTCTGTATACTTTTACTTCCTCTATTAGAGTATTTCCAAAGATAATAAAATTGAAACACGGCTTCTTCGATTCAATTCATTTTATGTGCATTTTCTCAGTGGGATTGTTTATCCAGTTACATTCTTCTCGATTAGAAACAAAAAACTCATAGCTTCTCCAGAATCAACATTAGTACATTAATTCAAAAGCACCAGGTGAACGGCATTTGGTGTTTCATTATACACGGATTTTATTTAGCAACAATAATAGAATTTCTTGAAATTTATTGCTTTAACTGATAAGAAACACTGAAGAAAAAGAAATCAATCTAAAACGAATTCGCAAAAATGAAATTCTAATCAACTAAACAGCCGCAAACAATAGAAGACTAGTGAATAAAAATAAAAAATTAATTTTAAAAAAGTGAGTTAGAGAGAGAAGAACCTGTTGCGTTCATAGTAAGGCAAGTCTCTGATCTTTGAAAACTTCTTATCGGCTTTTTCAACAAGAGACCAATACACTTCACTCACTGGAATATTGCTACTATAACTCAAATTAGTGCTATTTATATTTTGCTGCGACATTTGTTTTCGGCTTAATTTCTTCACATCATCGAGCGGTCGTCGTTTCGATTGAATTCTCGCGTCGTTTTGCAGTGATCCGATTAGTGTAGAAGGAAAAAAAAATGGGGAGGGGTAGAAGGTTGACAAGGAAATCCCGGTGGGCTTACAGACTGAGAAAAGGGCGAGTTACCGGAGCCAGCGATTTTGCGTGCGTGAGCAAGTGAGCTTCCTTTTGAGGGTTAAAGTAATTTCCACCTTTCAATTTAACTGTGATTGGTAACAATCTGCGGTCAAAAGAAATCTGCGGTTTATTAAGCTATCGATCATTGGATATTGTCCTAAACTAAAATTTTACCATCGAGATGTGAAGTAATTTTCGATAATTCATGTTTTTAAGATAAAATTCATTCTGAATTGATTGAGCAAAGATCTCTTGTTTTTTTCCCCTTTTGTCTAGGCTCGTGAAAAATAAAATAATATTTAATTTATGATAACTCTATGTCAATATTGAAAAAAAATAAGGAAATTCTGATTTGATTTATAATTTTTTCTTTAATCACCATTAAACTAATTCTCTCCCGACCAACGTATTCGAACTCGTAACCCATTCGTACAGCTACAAGAGAGCTTTCACATATTTGTATTATATTTTCATGAATTAGTAAGGGTTAATTTAGTAATGTTATATTTTTTAAAATAATCGATGTTGATTGTATTGTAAAAATAATCAACTGTAAAAAAATCAGTTAAATGTTTGATAAATCTTGTTACTGAAAGTGTTGTGAGTTTAAAAAAGTTATATATATTAAATAAATCTTATTTTTCAATTATTGTAAGAATGCAAATGGCTTAAATAAATATAATTCTATAAAAGTTACTTACATATGCATTTATAAATGTGTATACAATAATATTTTCTGTGTATAGATATAATAATTGATAACTACAATTAATATTTTATATTATTATTTGTATTTTTTATCTCAATATAATTGATTATAATAATAATCATCTCTTTATATATAATGAATTTAATTCATAATTAAATAGTGCTAATTTTGGATATATATATTTATTTAGTATGAAATTGATTTTTAAAATTATATTTTGAAATTCTTTTCGAGTACTTTTCAAAATTTGTAGTGAGATAAGGTGACTTTACCAAAAGTAATTTTTTAAATTACGTGCTTCTGTGGGTTAGCTTAATTAAGCTCTTTTTTGGCTCTTAGAATTAAAAAAGTCTTTTGTGGCTATTTAGGTGTCAAACCAAAAATCTTTTTCTTTTTTTAATCCAATATGTCTTTTGAGAGAAGCTAGAATTTCTAACTTTTCCCCAAAGACTTTTTGAGAAGCTATTTTCTCATTTATTACACTTTTCATAATTCTTAAATTAATAAAGGACAAAAAAAATATTACATCTATATCTAAACCCTTAAACCTTATTTCTTACTTATTTTTCTTCTTTTGCCTCTTCATTTTTCAACTAAAAAAACAACAACAACAACAAAAGGAGCACAATCACCACACCAATCTTCTTTCAAGCAAGATTTTTTTTTTTATGGTCTCTTACTTTGATTTGCATCTTATTTTTAATTTTTTAATATAACACACACACACTCGGAAATCTCATGCTTTAATTATATGGAATTATATGGAAATCACATACTTTAATTATATGGAATTATATGGAAATCACATGCTTTGATTCTTTGTCCATTCGGTTATGCTTAATTTAATTAATTTTTTGAAGTAAATTTATAAAGTTGACTTAGAATGAAGAATAATGTTTTGCGAATTGGTGGAATATGGAGTAGAAGGTAAGTTGCCAAATTAAATTTAATTAATTTTGTATTGTTAATTTATAAAGTTTTTGCTTATTTCACATAGATTTTTTTTTTCATGTGAGCATATAGAAGTGTTATTGTTCAGAATATAAAGTGAGGAATTACATTTATTTTGAATTGTTCAGAATGAAGAATATTGTTTGATTTACTATTATATGACATGCATGTGCAGTAACAAATAACTAAAATTAAAGTTACAACAATTAATATTTAATATTTTGAAGATATTGGTAGTTGTGCATTAGTTACTGCCAAATTGTTTTATATTCTTTTGTGTTTCTTGAATTTCTATGATTCTTGCTCTGATTTGGCGTTGTTGATATGTCTATTGATAGATATCTATTACCCTTAGCTAGAATTAGATGGCAATTGATGGTGTCTTCCAAGGTAAATTCAAAGCTATTTGGAATCCAAAATCACATAAAATTTAGGTTAATTTGGTTGTGGAGCAAGTGAGAGCTGGTAATAGAAGTGGAAGACATTTAAGTAAGCAAGGTTGGAAAAATCTTATAGAAAATTTTCAACGGCAACCAATAAAAATTATGATCAAAAGCAACATAGGAATCGTTGGGATATTGTAAAGAGAGAGTGGCAGATATGCGATGCATTGGTGAGGGGACAAACAAGGCTAGGTTGGAATGTGGAGAGACAAATAATAGAAGCTACAAATGAATGGTGGGAGGCAAAATTACAAGTAGGTTATTTAAATTCAAATTATTTTTAAGTTTACTTCATGTATTAAATTTTTATTTCTCTAATTCTAAAATTATAATAACAGAAACACGTAGAAGCTGCAAAAATTCGAATTAAGGGCATAGACTATGCTTTTATGTTAGATGAATTATTTCGTAATGTTACAACAACAGGAGCAAGAGCTTGGGCACCAACTTCTGGTGTAACACCTCCTTTATGCAATCATTCTAGTTTTGAAAGTATTATTAAGGATGATATTGCTTTGGTGGATAGTGCAAATTTTGAAGAAATCAATCATGATGAAATAGGATGTAGTGACCGTTTGGAAAAGATTTCATCAAGAAGAAAGCAATTAAATAAGTCAACATGAAAAGATCTATTTTATCTAAGTTGTCCAAACAAATTGATAAACTTTGTAAGGCGGTTAAGAACAAATATTTATATATACGTATTGATCCTCCCGGTTGTAGTGTTCATGAGGTTCTCGATAAGTTAGTTACACTTCTAGGATGCCAATCAATGTCTCCTCTATTCAACTTCGGCATTCATTTGTTCACAAAAAAAGGTGAGACTTTTGTTGCTTTGACTGAGTTAGAGTATCAACTTGAGTGGTTGAAGGATCAACAAAATGACATCTGAAATTTAAAAACTATTTTGTGCTAGTATTTTTATGTTAGTTCTTTTTAATTAAGTTTGTGCTAATGTTTTTGTGTTACTTTGAATTAATGTATTGTTTCATGATTTTTAAAATTTGTAATAATTTTTATAAACTCATCTTAGCTATTATGTTATCATTTGACAATGAATTTTTTTTTTGGTTGGCTCTTTTGTTTTGTCTAATTTAAAGCTAAAGTTGTAAAATTTGTCATTTCTTTTTTAGATTTCATTTTTTATGTTTTAAAGAAAAAAAAGCAAACAAAGTGTGGTATTTTTTCTTTATATATTAGTTATTTTGAAAACTCTCTTAATTAAGGCTATTTATCCTTTTATATTTTGTATTTGTTAGAGAATGTCTTCAAGTGATTTAGATGATGACACCAATGAACAATATTTGGAACAAGCAGATAGAAATAGTAAGACATTTGATGAAATTATTATAAATGTTGCAAGAACAACGGTATGCTATCACAATAATTTTTTAGTTAAAGAGCCATGCAGAAAATCTTCTCATACAAGATGGAAATTTATTATGTACTTAATGGCAATGATCGACGCCACCATAAAATGTTTTGGGTGGAAAAACATGTATTTTGCAAATTATGTGATAGATTAAAAAGTTATGGTTTAACAATTACTAGAGGTGTGAACTTGGAAGGAATTGTAGGTATGTTTTTTATGATCTTATGGCACAATCTTGGAAATCGAATGGTTCAAGAACAATTTCAACATTCATGTGAGGTTGAGAGCCATCAAATTGAACATGTTTTAAAAGTAATGATGAAGTTAGCTAGTGAAGAAATTAGAGCGCCTGATAATTTTGACGAAATTCCACAATATATTTGACAAAATCCAAAGAATTGGCCATACTTTAAGGTAATTTATACTTTTTTTTAATTCATAACTAATATATTTATAAATCATTTTAGTTTCTCGTATTAATATATTACATTTTAGAATTGTATCAGAGCTATTGATGAGATTCATATTTTTGCCTCGCTTTCGGTGATGAGCAAATTTCATACATTGGTAGAAAAAGTATTCCTACTCAAAATATAATGGCAGCATGTGATTTTGACATATTATTTACATTTGTGTGGCCTGGATGGGAAGAAACTACACATCATACTTGTACATTTTTTGAGGCATTGAAAAACAATAATGTAAAATTTCCTAAACAATCAAATAATAAGTTCTTCACTTTGTAAGTATTATTTTACTATTTTTTTACTTCTTTTAAAATAAGAATAATTAATTTTGTTGCAATTTGTAGATAAATATTACTTGGTTGATGGGGGAGTATCCAAATATGAAAGGTTTTCTAATTTTTTATAAAGGAGATAGATATAATCTTCCTGAATTTTACAGTAGTGGTCTACCAAGGAATAGTCGAGAGACATTCAATTTTACACATTTATCATTGCGTAGTGTTATTGAACGTATCTTTGAAGTATAGAAGGCACAGTGGAGGAATTTGCAACATATGCCTGATTTCTAATTTGATAAGCATGTAGATGTTGTTGCTACATCAATGACTCTACACAATTTTATAAGGAGAGAAGCTATTGCATATTTGGAGTACGGGTCTTATGAGGGAAAAGAAAATTATATTCTAGATGATGAAGAATCATAAATTAACATTAATTTTGAAGCAAGTGAAATGTGAGTGGTTCATGAAAATATTGCTAGGAAACTTATGCTTAAATAAACTTAATCTAGTTATTTTTATTATTCTTTTTTTATAAAGAAAAACAGTACTTTAATTTGTAAAATTTTAACCAGATTGATCAAATAATTATTTTGTTTGTCATTGATTTTTAAATTCAATAAATATTTGTTAGACTTAAATATTTAAGGGTATTAATGACTTTATAATGATTAAAATATCTTTTTTAAATGATCATCCAACTTAAAAAAGATATTCTCATTAAAAATAATAATTTTACTGTGGTCATCCAAACAATAAAAATAACTTTTAAGCAAAAGCAAAAGCAAAAACTAACCCAAACAGGCCCTATTAAACATTAAAATTAACTTTTAATATTTTAAAATTACTTTTAAGTTTCTCAAAAGCAATCTGAAACATCCCCTAAGTGAATTTATTATTTTTTGTTCTCTTTATTTTCATGGCACATGTATGTAACTAGATGTATATTTTCATTTGCCACTGTAACTTTCAATTTTTTCCCCTAAAACGCATAACCTCAAATAAAACATATCTACTTGTATTTGAACTTTTAACCGTTTATTTTGATTTAAAAAAATGTTAGATTATTAGTTAGAGATAATGTGATTTTCATCAGGGTAAATGCTTATTTAGTCTCTATATTTTAGATTAAGTGCATGTTTAGTCCGTATATTTTGAAAATTACCTCAAGATACCCATATTGTTAAATATGTTAGCTTTTATCCTTACTTTTTCTCAACTTTAAAAAAATCCTTGCTATAATCTTCAGACATTAATAAAAGAAAAAAATTAATTTATCAAATTAACCATAAAAATAAATAAAATTTAATGTAAAAATTTCTTACTATTATTTTACTTTAAGATTAATTTTATCTTAATTTGATATTTGTAAATAAAAGTTATTATAAATACTGTTACTAGGGTAGTATTGTAAAAGTAATGAAAAAATAAAGGCAAAAGTGTAACTTATTTAACAATAAAGATGTTTGGAGACTTTTTTAAAATATAAAAATTAAATGAACAATTAATTTAAAATATACGGACTAAACAAGCATTTATTCTTTTTATTATTAACAACAAAAATATTTTTCCCCTAAAAATCTTCAAGTTAATGCATGAATTCATACACAACAAATCAATGAGGTTCAAGTTTAGGTTGGATTGGAGTAGTTATAAGAAACGCGAGGGACGAGCTTATGGCCATTTCAACAATATTGTAAGGCATCAAGTTGGCAATGGACTTGGGGCTTACTCCACTTGTGATTGAGTTAGATTTAATTATAGTAGCAATATGGAGATTGATTGGGTGTCAGTTAATATTAGAACTCTCATTTATAACAGAAGTTTGTTTATTGTGAAACATGTACCGAGGTCTTGTAACTTAGTGTATTGAGGTCTTGTAACTTAGTGGTTCACAATGTTGTTAAGATGGCTCTCGAACAATCAGAGTCGTGTACGGTCATGTTTGGGAGCAGGACAAAGTATGTGATTAGACTAATTATTTGGATAATATATCTAATCACATGTTTGGCAAACACACTAAGATTAGATTAAGTGGATTGAATTTAAATTTAGTTTTACAATTATATAATTAGTTATCCTCATTTTCACCTGGGTTTAAGGAGTATTAGCAATGTTTTATTTGTTTATCCTTTATGATTTCTTGTTATTTGTTTTGTTTATTTATTTATGTATTTTTATGATTTATCTATTTATTTTTATTCATAGTTCCAAAAAAAATTAAGTAATTTTTTTTATTTTACCTATGACATCTTCTCTCATTTATTTATTTGTATTAATATTTAATGTTAAATAATTAATTAATAGTTTATTATATGTATTAACGAAATTATTATTACGAAACATCCCATTTATTATTTGAATATCATGTAAAACATTAACCTTTGATAAATAAATAATTTTATATTTAATTATTTTAATAATATTTTATTTAATAGGCAAAATATATCATATATAAAAAAATCATTTAAATAAATTTAATTATTCTAATTAAATTTATATTTAACTTCACTTGTATTTAATTTGACAAAGTCTAATTCGATATTAATCCTATATCGTACCAAATATAGGATAATATTATATATAATTCAGGCTAATGTAATCCAATTTAGTTTTTATAATCAATTCAATTTAATTTTACATGCCAAACGTAATCCATATGTCCGAAGATGCTCCTCTTGAAACTACAATTCTCTTGTAACGTTTTTGGTTAATGAAGCATTAGTTAAGAAAAGTTAATGGATGGAGAAGTTGGTGAGAAAAAAACTTTAATTTAGGCCGACCCCAAAACAAAACCAAAAAAATAAAAAGTGGCCATGTAAGTTGGTGGAATTAATTACTATATATGCTAATATATTTCTTCATAATTAGGGTGTGTTTATTTATGAGATTGAGGAGTGAATGTGTTTATTTATTTAAATTAAATTAAAATTAAGAAACATGTAAATTAATTGGTACGAGACTGTTATAATTTAATTAAAATTTTTAATTTAAGATTTGAGACTATAATTACGTTAAATATTCGTTAAAAGAGTATTTGATCGTTTTAGTAGTCCTACTTAATGTCTGAGTTTAAGACCTTTGAATATCAAATAATTAATATACTAGAAAAATAAAAATTCAACAAAATAATGAGAGTCAAAATGATGGGACGCAACGAAAGAATGTCATCGAACTCAAAAATATTATCATGAGAAAAATGATAAGACTTCGAGGCATAGCCAGAATGAGAAAGTCAAAAGCGTGTCATAGCGATAGCAAAGTTTGATTTTGTCTCATTAGGGTGGCGTTAAGCCATACGTATAAAATTTTGTTACAAGGAGAACAGCAAGAAAGCAAGTTTTAGCTGTTTTGACTTTTGAAAGTACAAATATGCTTGTTTGACTGAAAATACACAATATAATGCAAGATGTGTATAATATACACATTTATATATATGTGTGGGGGGGGGGGGGGGGGGGGGGGGGGGGGGGGGCGTCTATATATATATATAAGAATATTAGTGAGATTATCATTAGTAAATAAAAAAATATAGATCTTAAAATATTTGTTACTGAGAATATAATTTTTAATATATTAAATTTGTATGTTTTCATATTTTAATAGCATCATCATTTTAATAAAATAAAAAATATTCTCATTAGAGAATGACTTCATACACACACACACATACTTCACTTCAAGATGTCTACTTATACATTCAATTTTTTAAACTCAAAGAAAATGCTACATCTTATTTTTAAATATTAATTACATTGATTTTCTCATGTAAATTATTTTTGTTTATAAAAAATCATCTCACGTGTTAAATACTTAAAATTTACTCCTAACAATCGCACCACATATAGCTTAACATGTAATATATTATATATTAATGCTAATTATCCCACAATCGATCAAAAAATAAATAGCAAATGAGGTGTTATGCTATGTGATGTTAATAGGATGAGTCTCTCTCTAGGATATCATAACTCTATTAAATTTCTATCACTAATATATCATAACTCTATTAAATTTCTATCACTAATATATCATAACTCTATTAAAAAATGATGATGACACAATCTATGATTTAAGCGATTGCAAAGCTACTGACAGAAGAGTATGGAAGCTGCTGAGCTGGACCCCCTGGACAGATGAAAAATCCCACATAACCATTCTAATTTCTAATTTTATCATTAAAAAAAAAATATCACAACCTTTTCTTCTTTTATCTCCAAGCTAACTCTCATTTTCAACTTATTTTTTTGTTAAAAAAAAAATTTCAACATACTATTTATACGTACATGACTTTCTCGAATGGGGATATGCTTCCACATATATTAATTAATATTATTAAATACAACTATTTGAAAACTTCCTCCAACTACCGTCACTTGACTTGCTTTTAAGTTTTAACAAACTCTCTTATTCTCTCTGGAGCATGTATAAATTATAAACGAGTGAATATTGCTGGATCTGCACCTCATCAGATTTCGCCTTTTTCGCAATTTCCTTTTTTTACGCCAAAAAAGAAAGAAAGAAACATCTTTCAGTTTCTGCTAAATCACAGGTAATTTGATATTTAAATACTTATTTCCGTAATTTTTGTTTAATATGTTTTTGATATTATTATTTACTATTTTTATTGTTGTTCTTGCTGTGATGGGATGATTGGATACCGAGAAAATTGGATAATCTATATCTTTGTTAATTGTTACTATCACCGTATCTTTTTCTTTTCTCTTTGATCATTTTTGCTTGTATCTTTCTTCTCATGTAGAAAACTTCATTAAGCAAATTTGAGTAATTTGCTTCAAAGATTATTATTATTATTAGTAGTTACCAGTTCGTTAGCTGGAACTTTCGACACTTGATGATTATCGTATTTCCATTTGGCTGTTGAAACTTTGAGTGGAGTAAGCCTTATCTCTTATGATTCTAGTGGTCAATAATGGAGTAGTTGAACCGACAATTTAGGAAGCGATCTCTTATACTTCTTGAAAAGTGAATCTAAATTGCTTAATTCTTAGTTGCAAAGATTAAAGGAGAAGATTTCGCGGTACATCGAAAGAGAATTATGTATTTTGCTTTATTACTACCGGCATCAGTTTCTATTGTTATTGATAAAGTTTCTAGAGCCTCTCCTTTTGAGGACTGGAATGTTGTTGATTGTGACTTCGTCTTTTGTTGAGATAGTGTGTCGTTTCCTTTAATATAATTGGTTCAAATATTCTGGTTTCAAACTTAATTGACCTCTTTGTATATGCTACAGCTATTTTAGCTACTAAGTTGCGTATAGTTTTTATGCTAAGGAACATGTCCTCTAAATATTGAAGATATAGAGAGTTTAGTGTTCTATTTGCCATTAAGTACTTAAAAGTACGAGCAGGTATAGACAATTTGAAGGATTTTTTTTTTTGTTGTGATTTGAATCATAGATGGATCCTGTAGTTTGGCCATCTTGCTTTTTGTTCGCAATAATTCGACTAATTCAATTCAATTTAATGCCGGTTCGTCATCATATACTTATTGTGTCTGGATAATGTTGGTATCTTGAAACTTTATTCACAAAGGATATTCTTATGTGGAAAATCCTGAACAGTGTTTTCTGGAGTGTGTATCATTGCTTAGATGAGTTAATTCTTTCATTTTCAATCTTTATTATTATTATTATTATTATTATTTTTAATATTGTGTTCCATGAGGATTTGGTTCTTTATGCAGGCATACTATCACAGTAATTGTCTATGTCTTCGCCTCTGCTTAGGTACTCTTGGCAGTTGTAGATGAATTTTTGGATGTGGTTATTATATGTGTTATCTTTGTCTTCATCTGTATAAAAATATGAAACAGGAGACCAGGATGAGGTCAAATGCAAGATTTTGTTATTGATAATGGAAAATGTTAGCTGTGGTGATATCAGAAATTTTGTTGAAGAGGACGTAGAACTGCGAATGCAATGTCTTCTGGTAACAACTCTATGCATGGGCTTAACAATCATAGGTTTCAGGCTAAAAAACTCTGATTTTGTAAACAGGTAACATCTTTATCCAGGTTCGCTGGAAATGACTGCTTGCGCAAATTCTTATCTGAGATTTTACATTAAACTATGTGGGTCTGGCACAAGTTTAGAATCTGATTGCTCAAAATTGATTTGAAGTAGAATTATACGTTTTGTTCAGTAGGCATAAAATTGAAACACATCTTGCTCCAACGAAACAGAAAGAAGACAATTTCATTTCTTTTCAAGATCGAGAGGCTATGGTACCACTACTCTTGCATTTTCATGCTAAACTTTCCATTATAAAATTACAATGAAGATTCTCATTCTCTTGCATTAAATAAAATTATGGCAGGAGCTTTATTCACGAGCTAGAATGCAGAAAGAGGAGATCCATAGTCTTCATCAACAAATTGCTGTTGCTTGTCTGAAGGTTTAACATTTCTCTGCTTGCCTTTTCTTGTCTGCATGTGGAAAGTATACATTCACTGCACTTTTATGTTTCTGACATAGGCTAATCTGTATCATATCAGGAATTGCAGCTTCAGAATGAGAAATATACACTGGAGAGGAAAGTCTCTGAGTTGAGGATGGTTGTTCCTCTTGAATAATAATCTCTTAATATGCATATGCATATATATACATACATACATATTAAATACACTGGAGAGGAAAGTCTCTGAGTTGAGGATGGTTGTTTCTCTTGAATAATAATCTCTTAATATGCATATGCATATATATACATACATACATATTAAGTAATGTTGTTTTGAGTGGTAGGCAATTGATGAGAAGCAAAATGAAGCAATCACTTCTGCCTTAAATGAATTGGCTCGAAGGAAAGGTGTTCTTGAGGAAAATTTAAAATTGGCTCATGATTTGAAGGTAAATAGCAGGTTCCACATATATACCTTGTCCAACAACAAGGTAGAAGTGTTTACAATGGTATGTTATATTTAAAATAGTAGGCCATAAGTCCATGATTGAACAAAGGCAAACAATTAGTACTGATCTGAGTGACAATATCAGTGTTTTGAAAATGGAAAATTACAGGCATTTTAAATGGCTCTTGACATGTATGTATGGAGATGTTAATTTATAGTTTCTAGTTAAAGTTATAGTAAAATAAATTCCCCGTATGATCCTCTTGAAGTTAAGATTCTAATATCAGCTTTCATTAAAAAAAAGAGAAAGGAGAAATTGATTGTAACAGAACAACCTCTCATTAGATAAAGCACCTTAAATTGGTTGTGAACTTTGGCTTTATCTATATGCTAAGATTGAGAGAAGATTTTACTAAAACAAGGAAGTTGACGGGCAAAGACAGTACTGCTTTGAAACCTAACCTTATTGAAACAGAATGAGCTCTCTAATAATTAGTGGTTTAGGTTTTATGGATTGTGTCTGAATATAAAAATGCTCCCTTTTGTGGCCCAAGAGCTTCCCAGAAATGGATTATACTAAACCCTATAAGTTTTTCATTTAGTCAGGTCCACAGGTTTCGTCAGTAAATTGTACAATGTGAAGATAATGTACTGCATTCTGTAATAGCGATCACATAGGTAATAGCATATATTGTCTACGATAGTGCTAGGATAAAGCCAATTTGATGAATCTTACCTTTGTTTGACAATTCTGCTGCAAAATAGGTTTCATGAGCTTTATAATCAGTATGTTTCTTTCTTCATGACTCCATTTGAAGTCTAGATGATTTCTTTCATGCTCAACCATCTAAACCAATATACAAAGATATTATTGGTGGATATATCTAATATCCACAGATTTGTGATAATAATGTCAGTTTTACTTTTCTCACAAATCACCTTAGCTATTGCTTCTCTGATTCTCCTTTTGCATACATAATTCTATTTTAAGTGCAACTGTTTAAGGTATCGCTTTGCAGGTTGCTGAGGATGAGAGATATTTTTTCATGTCATCTATGCTTGGATTACTGGCTGACTATGGTCTTTGGCCTCATGTCACAAATGCTTCTGCCATATCCAACACTGTAAAGGTATTAACGGAGCAAAGCTAAACTATTTTACCCTGGTTACAGAAAAGGAAAAACCAAAAATCACCAAGGTATAAAACAGTAGCTAACCTTGTTGTTAGAATGAAAGGGGAACTGAAAACTGCAAAAGGCAGTCCTCAAGATATTCATAATGTTGGAAACACATTTCTCACTTTTCTGTTTCTGGAATTATATTTTCTGATACTTGTCTATAAATTAGGACTTACCTATCATTTTCTTTAACATCTGCAGCACCTGTATGATCAGTTACAGTCGCAGATTCGAACTTCTTACGTAAGCTTTCCTTTCACAAAATTTTGCACCTCTTTTATTAATTATGAATCATGGTTCATTAAATACATTACATATTCTTGTTTCTCATTCACTCAAAATCATGAATGCAGTATCAATATTGCATCAGAAGAGAAAATACTTCTCCATAGCTTGGGTAACTACAAACCTGAGCTTTATGTAATTTTTGGTCTACCTCTTCGGATAAATATATATAACCTTTCTTCTCCTTGTTTTTGCATTGGACCCTTCAATTTTTGAGGTGTAAATATTGGGAGCTTCCTTTCATCTTCGTAATTTTATGTGTGCATACAGCAACGTTCGCAGAGGAAAATAAACCTATCAATGGAACTCCCTGTTATGTTTTTCCAGATTTTTTTTCTGTTTAAAAAATGTACAGTTGTGCAATATTACTTGGTTGTCCCTTGTAGTTGTAAGGTGGAGGTCGCTGTATTTATTTTGAGTTTGATGTATGTCTAAATTTTTTTATATAACTTTTTAAGTTGGTGATATAGGTTTTTTTTTTTTTTTTTTTTTTTAACTTCTATCACAGGATAGAATTCGAGATTTAACACGAGAGGGAGGAACTGATGCTGGAGCTGGATCTATTGACACGGTAGTACTGGCATGTAATCTACTTGATTTCAATCTTGTTGCTTTTCTTATCTTTTCCTCGTCTTTACTGTGATAATTTTTCAATGTTTTTGTTCCCATTTTATTATGACATTCTTTATGCTATTTTGCATTCTCTTGGTTGCAGGATCGGCATGGTGTTCCTATGCATACACCCAATGCTGCTGATCGTCCTGAACCAACTGACAATATGCCAAGAACCATTCATGATGACAATCATAGTGAAATGAAAAATTTATTGCATAACAGACAAATGCAGCAGCTATTCAATAATGATAGTTCTCAGGGTTTCTCATTTGGTTCCAACAGGTTAGGATGATATATTTTATTTTGTCTTGCAGTTTTAATCTTCTTTATCTCATTATTTTTGGCTATTCATCTTGTTATTTCATCAGATATGATGAAACTTACTTTAGCTACGGTTTAAACAATTGTATATTATTTAGTCTTGATGCAAAGCTTTTAAATCCCAAGGAGCTTGTATCTTATTTTTTTTTATAAAATTAAAAAGAAAGAAGAAAAAATGCCAAGGATATATATGATACTTTGGGGTCATCATTTCGTGTGACAGCATGTTTTCTCTGTTATATTTAATAAAACATATCTGATGTCTATTAGCATGTTTTCTCCATCTCAGTCTTTGAATCCAGTAATCACCCAGGAAACTGTGTCACCAGTTAAATTTATTTTGTGTGTGAACCTGTCATGCTAAACACTCGCAGACAGCTTATGTTGGCCTGATAGTAATAATGCAGATTTTCTTTCATCCTTGAGTATTATAGCTTTTTCTAGTCTATAAATTGTATTTTCTCCATTTTTTCGAGATTGACAAGCTAACTTGGTTGTCCATGGGAAAACTCTTTGGATTTGACCAAGTTGACTTGTGCAAGTAGAAGCAAAAATTGGCTTGAGTAGCCAAATTGCGTGTTCATTGGTCTGTCTGATGGGTCTGTCCATGGTTACTCTTGACCTCCCCCCCCCCCTCTCTCTCTCATTTTTCTGCATTTGATGTCCCTTTTTTCTGCATTTAATGACATCACAAATTTGCATGTTTAGTCATGGCAGGTGCATCACTTTCGAAATGTGCTAAAGAATTGTTACTTTTATTCTTTAGTCTCAAAATGTTGATGCATCCGGATACAGAAAAACACCATCACATTGCTGGATCCTGATCACTTAAAATCTAATAATATTCAGAGTGACTATGTTTTCATCTTTTCCTTTTCATGCATTCAAAATCTGTAATCATTGAATTTTTTTTTTTTTTTTGAAAGGGCAATTTTTAGTTTGAATTGAATGGAGTTTACGTGTATCATGCTGTGCAATTTTTTCTTTGAACATGCATTATTAAGCAGGGAAATTATTTTACCTTTTTCTGATTAAAAATCCCTTTCTTCTGATATTTTTCAGTTCTTACCTAACCATGCATTTGATTCTTAACAGAGAAAATCTTGGCAATGTTCCTAATGCATTAGATTTCAGGGTCGCCAGGGGACCAGAAGAGATTAATGCATGGTTTCCTAGTACACACAACGAGATTGCTTCCTCTATTTCTGAAGGTTGTTGATATATATTTTTTGGTAAACAATTTATGACTTTTTTTGGAATCTAAGATGGGTCATTGCAATTCAGGCGGCCCTGGTATTGAGGGATTTCAAATTATTGGTGAAGCTACACCTGGAGAGAAACTTCTTGGATGTGGATATCCCGTCCGTGGAACTACTCTTTGTATGTTTCAGGTGAAATTTTAACTTATATGAACAGTGAAATATGTTAGGCAGATATTTGCATAATGTATTAACATTTAATATCTTAAAAATTTGTGTTTTAGTGGGTTCGTCATCTCCAGGATGGCACCAGACATTATATTGAGGGTGAGCATCAAAATAAAGTTTTGACTTTTTGCCGATAGGCTTGTTAAAATATTTTGATTTACATGTTAATTTTTGGTTCAGGAGCCACAAATCCAGAGTATGTTGTCACAGCTGATGATGTTGATAAACTAATAGCTGTTGAGTGCATACCAATGGATGATCAAGGCCGTCAGGTAATATATTATAGAGTGATGTTTATTGCATGTCATATAACCAGCGTTTCTTTTTCTTTCTGCACATAAAAAAACCATGCATAATCTTCCAACTGATGTTAAAAGTTAGTATATGAGTTGAGATCTTTCTGGTCATAAAATATGGGGGACCTTACAGATAACTGAACCAAGTGCACCGCCATCTCTTCTCTAAGATTGACATGACTTATTGAACTGTCATGAGAAAACTGAGATATTTCTTTTTGGATTCAATCCTAATATGTAAACTAGATGATGCTTCCATTCCTGAAGTACTTATAGTTGATCAAGACTGCTGCGAGGCAATTGCATCTACATTAAAAGTTTCACTTTCTCCTTGTGGTAGTGAATTTAGAATTTTAATATGCATATTCATATGCTTATATTCACATTCATAGAGTTTATATCACCTTTCTGGGGAAAAAAGGCAGTTAAATTGTTGGAAAATCGTTGGGAGATTCGGTTTTTCTGCCTGTAGACTTTTTTTGAAACTTGTATATTCTTGTAAAAATTGAACATGTTAGCTTGCTTGATGCTTGCTTTATACTTCCTCTCTTTTGGCTGCATTAATAGATCCCTTGTTAAATATGAAGTTTATTTCTTTCAGTATTCAATTTAGCCTTTTGTAATGCTCCACTAAAATCTTCTGAGTGACACAAAAGTTGCAACTTTTGATGTTTTTTGGTACATGAAGATGTTGTCTTCCTGAACATTTCTCTTGCACGACTTGATGATTTCAGGGGGAATTAGTGAGGCGTTTTGCTAATGATCAGAACAAGATAAAGTGCGGTAAGTGTCTATGATTTGACTTGATTTATGTTGGACCTAAGAGTCATAAAACTCGGTTGTGTTGTGAACATTGCTTTTGCAGTATAATCTGACTTCCTTAAGAATCCAATGAAAGTGATGTTCATATACTTAACATGCATTTTAGTAACTTGGTAGATCTCTTGAGTTGATACATGAGGTCTGGGTTTCGAATCGCACTCACAAGGGAGGGACGTAATGTCAATCATTCTATGCTCAAGTATTAAATTTTAGAAATAATGAAAATTTGTATTTTAGTAAGTCGGTGAAATCTATAATGTTGGATGCACGTTATAGTAGAGCCTTGTTTGGACCTTTGGGTAAAAATGTAGGCTGGATTCCATTGAACATTGATCGGTAACTTTTTTCCTCATGTATTGATTTATTGTGAAAAAGATGAAAAAAATTGCTTGAAGTGACTTGGAAAGTATCAATTCTTGGTTTGATGCCTCGTATAGTTTCAGCTGTTGCTCTTCTCATCTTGAAAAAGCCATTTGCATTTTAGAATAGAGAAGTACAGGTATGCATATCACTAGGATAAAATTCTAATTTGTTAGGTTTTCAACCATAAACTTTTGTTGTTTGCATAGTCTGACTAGCTCTTTTGCAGACCCCGATATGCAGAGCGAGATTGATGCATACATCTCCAGAGGTCATGCCACATTTAGTGTTTTAATGCTGGTAGGTTTTGTTTATTTAGCAGTTGTTCCAAATATGTGATGTAAGTGTTTTTTTGACAAAAGAAACTTTCTTGAAATATTAACTCATTAAAAATAATATTCTTGAATATTATAATTCATTTTTTTACATTAAAATTATAACACTACTTTAACATATAAGTATATTTAAATTTATTATTAAATATTCATAATATTTAAATTTAAATTTATTATTAAATTACTATTAAAAATATTTAGTTACATTTTGATAAAATTATAAATTATGAAATAAGTATATTATAATTGTTGGAAATATATTTCATAGATAAAAAAAATTTATTTGAATGAGTATTTATATTTAATTAATACCATGACGTTGATGGTATAATAAATAATTCAAAAATTTTTAGTTAGTAATAAAAATTGTAATAATTCAATTAAACTGTGATTAAATAATTATTTATTTTTTTAATTTATTTTAATAATGACAATAATTCTTTATTGTTGCCATCCAATTTAACCTTAAACTACACCAAACCCAAGACAGTATTAAACATAGTCAAATGTCATCCTACCTCATCTCATCCTATTCTATCCTATCCTACATACCAAACACAAGTGATTTTAATAATAACATTATAGTATATGATTCACTCTTACAGAGGAAAATGAATTTCACTTTTAACTAACAATCATGAATGTGAAGTCTAATATTTGTAATCCCAAAACTATTGTAGGTAAGAGCATAACAAAATTATTGTAGCATGAAGGGAAAAGGAGGGAGAATTCTTTGAAAAAAATTCTCAAGTTTACAAATTGTTGAACTTAAAGTCAATGATCCCGGGCACATAAAATTAAGAAAGATAAAAAAGAAATGAAAAAAGATTCCCAAGTCATCTGTTCCAATGTATCATGAATGTGATGTAGCCTTAAAATTTTCTTATTCTGCAAGGAATGATCCTGGAAGGTTCATCTATTCTTCATCCTTCATCGGTTTTTATTTTGTACTTTCCCAGATTGTTTACTTGTGTAAAATGTCTTTCTGCTTTTCTGTTGTACAATAAATTCACAAAAAGTAATGCAAAAATGTGAAAGAGTATACATCTGTTGTAACTTAAAGTTTTGCTACAACTTTAACAGATGGATTCTTCTGAGAATTGGGAGCAGGCAACTCTTATATTGAGACGATCGATTTACCGAATCAAGATCGATAGCACAGAAGCTATAATTGAAGAGAGATTTCCAAAGGAAGTGTCGGTATGATATTTACATTTGATATGGCCTGTGAACAAGAAGACTTTTTATTTTAATTTTGAGTGCAATAGTTATTATCATAACTCAAGTCAGACCACTTGTTGAACAATAACTGACTGACAAAGCATAATGTATATATTGCATTCAAACTATTCACCCTTACTGCCAAGTTTAGTGAACTCTTAAATCAATTAATTACCAATGTGTAGTGTAATCTATAATTTTTCTGCTTAGTAATAAGTAAGTACTCCATTGATATCATCGGCAATTTTTAAACATGAAAGCTAGTAGACATCATTATTTCATTTTTGACAAATTCTACGTTGACAACAAATCTTGCAAGGATATGCATGGTTAGAAGTTGTTAACCATGAGCACCTTGATTGAACATTTTTTTTAATAATTATTTTGGTCAGTTTGAAATTTGAAATACGATGCGGTTTTCCTTAACTTTTAGGATTACATAAATAAATAAATAAAAAGGTTTGATTTTAATGCAGCAGAAAGTTCCATCACTTATATGTGAACATTTCATAATTTTTTTTAATCTTACTGATATTGCAGATCAAAGTTCCTTGTGGGCTCTCAACACAATTTGTTTTAACATTCTCTGATGGTTCTTCATATCCTTTCAGCACGTACAATGTTCGGTAATACATTACTGACTTTAAACATTTGAATTTTTCATGGAATTGATTTTGATATTCTTGATTTATTTCTTAATAAATGATCATTGTATTTCCTCATTGTCCATTGTTTAGTCCATAGTTTTGCTTTGCTAGGAAAAAAAAATTAATAATTAGTCAAAGGGGAAAACACAGGACCTGTTGTTTATTTTTGCTACTGATAAGTATAGTTTATTTGTGCTACTGATAAGACCTATACATTCATTTTCCCGTTTAGTTCTAGTTTCTTATGCCCTACTAAGTTTCAACTTTCTTTCCTTTTCCCAACAAGACTGTAAATTGAAACATGTTCTTGTATAAATTTTATTGCAGCTCTCTTTGGATAATTGTGAAGACTCTTTATTTGGTGCATTTATTAACATATCCAGTTTCTTACTTGAGGCGTTTGATAATTTTTTTGTAGAATGCGCGATACTCTTGTGCTGACAATGAGAATGCTCCAGGGCAAGGTAATGTTTCTTACATTTTTGTCATTTGAATTAGTATGCAATCTGTTTATTCTGACCACTGTATTTCGAACTGGTATATCTCTGGAGCAGGCATTAGATGACAAGCGAAAGGGAAGAGCTTAGAACCTTTTTCCTTCGTTCAAGTATTGAAGTATAGATTTATAGTCACCGTTCATTCATGACTAGATAATTGAAGATAATAAAATAGCATCAAGGTTTGTACCATGATTTGAATTTGGTGTGAGCGTATTATAGCTATCATTGTAATATTATTATTAATCACAAATAAATTGTAGTCAATTTTTCATATATACATTTATTTTGTCATATTAACTTAATTTTTTTAGGTAATGGTCAGGGTAAAGGTTTGATTCTAGTGGTAAGGAGTGAGTTTTTTATAATTCGGCTTTTGAGTTTGAACCTCACTAGCGTGTATGCATTAATAATAAGAAAAATAATGATCAATAAATTATACTCTAAATACGTTGTGTTGTGCAACTTCGGCATGATATGCACGTTAGTATGAAAGTGTAATCCTTTAATTTTTTTTTTTTTAAAGAAGCTGATTTGTAAGAAAAGAAGTTATCTTTAAGAGGCGTTAATTTGTGTAATCGTGTTGTGTTTTATTCTATTATGTTAAATTTAAACTAAAATAGATATGATGCATTTATTAATAGCGTTAAAACATTGAATTTACATATTTAATAAAAAAATAAAATTTAATTAAAAATAAATGTCAAATTTTTTTTAAAATTAATCATAAACAAATTATCATGACATGATAAATTTATAACATAATATAAATATGACATGAATAATTAATCTAATGTTTGGCATATATATTAATAAATTTTTCAATAATATTATCATATTCCAATATTTATCAACACATACTAATTTTTTAGCATTTGCGGTCACTCCCTCATTATTAATTTTCATACGGGCGTGATAAATTTAGTAATTTAATCAACAATGGATGTAATACAGTAGTGTACAAATACAAGTCTAACGGTAAGATGACGGATGGTTCAAATTTTTTTTTTTTTTTTTTTGAGAATACAAATAGTTCAAATTTTGATTGCACATACTAGAGCAAGAAAGTCAAAAACGAACGTGGCAAGATGAAAAACTCAATGTCAGGATGGCCTACAAGATAATTTGGTCAATTTTTTTAAAAAAAATATTAGGAGCTAAGCCATAATTCGTTGTCTTCTACTGATAGAAGTGGGAACTTTCCTGCAATTTTATTCCAATTTTCTCTCCAATGTCCTCAAATTTTATCTGACTAACAAGGTATTTGAAAGGAATGGAGCACATTGAAACGGGGAGAGTACCTCTCCGCTCAGTCAATAGCAGGGTAACATAATTTATTCACCTAATTTTAATTTCTCAGTGTTTGTCAAAATGACAGATATTTGTTGTTGATCAACTATAGTAAATAGAAATTAATACCTAATTAACTTTCTTTTGTTTATATTTTGAGCAGTTTTGCATACATAAATTAATTGATTAACTGACTACATATAGTTGAGAAGAAGATTTAGACACAAACCTTAGCAAGTTTCATTTTTAGCCAGTAACTAGACAGTTTGATGGTTGATTGTCGTTTTTTCTTGGTCCCTTGATTTTTCTGTAACCCACTTTTGATGATTGATGTATAACCAAGTCTCAATTACCCAATTACTCAAACTCCAGACTTGCCGCTGAATGGTTTTCAGGTAGTTTATTTTGACAGGACACCTGAGTTCAAATCTAAGGGGTGGTAGAGGCTAAAAAATTGATTTTGGCCTTTGCTCACACTCCTAACTTCTTAAAGAGAAAAGGAAAAATTTCCAGACTTCTCATACCATCACAAGAAACCTTGCTCCTGTTGAATCACATTTGTTTTCATTATCTTATTTTCTTTATCTCTTGGTTTCGTTGAGTGGCTATTTTGACGATTTAAGAATACTCATTTTCATTTGATCTAATGTTACCTTCACGCATTGATTTTCGAATATTGATTTTCAAATTATGTTCTTTTGATGGTTGCAAAAGAAATTTACCTTCTACTTGATTGAGAAATGTGAGTGCGTGTGTATATATATTTGTATTTTTATTGCTCTTTATCTTATCTGACTGACTTTCATCTCTATATCATAGGATTCTGAGGTGCCTTGTAAACATAAGAAATGTGGACTTGCAATTTTGTTCTTTATCTTGGAGGCTGTATCAGTTGTACTGGATATATTTGAAAAAAGCAAGGGGGCTTCTCTTGCTGCGTTCCTTTTTTCAGCATTTGGTTTTGCTATGACTATTTATGTTTGTTTTTTGGAAAGAACTTTCACTGCTATCAAACCACAAGCTGACAGGCAACTTGGGATATTAGATATTGCCTTCTCTGTGCTCCAATTGATTGCTACATTGATCCATCTTATTCTTTTAGTTTCTGATGCGAAGTATAATTATAATGCATCTGTTCTTTTTCCACTAGCCTTTGCTATCATTGCTGTCCTGTTTGTTTTTAAAGAGAGAGATACATCTGCGGACTCATCTCGACAAGATTTGTCTCCGTCAGCTAATGATTCTCTACTTAGTACTCCTTTTGAACTTTATCTGAGTGGGATTACGGTGGAAGGTGACAACTCTGAGAATAACTTACGCTTGTCCGGACAAGTCCAAGGTGGTGGATATTTTTATCTATAAAACACAATTTTATGACCTTTGCTAGAATTTTATATGACTCATTGCAAACTCAGAGGGCCCTGGGATTGAGAAATTTCGGATTATTGGCGAAGCTAAACCTGGAGGGAAGCTTCTTGGATATCCCGTAAATGGGACTACTCTCTGTACATTTCAGGTGAATTTTTGTGTTAGCTTGTAAGAGAATTGAAATATGTTAAGGCACTTTTGTACATAATGCATTAACCTTTTGCATTTTAACAATTTATATATTAGTGGATTCGTTTTCTTGAAGATGATACCAGGCACTCTATTGAGGGTAAGCATTGAAATGTGTTTTGACTTCTTGGTACTGTGCTAGTTAAAAGAGTATTTGACAAGTCATAGCCTTTTATTTCAGGAGCCACAGAACCAGAATATGTCGTCACAGCTGATGATATTAATAAACTGATAGCTCTTGAGCACACGACAATAGATGATGAAGGACACGAGGTACAAATTTGGAATAATGGTTTTTATGAATGAAATCTTTGTTATTGAAAGTTCATGTTTCAACAGCTACAACTCAAGACTGTGTAGTTCAAATGTGTATACATAATTTAATGATATTATGTCATACTCAGTTTTTTGTTCTTTTTCATTTTGAGCGTGAACAAGCAAGTATTTAAGCTACCGCATGTACTTAGTGTTGATAGATTTGAAGGAATTAAAGGAGATCTAGAATTGACTAATTAATTCTTTGGATATCCTGAAGTTTAGGGATTGTGTTACTCTGTGCTGAGTTAGGAAATAACTTTTTGATATTCTTCCCCTTTCCTAGAAGCATAAGTTAGCCTAAGTTTCTGGTGTAATAACTTTTACATGTATTTATAACAACAATATAATTCAATTTTTCAGAATTTTTCCACTCAACATTTTCCCACAACAATTAATTTATAAAGGTAGTATTTTATTTTTGTCATCAAAATGAAATCTACTGACTTCTTAGAGTTCATTAAGCCGGGTGAGAAGCAGTTGAATTTACGCAAAAAATCATGTCTCTGTTCTTACCTCGTGGTAGTGAATTTGGTATATAAATATTCAAAATTCATTTGATTGTATTCCTGGTCATAGAGTTTATTACTGTTTTTTGACAAGAGTAGTTTAATTAGTCTCATTTTGTATTCATTTCCTCACATTGTCTACAATATTATTTATCCCTTGTTATATATGAAGCTTATTTTTTAATCATTCTTCAATTTGACAATTTTTTTTCAAGAGACATAAGTTGCATCTGTTGGTTTTAGTGCCGTCCTGATTATTTCTGTTATGGCATTTGATGTTATCAGGGAAAATTGGTCACTGTTTTCGCAAATGAACATTCCAAAATCAAGTGTGGTAAGTGGATATGATTTTAGATTGATGTTTGTCAAACCTAAATATATTTAAAGTTATGTTTGTAATATTTATGACTCAATATTATCATGTTCTCCATGTGCGAAGTGGAGTTTTGTTTCCAGGATGAAGCATCAAGCTTATGCTCGAGTCCTAAGCTTTTTGAATGTTGGATCTTTATGAGCACATAATGGCTTCCATAAAGGATAAAAATAATTATGTGCCATATTTCATGAAATTTCTTCTTTATACAAGTTACTGGTGCTTTCAATGTTCAAACTGCCCTGACTTTTTACTAGATAATTTTTGAGCTTCCACTGATGTTGTTCTGAGTTGTAGTACTCTGCAGTTGTATGATAATGTCTTTGCACTTCTTCTAACGTTGAAACAATGCACCACTCAGTATTGTAGATATGCTAATGAAATTATTAATGTTACAATTGCAGCTGTAAGAGGTCTTGTTGAATAAGTTGATAAACAATGATTTATGAAACTTATAGATGTGTATTTTATATTGGTTAAATTAAGGTTGTGTGCACGTTGTTATAGCCATCTTACTGTAGCTTTGAACTGAAAATGTGAGAGTAGTTTTTGTAGAACGTGAATTGCCATCCACCAAATTATTTAGAGAGAGAGAGAGAACAGTTGCTTGAGGTGACTTGAAAGTCCAATGCTTCATTTGACACCAGATATTGTGTTAGTTGTCACTCACAACTTTTGCATACTAAAAGAGTTAGTTGATTACATTTTCGCATGGCTACGGAGTTGATTGGTAATTGTATGATAACTTTATAATTAGTTTGAATTTTGCCTCAGAAATTTTGTTGTTTGTGTTTCTGATGTGCTTCTTTGCACGTCTGCAGATCCGGATATGCAGAGCAAGGTTGACATGCACATCTCCAGAGGGCAAGCCGCTTTCAGAGTTCTTTTGCTGGTAGGTTTTCTTTTAGCCATTAAATGTTACATGAAAATGTGAAGCGTATTGGATAACACAAATCTTTTGCTACAACTTCAACAGATTAATTCTTCTGAGAATACTTGGGAGCCAGCAACTCTAAGCTTTACACAGTCTAGATTCCATGTCAAGATCAATAGCACGGATGTTGTGATATCTGAAGGGGATCTTTTTAATATAATTGAGGTATGGTACCTTACAGTTAATACAATATCCATGAAACAACAAGGTTATCAATTTTCATTCTAAATGCTTCGGTTAGACTGTAATTCAAATGGTCAACTTGTTGAACAAGGTCTGACTACAAAATTCATTCTATTTATTGTGTTACAATTCATACTAGTAGCTAAGGGTGGGCTAAAAGACTGAACATCAAACTGAACCGACCAAACCAACTGTTTTTGTACTTCATCCAGCTTTGCTTTATTTATTTTACAAGAACTCATAATTAGTTTGATTCGGTTCTATACTAGACTGTATGGACAACTGAGGATTGCTCAAGAACAGACTGAAAACACAAAATTAAGGCAAATCTGTTTCATTCAGTTTGGTTCATTATTTGGATCAGTCAGAATTTTCTGAACCAATTGATTTTCAGTAAAAATAAAGCCAAATCAAAATCAAAAGCTAGCCCATAAATAGGTCGCATCAAGTTTTGGGCTGGTGTTATCATGTGGAAGGTTAATGTGCACTGTGAATGAGTTGGCTTTGATACCATATGGACCATGGACCTAACTAATAATCAAAAGAGTTCGTGAGTTGAGTTGCCTCAAGCTTATATGCTGAGTCCATGATTTATTCTTAGTGTGACATAATCATAATCTCTGTAACACAAGATACAAGGTATTACGACTGTGAGGATATGTATAGGTAAAGATGATTAGGCATGAGATTTCTGCTCTACCTTTTGCTTCACTAAAATATTATTTTTGGAAATCGTAGGATCATGTGAAAAGGATTTGATTTTGCTTTCAACAAAATGATCAATTATCTATGTGTAAGACTTCACATATTTTTTTCCATCTTATTGATATTGCAGATCGAAATTCCTATTGGGCTCTCAAGACAATTTATTTTAAGATGCTTGGATGGTGAATCCCATTATTTTATCACAAATAATGACCGGTAATATATTACTTGCATACATTTGAAGTTTGCATGGATTGATTAGATATCCTTGATTTAATTTCTAATAAATCATTATTACAAAAATTTTATGGTGAAGCTCTTAAGTCTAGACTTCGTTGTTCATTGTTTACACCCATAGTTTGCCGTACCTAGCTACAGGTTAAAATCATTAGAGAGAAAGGACCAACTGTTGCCACTTCCACTAGAGGCTGGAAAAGCAGAGATGAGGTTGAAATTGAATTTGAGTCCTCATTATGATGTTTATCATTCTCTATTGTGCTATTGATACTAAATTACGATTGTTTATTTTGAAAGAAAATAATTGGAGCAAGACAAAAGAAGCTAGAACAGAGCAAAGGGGTTTCCTTAGACCATTGATTATGCCTTGCACAGTTTTCTACTCTCTTTCACCATAAAATTATGCACGTGGGACTTCATTTTTTTGTAAACTCTTATCGAGGCTTTCTTTGCAAGATTCCGAAGATCAGTATGTATCTGGTCTCTATTTACTAATTAATGTCATGCTTCTAATGTGATGCATTTGTTTTATTTTTTATTTTCCTTGGTAGAATGCGGGATACTCTTGTGCTAACCATGAGAACGTTCCGAAGAATGGTATGTTCTTTCATAATAATGTGTAGTTAGCAATGTCCCAAACTTTCTTCTTGTTTGGTCTTTGTTTTAAACTTTCTGCTCATAATTTAAAGGATCTACTTCCTGCATAAAATTACAATATAAAAAAAAATTAAAAATATACATGACAATAAAAATTCAAGTTAAAGAAGTACGAAACTTCACAACAATAAATTACAACAAATTTCGGAAAAATAGATTGATAGCTTTTTGTCAGGTTCATGTTTGTTGAAAGACATTTTTCTAAATGGTTTAATTTCAGGTATTGCCACCTACTGTAGCAGCATTCGTTCCAACTGATACAGAGCTAGTTACTTATCATCTAATGAACAAGGTGTCTGGTCGTGGTTATGGAGAACTTGATCGATTTATCAAAGACATAGAACTTTATGATTATGAACCTTCAGAGCTCTCAAGTTTAGCGTACCACTCTGGTCACGACAAGAAGTACTTCTTCACATGTTTAAGCCAACCTGCAAGGACTGTTAATAGACAAGCTCAGGGTGGATATTGGAGGAAAACGGGAATGCCATCTTACATCAACGACAAAGATGGAGATGCAGTCGCTACAAAGACTTCACTGACTTACTTTAAGAAGCAGGATCCAACATCAAAGCCAGAGAAGACTCATTGGCTCATGAAGGAATACATGCTTCTCAAGAGTCAACAACCGAATCAGAATGATGAAACTCCATGGACCCTCTGTGTTCTCTACGATTTCCAAAGAAAAAGAAGCGAGGGGCCTTTTAAAAGAACAGAGAAAAACCTCTGGCGCCGAAACAACTGTTAATAGACAAGCTCAAATGGCGGCAACTGATCAGCTTCCATGTAATGCAAATGGCTTGGGTTGAACAAGGAGACTCTGATTGCGGTGAAAGAAAAAAAAAATTCCGGGGTTACGCTATGGATATAAAGTTTATATCCCGACTTATGTATCACATAAGTTAGCTTTATTGATTCCTTGTCTCTCCATCTCATTATCGCATGTCGAATTGTATGAGATTCAGCATTTAGTGTATTAGTAGATAAAAAAATTTTCCCCCAATTTTGTAAGTGTAACAAAACTCAGCATATGAAGTAGTTTGCCATTGTTGATCTCACTACTGTGATTATTCTTAGCGTAAATTTTGGATCACTTCTCTGGCGAATTGACTGTTTTTTAATATTTTTTGTTTTACTTTTCAAAAACTTCAATCTACTTCATTATTTGGTCAAAAGATAAGGGAAAAAAAAAAAGGTTGGTTGATGAATTTCTTTGGCCTTTTTAACAATAATAAGGGGTAAATTAATAGAGGTGTTTGAAAATAGTTAGTCCACGAGGAGCGAAATTTGAAATTAACCCTTATTCCTGTTATATTGGAGACAATATGCTTATTACTCCAAAGACTCACCTTAAGTTAAATATGCATAAATATGAAGGACTTAAGTGAAAATATATCGACAACGTTTCCCGCGAGCGTGGACCGAATTTAAAAGCGAGTTTTTTTTATGTTTTGTCCTTGTTTTTATGATTAGACAGGCAAGACAGCCATTTTCGTCTATCTTATTAATCTCTAATTACTGAGAATTTTCCTTCGACATTCTCGTGCAACGACTGCAAGGAGGAAACCGTTTTTCTTCTAATCATTTTCCCTGTCATTCAATGTCTTTGAATTACGACACGGTTGAAAATTAAGAAAATGGACATTGAAGGAAAGAGATTGCCTCGCCGCTCTAGAAGATCAACCTTGAGCAAGGTAACTTCATTTACTCGCCCACTTTTATTTTTTGTTCATAGATTTTAATTCCCAACTTTCTGTTGTTTACGTTTTTGAGCAATTTTTAAATAAGCCTCGTTGGTTATGTACTTGAATTCAACTGCATTTGACATTGGCGCCGGAAATAAACAATTTCAGAAATTACATGCAAAATTCAGCAAGTAATGAGATATCTTGATGGGCTTGATTGATGATTTAATATTGCTTCGTTTCTTTTATCTTAGTTTTGGAAAGATTTGACACTTAACTTGATAAAGAAAGTGAGAGTATGTTTTATAAATCAGGTACAAAAATACAATGGCATGAATAGAGAAGAAGTGAAGAAATAAAGCCTAAAATATTTATTCGTATAATTAACATATAACTAATGATGATTCACAAGAAAAATATTTATAAATCAGGTTTGAAAATCATACCATTAAATCCTTATTAAAGCACATAAATCGGTCAAAGAAGTTCATGGCTACGTGCTCAAGATACTGAGGATGAGGTACATCCTCCAACAACTGCCAAAATAAAAAGAATATTTAAAAAATAATGATAATATGCTAGTAAAACAAATAATTAAACCAAACATAATGACCGGCGAACTCAAGTCATCGTCGGCGTGAGAGAGACGAGAACGGCGTGCTATTGTGCTAAGGTTTCACACTTTACCTATTATATAAGATTCATTTTCGGTTTGATAGTATGAATCAAACAGTCGAGCCGAACCGTCCAGTTCGTCGGCCACTCCTAAATTCCTAATTACATTCGTAATAATTATTAAATAATTATAATAAAAAAATAAAATTAATTATTACTAGATCCATCAACTTCATCGAACGGTGTCTCATTTCATTCATTGAAAGAATTCATCATTAATGTGAAGTGATGAACTCAGTATCAGTTAATTACCTTTAATCAATAACTTTTCCGCATAGGAATCGATACTATGTTGATATCATTGTCCAGTTTCTAAACACAAAAGATACTAGATATCGTTACTTGATGCTTGCTCTTATTGATATTGCAGATCAAAAAATTTCATCACTTACATGTAAACATTTCATATGATTTTTTTATCTTATTGATATTGCAGATCGAAGTTCCTTTCGGGCTCTCAACGCAATTTGTTTTAACATGCTCCGATGGTTCTTCACATCCTTTCAGTACATACGATGTTCGGTAATATACATTACTTTAAACAATTGAATTTTGAATTGATTTCGATACCCTTGATTTTTTCCTTTCCCCGAATAAATCATCGTTGCTTTACTTCATCATCCATTGTTTTTATTCATGGTTTGCTTATCTAGGAAAAGGTTACAAATAGTGCTCAAAAGAAAACATACAGGACCCTGTTGTCGATTGGCATTTGGCGGTAAATAAGCAGGGTTCAAATTCAAAGTATACTTACATGCATTATATGATTTTCAAATTTGTTCCTGCTATTGATAAGATGCATAAATTCATTTTCTGTTTTGTTCTATTTTCTTATGCCCTACCAAGCTTCAACTTTCTTTCCTCTATCTCTACATCATTCTTACATAAAATTTTCTTTGCAGAATTATGGGGATACAGTTCTTTGGTGCATTGATTAATCTTCTAGTTTCTTACTTGAGGCACTTGATAGATATATTTGTTTCTTTTCTATTTTGTAGAATGCGTGATACTCTTGTGCTGACAATGAGAATGTTCCGCACGAAGGTGGGGATCCGCACCTTATTTTTTCTTTTCTATTTTGTAGATTATCAAGACTCAAATGCAGAGATCACAGTTGGGAATGTCAAATAAATCCGGATCCCGAAGTAGAAGGTGGGGATCCGCACGAATTCGGATTCGGATGTAAGTGCACTTAGACAACCGGATATCTGGATCCGGATAAATTTTATTTTAAGTTACAAATTAAATTAAAAATATATATTAAAAATTAAAAATAAAATTTATTTATGGATTTATTATGTTGTTGTATATTATTCATGTTGAATTATTAATGGTTGGATTATGATTGAATTTTATTTGATATTATTAGGTAAATTGTTGAATTTTATTTTAAATTAAAAATATATATTAAAAATGAAAATTAAATTTTATTTGTAGATTTATGAGATTATTTGTATGTTGTTATTGTCGAATGATTCATTGTTAAATTATTATTGAATTTTATTTGATATTATTAGATAGATTATTGAATTTTTAAAATTTATATTAAATTATTAAATTTTAATTTTTGTAGATGCGAATATCTGAAATATCCACCTGCATTGGTTGCGAACATTACCCGCATCCGAATCCGTAAAAAAAATATGGATCCAAATTTTACTAACCCTAATCATAGTTAAGATTCCTGACATTACTCATAAACTAAAACCATCAATAATATGAATTACTCAAAACTAATCATAATGATACGAAGATTTCAACTATATAAAGGCCTTACAATAGGTATCTATGATTGACAATAGTAATGAGTTGTATAAGCCAATTTCTCCAAAGGACTCATCTGAAGTTCAATAAATATAAATACTAAGGGTCTGAGCAATAACATATCACGAAACGTTTCGTGGGATTTCTTTCCCCCCTAAATTGTTCGCGGTTAAAGCTTGAGACTCATTGACTGAGTGGGGGACTGAGGAAATAGCTCTGAACTTGCCAACGACTTGCTCTGAAACGACACGATGCAAGAAGCCATTTTTCTTCTTATCATTTTCTCGCATTCAATATTTTTGAATCAAACACACAGTTGAAAGAAATGGACATTGAAGGAAAGAGATTACCTCTCCGCTCTAGGAAAATCAATTATTTGAGTCACTTATCTTCAATCTTCAGCAAGGTGACTTCATTTATTCACCCCTTTTTATTTTAAATTTCGTAATCTTGATAATAAATTTAATCACCCAACTCGTTTTTTTGTTTATGTCCATGAGCTTGTTTAGATACATGATGTGATTCCTTGAATTTGATTTGAATACTTTTACTGCGACAGAGAAGGGGATTTAGAGGTTGTTTTGTAGGCTTTCTTAGGTGTTTTTTGTTACTCTAATTGCTTTGTAGGCTTTCTCATGTGTTTTTTGTTACTCTATATATAGTATATAACTTGAGAGTCTAAGTACAGGCTTGTGCATTGCTTGGTAAAGATGGGAAACGTGGGCCTGCAGTTTTGTTTCTTTTCCTGGAGGCTGCATCAGTTGTGCTGGATTTTTTTGAGAGAAGCAAGTGGGCTTCTCTTGCTGCATTTCTGTTGTCAGCATTTGGTTTTGCTATAAACATTTATGTTTGTTATCTGGAAAAAACCAGCGCAGAAATCAAACCACCAGCTGAGAGGCAACTTGGGATAGTGGAGATTGTCTTCTCTGTACTCCAGTTGATTGCTACATTGATTCACTTTATTCTATTGGCGTCAGATGTGAAGTACAATTATAGTGCATCTGTTGTTTTTCCGCTGGCCTTTTCTGTAATTGCTATTGTGTTCGTTTTTAAAGAGGAAGAAAAACTTACTAATTCATCTATTGCAAAAGATTCATCAGACGATGATTCTGTACTCGGAACTCCCATTGAACTGGATATGCGAGGGACTGTTATGAATCATGGTAACCCCAAGAATAAATTACGCTTTAGATCCAAACTATTCAAAGAAGGTAGATTCTTTTTTTTCTTCTTTTTTTATATATGAAACAAATTTATGACTTTTGCTGGAATCTAATATAAGACTTGTTGCAATGCAGAGGGCGGCCCAGGTATTGAGCAGTTTCAGATTGACGGTGAAGCTACACCTGGAAAGAAACTTCTTGGATGTGGATATCCTGTAGGTGGTGTTAGTCTTTGTATGTTTCAGGTGATTTTTTTTTTCTTTGAGCTTATACAAACCGTGAAATATGTTTGGCAATTATTTGCATAATGTATTAACATTTGATATCTTAACAAGTTGTGTTTTAGTGGGTTCGTCATCTGCAGGATGGCACCAAACATTATATTAAGGGTGAGCATCGAAATAAGTTTTGACCTTTTTGTGCTTGTTAAAATGTTATGACTAACATGTTCAAAATTTTTTGTTCAGGAGCCACAGGGCCAGAATATGTTGTCACAGCTGATGATGTTGGTAAACTGATATCTGTCGAGTGCATACCAATGGATGATCAAGGCCATATGGTATATATACAGAATAATGATTCTGTTATGTCATTCCTAGGTCCTTTTTGTCCTATTCTTTTCATGACTGAAAAGCTTAAAACTGGTAGGTAATGGACCAATGATTATGCTCTCTCATCTATGAGGCATGTGAGCCAAACACCACAACACAGACTTAAAAACAGACACAAAAGCAACTTATCATAGTTGAAATACTACATGAGGAGATTTCTAATGCTAAGTTATCCCTTTAACTAAAAATTTAAGCCATTATAATGGCTTAACAGTAGTATTAAAGCTCTAACACATTAAAATTCAAACATAATGTTTTCAGCTGATATTGAACTTTGTTATCTCAAGTGATATTGGAATATTCTCCTTATGCTACTGATATGTAAAGTTAGTATTCCATTATCATCGAAATCAAATCCTGAACTGCTTTTAGGTGATCATATCTACACTGAATTTGGAATTTCAGTACCCCGTTGCATGATGTATTACCATTTTTCCAGAAGATTAGTTAAATTGGTCTCAGGTTGTATTATTTTCTCCCTTTGTTTTGTTATTATATCCCTAGTTAAATATGAAGCTTATGTTTCCCAACATTCATGGAATTTAACTCTTTATTTATTTACTTGTGCATTTGTTATAACTTGCCCCATTACAATCTTTGAAGTTAAAAAGAAAAAAAAGTTGCTATTGTTGAATTGAATGCCTGAAAATGTTGCCATCCCGACTATTTCTATCATACTTTTTGATGTTATTAGGGGGAAATGGTGGAGGCTTTTGCTAATGGACATTCCAAAATCAAGTGTGGTAGGTTTATATGATTGGAATTGATAGTTATCTGGCCTAAATATCATTAAAATTCTCAAAATGAAATTTATTATTGATGTAATTAAGTTCTCCATATGTGCACTAATTTTTTTTTTCCCCAAATCTTCCATCAAGACCAAAGATACTGGAATTTTGAATCTTTTTCATCACATATTGGATCTTACCAAGAATTAAACTAATTTTTTGTACCATCTTCATGAAGTCTCTATTTTGTACAAGTTATTGATCTGTTCAATGGTCAAATCTTTTTCATCAGAAGTTCTTTGAGCCTCCACTGATGTAGGTTTGAGTTGCATTCTTTTGTGGTTAGTAATTATGTCATAAATTCTCCCATTAATGAGACATTATTTTTGTACAACTTAATATTGTAGCCATGCCAGTGAAATTGTTAACATCACCATTGCAGCTCTATTATGGCTTCTTGAATAAATCAACAAAAGATGGTGTTGGGATAATCATAATGGCCATTTGTTTGCAGCTTTCATTTGGAAATGTGAGACTGATGTCCATTCAACCTAAATTTGTCACCTGTAGCCTCTTGCATTGATTTATTATTAAAACGAGAAAAGTAATTGCTTGAATTTACTTCAAAACCCAATACTTGTTTTGATAACTGATATGCTGTCAGCTGATACATTCATGATTGATAGAATATTTTCTGGGTAAGGGACTAAGTGGAGAAAAACAGAAGAGGCTTGTGTTTTACTTGGACCATTTACCATTAACGTACAGTAGTATGTAGCATAGCCAGAAATTTTCATTTAGATTTGTGGGGGTAGATTGTCTAAGTGTAAGAATGATATGTGGATGGTTAAATCTAATATAATTTTTCATTTTCTCATTAAGGTCTTATGCACCTGTGGATCCCAATTGCCTCTGCCACCAAACATGAAAGTCATATGACTAATTTTACAAATGTTTCCTTCCTGCTGTCACAGTCTCTGGGATTCAAAACTCTTATTAGACAAACCCAATTGAGAAAACCACCATCTTTTCCATTTGAATTTCCCATCAGTTGGGCTGAAGAAATGTCTGCAAGAATAAAAATCCTTCAGTTGGGTTTATATATAGACACTACATCTTTCCTAGTAGGGACTAAGTTTTGAAAGGTGTCAAATGTAAATCTTAATGTCAGATACTCATGATAAATTATTTCTTATACCCTATCGAGATTTGTTTTCTTTCCATCACTATACATAAATTATACAGAGAAATTTCATTGCTTGTAAACTTCCATCATGGATCATTTTGCAGAATTGTTTATGTGGTACTATCTGGTGCATACAACAGATAAACTAGAATTGCATAACAGTGATTTCAGTTTGTTTATTAATGTAATGCGCTCTAACATGAGGCATTTGATCTTTTTCTTTTTCCTTGTAAGAACTCGTGATGCTCTTGTGCTGACCATGAGAATGTTCCAAAACCAGGTATGTTTCCTCACTAGAACTGCACCAAAGTGATTTCTGCATACATGTGAGTTGTCCTTTTTTACCCCCTTTTCTCAACAAATCTTGATGTTCTTACATACAATCTATGCTAGCATAAGAAATTTTCTATCATCATTTGATGTTTATTCTCCAAGAAGTTTGCTTTGACCTGAAAAATAAGAAACATTATTATGAAATCTCCATGATTTGCCTTTCTTTTTCATTCTTTTTATGCTTTGTTAAATGCAAGATTGGTTTTAAGTAGCATCATCTCCATCCAGTATCTAGTTATAGTAGATGGTTATGTTGTATCTAGATATTTATATGGATGTTCTAATTGCCGGTAGAGATCAATTAGTACGGATCTATGAATATCTTTTCTACATGATTAATATCCAAAACTAATTAGTCGGACAAAATTTCCATGGCTGAATTGCTAACTTGGACACCATGCTTCCTTAGATCACCTTTTGATTTTATTTGATCCTTTTTCCTTTTCTTTTCTTTTTTTTCTTGAAAAAGGCAAAACAGGTGACTAGAGCAAAAAGAATTAAGCCAGATGAATAAACTGGGAATTTTTCTCTTGGTAATTGGGTCATTGAAGCTATCAGAATCAGTGGCATTTTGTACGATAGGGCTGAAAAGGTATCATACTATCATTTACTAATTAGTTTTGCCTTTGTTCTTTTTATCTTCTCTAAAGGTATCATACTAATGTTCGGGCATTAGTATGGCCTAAATAAGCTTGACAATGGTTGTTTACTTGAGCAGCAGACTTGGGCCTAAATAATAATGGCACCTGTTACAAATAGTAATGTGAGAGTAGAATATATCAGTGGATAATGGAGAACCAATAATATTAATGTTCTACGGTTGTTATAGGCTAGAAAGTGTAATTAGGGAAATGTTTCTTGAAAAATCTAGATTTTTTTTTTTTTTTTGGTTTTCCTCCTAAAAGAATTGTGAAGTCTGCTGTTAATAGAAATTCATTTCTCCCTTTGTATTTATTACCACTTATGCTTGCATACCTTTGCATTTATTTGCACCCATGCTTACACGGCCTTGTATGTACCTTTACATTTATATTTCATGCATGCTTAGTTATTTTTGTTAAAAATTTTATGAACATTGTATTAATTGTTAACCTTGCCTATTGGCTTTAAACATGATTAACCTTTACCACAAGTTTTCACCGATCAAATTAACATTGTTAATATTTAATATCCTGCATGCTTTGTCCGTGCATTTAATTCAAAGATGGTGCATGCATTTCACAAGTATTTATTCTAATGCATGCTTTTTATTGAATATTATGTACGTTTTGTCTAAGCGTTAAATTTGCTTATGCATGCTTGCTCTATGCACTCAATTGTGATGCATGCTCTTGCTAATTCAAAGATGACTTTAAACATGTTTAACCTTTGCCACAACCTTCCCCAGGTCAAATCAACATTGTTAATGTTTAATGTCATGCATGCTTTGTCCATGCATTTAATTCAAAGATGGCGCATATATTACATACATTTATTCTAATGCGTATTTGCATTAAATGTTATGCATGCCTTTGTCAAACCATTAAATTTGCTTATGCATGCTTTGTCTATACATTCAATTGTGATGGATGTGCTCTAAAGTTAGTTTTTTTAGCTTCTAATTATTTATTTATGGCTACTATGGATGTGCTCTAAAGTTAGTCTTTTTAGCTTCTAATTATTTATTTATGGCTACTAACTCTTTAACTTTTAATTCAAAAATAAATAAAATAAACAGTTGATGTATATAAATCAGCAATGTGTGCATATGATTTAAGATTTAGTGTTTTACATTAGTTTTTTTTAATAGAATGATTGTTTTTTTTTTAACAACTCATTTCATAAAAAATTCCCTTATGTACTAAGGTATTTCTATTAGACTTAATTCAAGATTCAATGTGAGTTGAGCTTTACTTTAATCTAACCGTTCTTTTAAACCATAACTGGTAGTGGTTGCCCCAACTTGGGTCTATCATAAATTACGGACCTGAGGTTGGAATGAATCTTTGGGCTTAACATCGATTTTTCAATCCACTTGGCAAAGCGATGGAAGCATTAATACGGTCATTCATTTCAAGAAGTCTTTTAAATGTATTTGGGACATTTTCATTTTCGTTTATAGGAGTAGCTTCCACAACGAACCAAATAAATGAAAATTTGTCGTTTCTAACCATTGAACATAGTTTTTTTGTTCGATTAAAACCCTTTTAAGATCTCTTACAGCATTTACAAAATTTAGCATATTTCTCGAATCATTTCTACAAAATACACAGATATTTTTAAACTGTCGAGTTGGAAATTCTGTCATTATGACTTTTGAATAAAATGTGGAGGTTTTAGGTGTTTAAACCAAACTCTTTGAAAGGTTTGTATTGATAAATCTAGCAAATCACTCCTTATATATATACAAATTGTTGATTATATTTTTAAACTCTTTCTCCTGACATTTGAAAAAAAAAAGGAAGAAAAAAAGCAAGATTGTGCATTTGATTTTTGGTATTTAGAAGCTATAAAGGTTGTCTGGAAAACAAATTTCCTTGTCTAGTAATCATTAAAAAAAAAATTCCACAAAGTCTTCTTTACATCGACTGTCAGTGTACTCAAAGTGCTTGTAAGGCTTCCCAAGTGCTAAATAGATTGAATAAGATTTTGGCATTATATTGAGTTCAAGGGAGCTGCCAAAGTTTTTAATTGCATTCATCAACTCAATGTACTCCTTTGAGTTCAAGCCAAAGGAGGGTCAGAAGGAGGTGTTGAACTGTTTCGAATCTTGGACGTGGACTAGATCTTGTTTTGTCAAAGTGATTGGGTTTGTTGGCTAACCCCAAAGGAATGATTGGTGCCGTATCTCAATTTAGTTTTAATCTGGGCCTTTTTTTTTTCTGGGTTTCTATGGGATTTGATTTGAAGGCAGGAAATTTGATTATGCGATCCGTTTGTCTACGACCGCACATCTTAAATAATCAAAGGGACTAAAAATTCTACCTAAAAATCAATCTTAGGCCTAAAGGCCTAGTCTTATCCATAAGGTATATATTTCTTAGTGGACCTAAGCCATTGTATGGGGCAATAACAGTAGGTTGTGGTTTGAAAGGCATGGAAACATTAAACTATTGGAGTGAGGTTCAATTTGCATTGAAGCTTTGACTAAACCTACTTTGAAGACTTTAATTCATAAGGGAATGTCTTGTGAAACTAGCTAGTCAAGAATTAATCATTTTTTTTTAAAAAAAAAAGATAGTTTAAAACACGAAATTCTAAATCATATACATATTATTGATTTACATACATAGACTATTTATTACTTTTGAATTAAATGTCTAAAAGTTAGTATCTACAAATAAGTAAATTAGTAGCTAAAGAGGCTCACTGTGGCAAACATGCATCATAATTGAATATATAGACAAAGTATTCATAAGTTAATTTAATGCATGTATAACATTTAATGCAAAGCATGCATTAAAATAAATGTATGTGATAACTTGTAAGATGCATACATCACCTTAGGATTAGGATTAAACGCATGGACAAAACGTGCATGACATTAAATGTTGGCAAAATCAATTTGATTGGTGGAAACTTGTGTTAAAAGTTAAACATGTTAAAAGTTGATAAGCATGACTAACAACTAATATAATACTTATAAAATTATCAACAAAAATGACTGAATATGCATGAAATTTTATGTAAGAATGTATGCCAATAAATGTAAAGGTGCATGCTAAGTCATTCATGTAAGAATAGGAGTAAATAAGTGCAAAAGGAGAAATAAAGCCTATAAAAAATAGGGTTCATAATTCTTTTAAGAGGGAAAAAAATTATAGATTTTTCATGAAACATTTTCTAAAAACAGTTTTCAAAATACATTTATGTCAATTATCTCACATTTTTTGTAATTAATAACAACCCTATAATATTTTAATATTAAATTATTAGTTCTTCTCCATTGGTGAAATATACTCTCACATCATTATTCACAGTAGGTGGCATTGTTGTTTAGGTTTGAATCCATTATTCAAGTTTAATGAAACAACAACTATGGACAAAATCAGAGCACGAATTTATTTTGTGTGAATATACTTTGGACTTTACTCTCAAGACCACATAACAGAATTAGGTGGATTATATACCATGAAACTCAACTTTTCAATTAGGCCCAATTTTATTTCAGTTAAGAAATTCTCATCTTTGTAACACATGGACCAGTAAAATTTCTGTCCGAATTATTCTATAAATATAAGCAATTTCTTAAACATGGCAATTGAATAATTAAAATGCCACAATTACTGTTCACAATTTTAGTACTGATTATGTTTTGTCATTTGAGATCATCAACCAAGCAGTCGGAGCCGCCGCTTGCAGCGAAGTTATTTGATGGACCCAATTGCAGTTCTGGAAAATAAATAAATAAAATTCTTTCCCTTATTGTCCTCAGCTTCATCGTCTTCGATGATCAAACTTTTTCTTTCTGTTTCTTCCTTTTAAACTATCAATTTTTCTCTTGAAATTTTTGAACAGCAACTTATTCAGTTCTTCCATTTGTTATCAAACTTTTGGCCAGCACTTTCAAATAAGGCATTTGATTGCTTTTATATTGTTTTTCTTAAAATAAAGTTCCACCGTACGTATCTATTTAGATACAAATTACCAACTTATATTTCCAAACTACGTAAGCACTAAGCTATTTGGCCAGAAAAATTCAGGAGATTCCCATTGAAAATTAATTCATTTTAAGTAAAATTTCTGCTTGACTCCCTCAAATTTGCAGGGTCTATGTTATCACCTCCTAAAGTTATTTTTCTTCATTATTGCCCTCGTCGGACCAATCCTAATTACACCAGAGTGTGTAAGGATGTATGTATATATCAGTGGAGCTATGATAAATTTTAAATTTGGACGTTCATTGATCTCATCTCATGCAGTCCATTCATAAATATTCAGTCAAAAAGTTCAACGTTACTAACTCATTCATTCTTTAATTTTTACTATCGAATTGTGTGGAATTAATGAATAAGAAGTTTTTTACAATTTTAAAATTTAAATTAAACTAAGTTAACTCTAGAACACAAATGTTGAGTTAATTTTTTTTTCTTGGCGCCCTTTTAATTTGCTTTTTGTTTTACATTATTACTTTTCTGGGGTTGAGGTTATTTGCACTTAAGAAAATAAATACTATAAATATACCCACAATGTCTTTACTATTAAGGACGTTTTAATATAAATAAGTAAAAAATTAATCTAGACACACGTATGATGCACAGGTGCGCCCATGAAATGTATAGTGTAACTATAATATTTTAAACCTTATTTTTTTATTCTCAACAAACCCGTCGCATCACATAAAATTGTTAGTTTTAACTAATATTAATCCTTTGGGCGCTTAGTTGGATTAAGCAACTATAATTGTCAAAGGTTGTTATTGAGATGGACTGCTTAAATGTGTACCATGCTTTAGTTAGTCATCTCTCGGGGTCTAGTAGTTTTAGCCTTATTATTGAAGACTGTTTTGTTTTGTCTAATTCAATGCGAGATGTATCTTTCTCTTTTGTTAGACGGTTTGCGAATTCTGCTGCTCACTCTGTTGCGAAGGCGGCGAATTCTTTGTCAGGCCACGGAGAGTGGAGGGTTGTTCCACCTCCGTTCTTAATTGCTGAGTTGTTTGGCTCTTCTTCTTAATGATTATCCATTTTTCATCAAAAAAAAAAAATCCTTTGGGCGCTACTATAGTACATGCATGTATCTCATACATACATAAAAAAATAGCCATTAGATTAAATTGGAGCAGATCAAATGGTTGAGATTTTTTTATTATTAGATATGAAAAAAATGGAAACTTGAAAAACCGGTAAACATGAAACATCTACCATTAACTTGAAACTAGAATTATTAAACTTTAAACAAAAGAACTTGAAACTTAGAGTAATGAACATAGAACTTGGGATTATTAACTTCAAACCTCGAAAATCATGCAATTAATGGACTAATAAACATGAAACACCTACCATTAACTTGAAACTGTGATCATTAAATTTGAAACCAAAAGAACTTGAAACGTAGAGTAATAAAAATAAAACTTAGGATCATTAACTTGCAACCCTGAAAATCATACAATTAATGGACCAATAAACATTAAACACTTACCATTAACTTGAAATTGAGAATATTAAACTTGAAACCAAATAAACTTGAAATTGAGGGTAATGAACATTGAATTTTAGGGTAATGAATATGGAACTTGGGATCATTTACTTGCAACCTCAAAAATCATGCAATTAATGGACCAATAAATATGAAACACCTGTCATTAACTTGATTATGTGACCATTAAACTTAAAACTAATTTTTTATTATTATGTTGCCTTTATTATTAAAATTATTATTATTATTATTTTATTTATTATGTTATTTCATAATATAATATTCATTTAAGAGGCAATCAATTGCTCTTTACCGGTTGCTCCAAGTTTTTTTTTTGACTGCCACTTGGAAGCCAAACAATGGCCTTATATTTTTTAATTTTTTTATTACCCGCATGTATGTGATACGTGCGGGTATTGTAGCGGTGGCCTAATCCTTAAAACTCAATCAAATTACCGACCACTCTTGTCAAGGAAATCACGACTCTCAAGTTCTTTACTTATTATGATGTAAAAATCATACTAATCAAATTTTCTCTCAAACTCAATAAAATTCTGCCATTTAATTTTCATATCAAAGGGGCGTAGCAATTTATTATTATTATTTGCTAAAGACCTAACATAAATTGCTCATTTATTGTTTTGATTTCGAAAAGATAAAATGGCTTATTTGTTTTTCAAGATCTAAAATAATATAATATATATAATTAGCAGTGTGAACAAGAATTGTTGTATAATGGGAAGAGCTTTTACAGAATCTTAGGTAAACTAATGTTAAAAGCATATAAGAACTCCCTCGTGTCATGAACGTATAAAGAAGAAACAACATGAACATATCGAGAAGAAACAAAGAGAAAACCTTAAGGGTATGTTTAGAATTTTAAGAGTGAACAAAATAAAAGTTAATTTTTTAAAATATAATAAATAAATATCTTAATAATTAAATGGGTGTTTGGATCATTCTTTTATAATGCAAATAACTCCATCCTTTCTAATTTCTATGGTAGTGTAATTAGCTAACTTAATCTGACAAGAAAGTCAACATCCCATTTTTCCTTAACATTATGGGTCACTGCCTCTATGATACTCCACGCACACGTTATCTCCTCATCCAATAAATTTTTGCCACGATGCTTTTCACGTGACCATTTCCACGACATCAATTTCATAGACGTGGCAACACACTATTTGTCAATTCACCAAAGAGTGTGGTTAGCTAACTTAAGCTTCCACACAGAAATGAGAAATGCCAAGAGAGTCTACTCACCTACACTTTACCAACCAATTAAAGCTTTGGACATTTTGATTAAATTCAAGCAACTTCCTAATTCATCACAAAAGAAACTCCAAAATTAGTCAACAAATTATCAACCCTGGTTGAGAAAAATGCCCAAAAAAAAAAAAGAAGGTGGGCAAAAGCACTTGAGGAAAAAGAATAAAGTAGAAGATAAGATAGAGACACATCAACTCCCCATCTACTCTACTTTTGCTTTCCTTCCCCTCTAAGCCCCATCTCTTTTCCTGCCAACCTTTATCTTCTTTCCACGAAGACACTGCCCTTAAACCAACTGCTTTGCAAAATTCAGTACACTGAATTTGTCATTTTAGATTGAAACATGAGTACTTCAGTTGGGAATAATCAAAATCCATGGGCACCATATGCTACCTACAAAGATTGTTCGCAAGCGATATGTAGCTTATATTGTCCTCAATGGTGCTACACAATTTTCCCACCGCCCCCTCCATTTAACCTGGAAGATGAAGATGATGATTCAGGCACTGACTTTTCTCCTTTGATCATCGCGGTCATTGGAATCCTGGCAAGTGCTTTTATCCTTGTCACTTATTATACTATCATCTCCAAGTATTGTAAAAGAAGGAGCGATGAAACTGGCCTAGAGTTCAGTGAAAATCGAGATCAAATGAGTGCTAATGATCAGGCATGGCAGCTTGGTAACAATGTTGGTTTAGATGAAGCACTTATTAAATCTATAACTGTTTGTAAGTACAAGAAAGGTGATGGATTGGTTGAAGGCACAGATTGTTCAGTCTGTTTAAGTGAGTTTCAAGAACATGAAAGCTTAAGGTTATTGCCAAAATGTAACCATGCATTTCATCTTCCTTGTATTGATACTTGGTTAAAATCTCACTCGAGTTGCCCCCTTTGCCGGGCCACTATTATTTCATTTCCCGCTGCTCAAGCTTCAGCTCCAGGGGAAGTAAGTGAATCTGATGCTAATGTTTCTGCGCATCAATATCAGCACACAAATGACGCTGCTGTTTTGGTGATACATGACATCGAAGACGGGGTGAATAATGAAGCTGTGGTTAGCATTGTTGTTAATGATGAGGCTCCAAAGACACCAAATGTTCAAGATGATAGCATAATTGAAGTTGGGGTTGATGCATTGCCAATTAGAAGATCAGTTTCATTGAACTCTTCTTCGTGTCAAGGTCCATTCTTGGTTGCTGATATTTTAAGCACAAATGAAGAAGATGATGATGATGAAGAAATTCAATTGGAGAGCACTGAAAAGATTAACAGTAGTAGAAGCAAAGTGATGAATCTTGTTAGAAATTCTTCTCTTGGTTTGAAAAGATCAATTTCAACAGGGAGATTCAAGTTCACAAGGTATGGATCAAAAGATGGAAATTCTGTTATTATTCCAAATTAATTTTCCAGGAATGTTCTAATTCCCCCCCTCCCCCCCATTTTATTTTTATTTTCTTCTGTATCATATAAAACATACCCACATAGAGTTTTAATTGGATTTCACAAATTTTTATTTGACTTTGAAGATGAACTTAGATTGCTATTGATCAGTCCTAATGAAGTGTTCCAACTTGACAATTTCCGCATTTGAGTTACATAATGGATTACAGCCTCAATCCTGGATACTCATTGATTATGATACAGAAGTGTTACTGTTACTTTATTTGTTCTTTGGTAATTATTATAAACTAAATTGGTACTATTAATAAGTTAAATAAATTTTTGTTCCAATTGATGGAGAGTTATTAATGATGTTGAAAAACTAATGAGAGCTTTTGGTGGGTGGTAGAGAATTTGTATGATTGCTCACATTCGTTTTTTGTTTTTGGGCCAATATTTTTAAAGTTAGTGTAATCTTGAGCTGGCGTATCATAACCTCTGCCAGTAATTAAAGAAATTAAAGGGTAATTAAGGTCTATTATGAGAGTGCTGACATACTCTTCTTCCTTGGACTTAAATATTTTTCAAACATTTCATGTCCAAAGAGGACAATTTTGAGAAGAGTAAAAAATACTAAGAAAAAAATTGAAGCTTGAATTGGTTGAAGTTAAGAAATGAAAACTGTTGAATTCATTCATCTCAAAAGCCCTTATTCTACAATTTTAGTTGTAAGGGGAACCTTTTTTCCTAGATTCATTTAAGGAAAAAAAAAAAAGATTTCCCACAAGTTTATAATTGAATTAATAGCTGTTTTTGCACATATTTTGTTCTGTTTAGTTTATTTAAATTAAACTTCAAACTAGCCCTGTTTCAGGTTCTGCTTGATTCCTTTTTTTTGGTCATCATACCCAAAGATCGTTTTTTTTTTTCTAATCTAGTCATAATTTTTTTTTCAATTTCCAGGAGATAAAAAGAAAAGGCAAAAATTAATTGGATTTGACCCATAATTGACGCTGGTTTCATGTGGGATTTTGATAATTCTTGGTTTTATTTATTCCTGAGGGATCAAAAACTGTTAAAATTGCTTCTAGGGTTTATCATTCTCCTTCAAGTTTAACTCTTAATGGAGTCTTTGTTATTGAATAAAGAGTTCAATGTACCTTGAAGTAAACTTTGCTTTGCAAAAGAGGAAACACTAATTGCCCTGCATCTACGACTCTGTGCCTTTGCCCTGTGCTCACGCTTTGATTCAATGCTTCAAATTCAAGGAATTGAAAGAGTAATCGATGGGGAATCCAAACAACACAACACATCATGTCTCAACTCTCAACTGTCACTTTAATGTGAAAAATAATGCACCGTTTTTCCTTCTAAGGTTTTTCGTCGTGACCGCAAAATTTCATCCATCAAATTTGGTCCAATATATCATACTATTGTAAAATCTCTATATAACTATATTGTTGGGACTTGGGACTGGAGAAGTTTATTTTTATAAAGAAGTTATAACACAATAGGGTATATTACAAAAATTATTATCTTGGTTTAATTATCCTTAATGCAAGTGATATAGAGCTAAATTATATCATGTATTAATAAATTAATAAGTGGGTCAAATTCAATAGATAGATATCAATAAAAATGATATATACTTTAAAAAAACTAATAAAAAAAGTTTTATACCAGAAAGTTACAAACATACTTGATAAGTTAGAAATATTTTAGCTTCAAAAAGAAGATAATTATACTGACCAATTAATATATACTCGCAAGTTAAAATATGTGGTTGCAATTTTAAAGAATAAATTATTGTCACAAGTAATTTTAGAAAGATATTTTATTCCATCTTAATTATTTAATGTAACATGACATATATTTTTGAAATATTATTAATATGTGGAGGTAAGTTTATTAAGAAAAGATCTATAAAAAAATATAACTTATTATAATGTGGAGTTTTTTTTTAATTATAACTGATCCTAAATTAGGATAATAAATTTTTATTACTATAAAGAAGTTATTCTTATATAGAGTATTTTTATTCGAAAGTTCTACTATATATTGAGATTTTATTAGAGCTTATCTATGTAAAGATGAAGTTAAGAAGATTGAGGCGATTAAATAAAATAATTAATAACCCGATATAGGATGATATAAACTCATGACCGTATGAATAAGAAGAGGAAATGCGAACGAATTGAATTAAAGAATTATTGACAAGAAGAATATAACATGCTAAAAATTATTCTTTCCCTTCCCATAACTTTTGACTAACCATTTGAATCTTTAGCATCATTTTCAGTAATTATAATTTTTTTCAGAAGGAATGTGTACCACTAGGCCAAGACCCAAGATGCCATTTACATTTGAGTACCTGACAAAATTGTCCAACTTATTTCTTTTATCTCTTATATTGCTTGTACGTTAATCTAGAAAATGCTGAGATACCAAAATTGCTTTATGAAAGATTGTCTGTTACCCATCAATCTACAATTGAATATTTGACGACACATAAGATTTGATATGAATTAAAGTTGTTCAAAAAAAAAATGTTGAGATTTAACCTTCAAGATTTATACCGAAGCAAAGAAACAAAACAAGAAAGAAGAAAAATAAAATGTCGATGATAAGATGGGTACGAGTATTATGATAATATGTGATCCCTTCTGGCTTTTTCTATCTTCAATAAAAGCGATTGCTAAGAACAGTGGGACATGTGTGCCAAGCAATTTAGGCTGCCCACATATTAAAAACTTTTCAACCACCTTTGCCGTCGCCTATCAGCATCATATTGTGTGTCTGATCTTTATTTTTTGGGATCAACTACAGTATAATTATAGTATTGTATTATAATTACATTAACCGTTAAATCTACTTAAATAAATAGAGTCCACTTATATAAGTAAAAATTCAACAATTGGGTATAATTATGGCAAAGTAACACAGTACACCATAATTTTATCCTATTTTATGAGGATCATAATTAAAAATGAATAAATCTCTTCATTTCTTGTCCCAAGTTACTAGGGTTAAGGCGACGAGTGACAACGTAGAAGAATCTTCTTAGCACCTATGCTGGCTATGGTTTGGGTTGTGTTTGGTTTTGGGCCGACCCGGATGACAAAAAGTCCAAACCAAATGGGTCGGATACAGTTGAATTTCGACATAAAGTACATTTATATATCCGTACATTTCGTTTCGGGCAAGTCTCATCCTATTATTAAAAAAATGAAAGAAAATCCATTTCATTCATTTAAATCTTCTTAATTCATTAGACTGAATGATATTAATTTTAAAAGAAAAAATTCCTATTTATTACTCAAATCTTCTTAATTCATTTGTCTAATTATATCATGTCACATCAGTTTATATATCTTTGTATATATTTATTTACCCATCTGAATTCACATTTCATATCTTATGGATTACTTTGAATGAAAATTAATAATTTTTTAAATACAAAACTAGAAAAGATATTAATTAAACTAACCCAAATACAGTAAAATAATACACACAATTTCAAAAGTATATATTGCATATCGTTTCTATAAATATACAAAACTTTTTATTCCCCCATATAAATAAAATAAAATAAAATAAAAGCCATTTCAAACATATTGAATCCAATTCAACCTATCTTCCCAAATATGTCCTACTACTAGCTCATAAAATAAGAAAGAAAAATAGATTGCACATGCCCATACATACATACATAACTTTTGTTACATCACGTAACAGCCCATGCATTAGCTTCGTAGCAAAACAAACCTTATTCTGTCGTCATTCATTGATTCCCACACGAATCTTGTTTCAACTTCTCCTTAATATCTTTTGCGTATCTTTCTGTTTCATCATCTGCACATTCATATAAATAAGTTCACCTTAAAAATCAAAACCCCCATTATCAAAAGCAAAAAAATAAATAAGTAAATAAAAATGGTGGCAGAAATCACTTCCTCTTCTCAATATCCTTACCCCATCAAAACCATAGTGGTTTTGGTTCAAGAAAACCGCTCGTTCGATCACATGATTGGATGGATGAAATCACTAAATCCCGAACTCGACGGGGTCACAGGATCCGAATCCAACCCCATTTCAACGTCCGACCCGAACTCCCCCCTCATCTACTTCGGGGACAAGTCGGTCTACGTCGACCCGGACCCCGGCCACTCCATCCAGGCCATCTTCGAGCAAGTCTTTGGCCTGACGTGGGCCCAGTACACGTCATTATCGTCGTCGTCTTCTTCTTCTAACAACGAGGAGCTTCACGTTCTTCGTCCTAACATGCAAGGGTTTGCTCAGAACGCCGAGAGTACTCAAAAGGGAATGGCGGCGAGCGTCATGAACGGATTTAAACCGGATATGGTGCCGGTCTACAAGGAGCTGGTGGCTGAGTTTGGTGTCTGCGACCGGTGGTTCGCGTCGGTGCCGGCCTCGACGCAGCCCAATCGGCTGTACGTGCATTCCGCGACGTCGCATGGGGCCACTAGTAATGATACCGAGAAGCTCATTGAAGGGTTTCCGCAAAAGACCATTTTCGAGTCTTTGGATGAGAGCGGACTTAGCTTTGGGATTTATTATCAGTACCCTCCTGCAACCCTTTTCTACAGGTAAATTATTTAATTAATTAATTAACTAAATAATTAATTAATAATTGCACTTATTAGATATCCGGTAATCAGCTGAATTTGTGCTGGCACAGGATTAATGGTTAGGATTTTGCGACTGATTTTCTGCTGTGTTAAACTCAAATCCCAATCATTTGATCCAGTGCTCAACACATAAATTTTGTCTATTAATATTACCTTTTTTTTTAAAAAAAAACTAGCTTTTGTTGTTGTTCTTGTTTTTTTTTTTTTGATTAATTTTTAATTTTGATGTTGAATATGAGTAGATATATAGGGTTTGTTTTGCTGACATGCGGTTCTAAGGCTCAGGACTCAGGAGCGTAATTTTGATTCGACAAGAAAGAATTCATGTTGCGTGTCTTGTTTGGTTGATATAATATGGCTTAAGCTTTACTCGCTTCAAGACGGTCGCTGTAGTTGTTTTATTAATTAGCTAAAAGTTTTACGAAGGATTGAGATGTTTAATAATAAAATCAAAAAAATTATAATTTTATTGGATATATATATATAAGATTTCAACCAAAATTACATGTGAATAATTTAATTAGAAAGAAAGTCAATCGAATAAAACATTAACATTTAATATTATATATATGAAGAGAAGTAAACACACACTTGAAGAGTTTGGTGGCATTCGTTTTTTTTTTTTTTTTTTTGGGTCTAATATGTGAATACGTCTGGAATTATTTAGATGTTTAATGTTAAATTACAATAGCGTAGTATATCAATTGCTAATTGCTATGAGGGACTGTTTGTCGATTCCGTGTGCGTGTACGTAGTTGTTTGCCAATTTTGTGTTGTGAAAATTTTTCAATTCGACGTAGGCAGATAATGAGTTTCTAGAATACCTTTAGAATAAGATTTGGATATTTTTCAAATTTAAAAAATGTTGGTTTTTTTTTTTGAAAAAATAACGATAAAATTATCTAAACAATTAACAAGATCTTGAAAGAAAAATTTATCAATTTTATATTCTACACATAATTTGTAGTAACATATTTATTGATTCCTGCATATGAAGATGAGATATCACAAGGTTTTTTTTTTTTTTCACTTTTGAGCTGCACCATAACAAAGTTTTTTACTTGTGATATAATATTTCTTAAAAAAAAAAAAACTCTATAGTTTGTGCGGACACGGCTTAATTTTTGACTTGATAGGATAATTTCTTTGTTCCCAGAAACCTAAGAAAACTGAAGTACTTGAAGCACTTCCACCAATTTGATTTGCATTTCAAGAAGGATTGCGAAGAAGGGAAGCTACCAAACTACGTGGTGGTGGAGCAAAGATACTTCGATCTCCTATCCGTGCCGGCAAACGACGATCACCCATCGCACGATGTCTCCGAAGGACAAAAATTTGTCAAGGAAGTTTACGAGGCACTGAGGTCTAGTCCCCAGTGGAATGAAATTTTGTTCATTATAACATACGATGAGCACGGGGGATTCTATGATCACGTTCCGACGCCCGTCACCGGAGTCCCCAGTCCCGACGATATCGTCGGTCCGGAGCCTTATAAATTTAAGTTCGACCGCCTCGGTGTTAGGGTTCCGACCATCTTCATTTCTCCTTGGATTCAACGTGGAACATGTAAGTCTAACTCTTAACCCATTAATTAATTTCTTTCTGCATGCAAGACATTCCACTGAAATTCTGATAATTTTCGACTTTTGCGTATTGTAATGTTTTATCATTAGAATTTTTTATTGGTCAATAGTTGATATTATCAAATCAAGGGTAAAATAAAATATTGAAAGAGATAATCAAAGCTTCTTTTTTTTTTTTTTTTGCTTTTTTCCTGAGAAAATTATACAGTGCTGCATGGGCCTTCAGGGCCAACTCCTACATCAGAGTTCGAGCATTCCTCCATCCCAGCAACAGTCAAAAAGATTTTCAATCTAAAAGAGTTTCTCACGAAACGAGATGCCTGGGCTGGCACTTTCGAATCCGTTCTCAATAGAACAAGTCCGAGAACTGATTGCCCTGGTAATTAATTACAACACTTTCTTTAGTTCATCAGTTATGTTCACGACATGAATATTACAAAATTATAAGGGGACGGGAGCACCTTGATTCATCCCAGTACTTATTTTTACCACTTGGATTCCTGGTACAGTTTTTAAAGAGGGATCAAAATATCGTTGTTCCAAATTATTATTATGGCATTAATCTCTTATGGATATGTATGTATTGGCTGTTGCAGTTACGTTGCCTGAGCCGAAGTTGAAACTGCGGGACGGCGAAGCGAAAGAAGATGCAAAACTCACCGATTTTCAGCAAGAATTAGTGCAAATGGCAGCGACATTGAACGGTGATTACAAAAAGGATATTTATCCGCACAAACTCGTCGAAGAGATGACGGTTGCCGAAGGCGCTAAGTACGTTGAAGATGCATTCAAGAAATTCCTTGGGCAGTGCGAGAAAGCCGAGGCAGAGGGAGTCGATGAGTCCCAGATTGTTGTTGTGCCAACCCCCACTACAAAGCAACGAAAGTCAAAATCTTTTGGTCGCAAATTTTTGTCGTGTTTGGCATGCAACAATTAAATTGTGACTCGTTCCAAAATGAAAATTTTACATTTTTCTACGCACGGTAGGGATTTGAAGATATATGCTGATGGAGATTGTTAATTTACTGAGCATTTACATTATTATTTGTACAGTGTCATTGACTTAACTTTTATTAAGAAGTACGACGGTGCCTAGATTCGATCTGTGTGTAATTAATTTAATTAATTAGTTTATTATTATTATAGTTTATTGAATAAGAATATATTTGTAATTAAGTATTGATAATATAGGATGGATCAGCTGCCCTTTACAAATTACAAATACCCACTTATTTTTACATGTGATAATATTCCTTGAACTGAAGATGAATAATATTAAATTTGTCAATGTTAAATGCTCAACAATTTCTTTTGGTTTTCTCTCTTCATCTCAATCCCACCTAAATCACTCTCTCTTCTCTCTATCTTTCTCCTCTATTTTAATCTCTCTTACAATCACACAACGATAATTTGGCTCGTATCTCATGAGTTATATGAATAAATCACAATATAATTAAAATACTTTTTTGGCCTAATATAAGGCGTTCATAAAGCAACTCCAAAACGACAGAATAAGATTTAGAGTTCCTGGTTGCTTCAATGACATCAATATTACGGCATCCTTTCTGTGATCTACATCAATAATTTAACTCGTTTCTTGATTCTGTGATATTATGGCAAATATTAAAAAATAAACATTTTAGAGAGAGATCTTTAATATAGAAAGATATTTATCACAAAATTGATTTGCAGGTGTACGTGGAAACCAAAGAAAACATAAGAGAGACAGGGACTGAAGTGATTGAGGTGAGGTTCGCTAAAAGAAATTTTTTTTCTTTTTATAAGAACTAAAAGAAGTTGTTGAATATTTGCCATAATAGATTGATGTTGACAAATCTAATCCGTTAATTCATTTTTCAATCAAACAAATATTATCGAATATAAAAAAAAGGATATTTTGAGGGGATGCTGATATGCCCCTATTAATAATATTGTTAAATTTACTTCTTTAAAATATTACCGCAGCTCATATTAGAACCAAATCCAAGTTCAAAATAAGTAACCGAACTGCTATATTTTTTTATAATAATATTGGGGCGGAAAAATAAGGCCCATGAGAGGTTGTGGGTCGGCACGGTAAGGCCCACTATTTGTTTCATATTGTGTCATATTATGTCTTTTTTTATTTTTTATTATTGCTTAAGTTCAATCCGCGCACATGCTAAGTCCACGCTTGCCGTGTCGTGAGGTCATGTCTAAGAAAAAGTACGATAATGTTTTTTTTAAGAGGGCAAGCCAAGCTGTTCGTGCATTTTTTTCAAGTTCATAAGTTCTTATGCTTTTAATTAAATTCAATAAAATCAAAAGTTCAAAACTTAATTTTGTATTTAATAATAATAAATTAATAATATTAAGAGAATGTAACATGAATTTTTTTTAACACTTAGCAATTACAACAACAATAATAAATTTTTCTTAAACGTTAACTTAATTATTAACTTAAACTTACATAGAATCATATATCATAGTTCATAATAATATTAATATTATATATATATAACAAACACAGAACTGTCACAAAAAATGTAAACCAAAACCCCTTTTTAAGTGAAATGTTTTAATCAAACAAACACAAGGCTCATAGATAATACTAGATCTGAATCCTATAAATAGTATTCTGATTTAATGGAGGGAGAAGATAAAATACTAAACTTTCTCTTCCCTTTTATTAAAATCTGATCTGGTCTCTATCCCTTTTATTGAGAAACCTATAAAACCCACCAGCCTTTATATATATATATATATATATTATAAAATCTTTATAATTTTATTTATCAAAATCACGGTATCATTTATTGATTTAATAAAGTATAACATAAAACAATTGAAGTTTTTACTTTTAAACTAGAATTAAACGAAACCCCTAAAGACGTGTTCGGGTTGGTAACAACTTCAAGCTTGTAGGAGGTAACGCCCGAGTTTAAGTCTTGGGGCTAGTAAGGGGGAAAATAAAAACCTATTTGGGCTCTGCCCACCCCCTTACTTAAAAAAAACTTGAATTAAACGAATTTAAAAAGAAATCTAAGTTAATAAAATATATTAAAAGATTTCAATTTTAAGTTATATGTCAAATAATAGAATTTTAAGTTTATATATGTCAAATAATAAAATTTTAAGTTTAGTTCCGTTAAAAAGTGAAACATGCTTGTTGCGGGCCTTTTTCACATGGCATGTTTTATCTCATATTTAATTGTACTGTATTTTTAAGGTGTACACATGCCTAAAATTCTCAGTCCAGTCCACATGCGTGTCGTGCCATTTGCAAACTGGCCCATTGATCATCTCTAATTGTGCTGCAATATTTATGAACGGAAATGGAGATTTGGTTCGGAGATCATGATCCCTATCCTTATCCCCAAATTTTGCAGCAACCCCAATTCTGTTTATACCCAAAATGTGTTATTTGTGCTAAATAGGGGATATTTCCGATAATCTTTTAATGCGGCGAGAAAAAAAAAGGGGGCCAAACCCTAAATATTTTAATTTTAATTTTGAAAAATGCAAAAAAAAGGAAAAAAATTATTTAGTAGTGGCTAGGGATTTTCAGAATCTAATCTGATCCGCTCAATTTGTCTGATTCGTAAAAATTCAATCCGTAAAAATTTGATCTGTGGATTGGTGGATTGAATTGGATTCAAATTTTGATAATCCACAATTGGTGGATTGGATATGGATATACTTCTGTAAATCCGTAAAAATATGTGAATCTGCCAAAAAAAAGTATTATTTAATTAAAAAATAAAACTTGTAAATATGACATTAGTACTTACTAGTAAATAAATAAGTTAAAATATAGTTATATTAATATTATATTATATTTTATCCGATAATAATAAAAAATAATTAAATAAACAAATATATCTTCCTAAATAGTTAATTTTCATGTATTGATCTAAAAAAATGGAATTTGTTTTTTTTTTTTTCGTTTTGGTATGTTATATTTGAAACTTTAAATGTATTTTCTAGTTTTATTTAAATAATTAATTTATTTAAATCTTATTCAATTTTAAATTTGATCGATAGTGAAATTATTTTTATATTAAATTTTTTATTTAATTAGTTCGTAGATTGGACAGAATTAAAAATTTTCGGTCTACAAATCAATCCACAAAATGATGGATTGAATATGGATTGGGTTAAATCCGCAGATGTATAGATTGGATTTGGATTAAATTTCACTAATCCATGAATTTGATTGGATTGAAAATTTATAATCCACAAAATCTTGAATTGGATATAAATTGATGTCCAATCTATAAAATCTAATCCGCAAACACCCCTAGTAGTGGCAATCTTGCGACTCTTACTCGAAGACATGGAACCAACCTCTTGTTAGATCCGGACGGGGAAATTTACTTGCAAAAGAGCTTAAAAGCCTATTCTTTTTCTTGCTAACTAGTTATTACTTATTAGCACCAAACCTCTCAAAAGAAGCTTTCATCCAAACTCTTTTTGTGCTCTCATATCTCCCTTTTATTACTTCTTTTGCCCTTGAGGTAGTGAATTTTAATAACTTTTATAAAATATTAAAAGAAATAGACTCAACTCAAAAAGAAGAACAGCCACATAACAATGAACCCTATAAAGATTAAACTTTTCGGAGTCTAAAGAAGAAGAAAAAGAAAAGCAAGTGCAAGTGGATGATGAGAAAGAGAATATGAGTGGTGCTCAAATCACAACTAACGAGCAAATAGCAGAAAGAATTGGGCTTTACTCATGAAGAAGAAAAAGACGAACAACCAAAGAACACTCATGATCTATTTTTCTGCACAGCAGGTGAAGAAGCAAGGAGTTTTTTTAAAAATTTAAAATTAAATTAATTTAAAGTTTGAATAAATCCACGACCCAATTTAATTTTAATTTGGACTTTGGGACTGGCTTTAAATCTGACTCAAAATTGAATTCAATGATTTCTGAAGGCTTATATATGACCCAAATGAGTCGAGCCCCACAGATACGGGCCTGTAGAGATTTTTACATCCTCAGGAATATTTCATTAGTTAAGCGTCTAAGGGACTGGACCATTGCCACCCAAATTTGGAAAATGCGACTCTTCCCACAATAAGCACCATAATGAGCACCGAACGGTGTGTTTTGGGTGCAATATAAAAGGGCCCATCTCACGTGACACACACTTACGTACCACAACACACACGCAACATATCTCATGCGAGACTTACCGTTTCTTCATTTTCTCTCTCTACTCTTATAGAAATCTCGCCCCCATCTGCTCATCCTCTCGCTTTCTATTGTCGTGGGTCTCTCTTTGTTCTTAATCCTCTCGCTTTCTCTTGTAATGGGTCTCTTAATGTCGGTCTCTCGGCTTGGGTTTCTCCATTTGTTGTCTCTCTCTTTCTTCTTTGTCCTCTCACTATCGATTCCCCTTCTGTTCTCACCATGGATTGCATTTCTCGGCTTGTTTCAACTTTACTCTCTCAGCTTCAGTGGTTGTTAGTTGTTGTAGTTGATTTGTAGAGGTAATGCCAAGTTCATATTGATTTTTAATTGCACTTGGATTGATGGGCAAATAAATTTAGATGGGTTTGATTTGTAATTGCATTTTCGATAGTCTTAGGAGCTTATTAAAATGGCTTTGTGCTGAAGATGGCACCATGATCACTATCATTTGAGCTTGTTTTATGCCATTGTAGTTTTTGTAAAATACCAATCCAGATGAAATTGTTACTTTATTTTGTTATAATTCAAATCCTAAATAATATAACAGTTGTTGTTATGATATTCCGTTATTTGAGAAATTTATGGGATTGTAATATAAAAATGAAACATGTTTGCAGTGTGTTCTATAATTGGCAAGGGCTTATTCTGATGATAATCTTAAAAGGAAACTTATTTGAATAGAACATGCTGTGAATATGAACAAGCAAAATTTGGAAAAATCTTATGCTTGGTTTGGCTAGATTGCAATGTCGCAACTCTCCTATTGTATACTGGTAATACCTTTGTTTGCCAGGCTTGAGCTTTGATTCGAGAATCATCATTTTGTGCCGTTTATATGCAATATGTGCTATTTATATTAGAGAATCATCATTATGTCTATGTTGTTTGTATGCATGTTGTGACCTTGACAATCATTATGGGCTATTGTTTATATTTGAACAAAATTTGTTCAATCGTTGTGTCTTCGAGCACAAGTGAAATTCAAATACAATTGAAAGCTTGTGATAAATGTTGCAACAGCAATAAGGTCTTACGAACTTCATATGCAAAAAAAAATCTGAATCGTAAGTTTTAGAAGTGTAAAAGATGTGGGGCTTTTGAATGTGATGATGATTGGAAGAGCAGTGAATGTAACGACTTTGGAGGGATGGCAGATCAGAATATAAATTAGAATAAAATTGACATGTTGTTAGGAGAAGTCTGCAAGTTAAGACATCAAATTGAATGCTTATCTCTTAAATTTCAATTGTTTGGGCAAGAACTTCACCAAAGACGACAACGTCAATTGCTGGAGGATGAACTACGAAAAAGACAACCAAGTGTTATTGTAACATATGTCCCACAAATAATTATAACTCTTTTAATATGTATTATATTTAAGTTTTGTAATTAACTAATGTACTGCTATCTTTTTTTTTTTTTTGTGAACCGTATCATGAATGCTCCAGTGGACATAAATTATTGTTCGCAACAATAATGTTAACATATTAGCTTCTCTTATTAATATATTTACTTCACTTGTTTTGTAAGCTAACTTATATATTATATTTGAAGTTACTAATAATTGTTGCACATTAAAAAACACTTAAGCTTGAGATTAACACATATACCTAGGTGCATTCATTTAGGAGACAATTAATTAAAAAAACCAACATCCTGTATACCCTTCCACCATTCTAGTAGCACACGGCTAAAGAATGAAATCCATGCAGTAAATGATAAATCTATTAAAGGACCATGCCTAGAACCAACTAGTGTACACAAATATTCAAATACCACATAACTAAATCTACTGATCTCCAATTCTTTGGTCAGTAGTAAAGACAAAAGAAAGTATAAAAGAAAAGGGTTAAGTAAGACCATAAAAGAACCCCCATACCTTCCCGCTATTAAAGAAGGAGATCTTGTCAAGCGCACTGGCTCTATTGTGAGGGGGCTCGGGGGAGAGGGGGAACCCCTCCCCTCTCCCGCCGCATAAAAAGGATATGCCATGAAAGGAAAAATATACCTTTACAAAAATAAATCCATGTACGAAATCCACAAGTTCACATATCATAGCTAAAGACTTGTATCTGAATATTAATGAGAATAAAACAAAGACAATGTTATTCTACGAAATCACTTTGAAACTCCCTATCAACTGCATATTCATTATCTTGCTAAAAGAATAGATAGTGAAAATATCCATGCGACTGGAATTGTGGTTCCTATTAAAAGAAAAATTAAATATTTTGTTATAATAAAAGAAAATAAAGTAGATTAGATGAAAATGCCCATGCAGCTAGAATTGTGGTTCCTATTAAAAGAAAAATTAAATATTTTGCAGCCTGTTTTTGCATTAGGTTGAGGCTTTAAAATATTCGTAGATTTGGTTCTTGTCTCACCACTTCTCCCACAAGCAAAAGTCACATTTCTAAGTATCTCATCCCTATTCTTTCTATTAGTTCTCTGCATAACCGGAAACCCTTTTCTTTTACCGTACTCATTGAAGTAAATAAATATATCGGTATCACTATCGAATGACATCTCGATTATTGGCTCATCGTCCTCCTCAATTTTCACCAACTCTTTAACTTCAATATCCTTTTCCATATTCTTTATTTTTACAAAATTAAAATAATTCATATTGACAAAGTGGAAGCAAAATGAAAATAATTTGTTTTAACAAAACTAATTTAGAAAACAAAACAAAATAATTCATATTAACAAAAGTAACAAAAACAAAATTAAATTTCAGTACAACCTCATAAAACTAATTCATATCCTATGCAAGCTTCCCCTATTTAAGCTTCCATGAAAAAATTAGCACAACCTTGCAGAACTAAACTAATTGATGTTAGAAATTGTGAACACAGATTACCATAACAACAACTGAATCTAAATCCAAGTGTTATTGTTTTTAACATAAAACTAAACTACCTTACTTGCTCAGTAGTCTCAACACACAAATTAACATAATTTGTGTCTTTGATTGCAGCATATTTATTTATTTCGTTCCTAATATTAACTTTGTAATACACTTGAATGTTTGCTGCATCCTAGCTGAGGCTAAACTTGCAAATCAAAGTTATAAAATTCTATGGCTACCGAACATGCTTCAAATAATGTTTTCTTGCATAATTCGTAATCGCAAGTTTTAATAGCTAGTCAATATAAATTAACATAATAACAACTAAAATGTCACAAATTAATAATTAGCACAAAAAATTTCCAGTTAATAAAACAAACTACTTGTAGAAATTAATTGTCGCAACCGATGATGAGTGAAGTCAGTCACCAAGATGCAACTCAATTCCTCACACAGCCAAGACAATGAGACACTATGAGAGAGAGCCGACGGATTTCACACAGTGAGGGAGAGTACATGAGTGGAACAGAAAATGGTGAAAGAGAATTAGCTGCTGAGATTTCTAGCTTGAGTGAGAAGTGGATTTGGTGTGATGAGAGGGAGAGTGACGGTATTGTGTGAGATCTATTACGTGTGTATTGTGTTTGTGTATTCAATCAATAATCTTTTATATTGCACCAAAAAATGCAATGTTTTGTGCTTATTGTGGTGCTTACTATGGGTTGAATATCAGTACTGCCCAAATTTTTATGATGGGTTGAAAATTTTTTCACATAAAATAAGGGTTAAACTGAAATTTACCAACTTCAAGGTATAAGTTACAGTTGGCCCCCTTATGTTTATTTCTCATGTTTAAAGTGCACCTAGTTATATGATTTCTCCATTTTAGATTTTAGTACTCATATTTGGCCCTCTCAATGTTATCGATTTTATGTTTTAGCCCACTCAAATTTATGATTTCTATATTATTACTTCCCTTGAACTAAAATCTCGATTCCGCCACCATTGGCCATTGCGAATTTCCAGTTGTTGCTAGCCACTAGCAATATGTCAATCTTGGGTTTGATTAGTAGGTTTTTTTTAGACAATTTTTTTTTTCAATAAAATTGTGTGTAGGATTTTTATTACTATATCTAATATATTTAAATAAGACTCTTCCGTACGTCACTCAATTATTCAAAACTAGATATAACTTAAAATTTGAGCTATATAGCTGGCTGCCTGGCTTTAATTTTTAAAACCTGTAACTCGTGGTCCTTATCCTCACATCAAATTACACTCATGACATTATATAAGGGTCATTTTTCTACTGTCGATATAATATATACCCAATGCACTTCTAACGTTGATTATTATTTTCTGTAACTATGGAAGATTCATAGCATATACACTTGCACTAATCAATTTATTATTCATTATATACCAGGTTGATTCAAGCTTTGTTAGGTGTAAAAATTTCCAGTTAATTTCTTACAGCTAATATAATTTCTCATTCTTTGCTTATGACTCCAACCTGTAAGATTCAAACTATTCATAGTTGCTCCGGATCAATGTTTTTACCTTGTATTAATCCACAGTACAGGTAACACTCTTATACTATGTGTATTCATTTGGAACGTTCGATTCCGTGTGTTTTTATATGCTACTTAATTAGATGCAGCAGCCTGCCAGAGGCAGATCGTTGATATCAAATTAAAAACAAGTGGAAGCACTGCAAAATTATTAATTTAATTACCCAATTGTTATTTTATGTCCACTAAAAATTGATATATATATATATATATATATATTATTGATTGCCATTTTGAACATGTTTTTGCGATAAAATCACGTGGTGGGATCTATGCGCCAAAGATCGGTCCATTCAATAATTTTCTTAATCTTCCTTTTTGGTCTATTTCATATGATCTGTCTCATCTGTCTCACATACTGATATTTAGCACCGCACGACAGCGTTGTTTCATAATGATTAATGTAATTGGAGAGTACCTGATCACCGCACCTTATTTAACTAATAAATTCGATATCTTTATTGGAAGTGATTGGTTTGAACTTTCAACTTTATCATGTAGGCTCTTTCTCAAAGTAAAGAGCCAGGCTGTCAACTTTAATCATTAATCGAAAAATTAATTAACGATAAATATTCAATGTTGTGATCATTTCATACCCCGAATTCACTCATGCAACCCTCTCTCTCTCTCTCTCTCTCTCTGTGTTTAGGTCTTTTTCTATTGTTTTTGGGTTGATTAACTAAGAATGATTCTTATTTGTCTTGGACACGCTTATTTAGTCTACTTATTATTATTTTTTTCAATAAAAATATTAAATGAGGTCATTTTCATCACCTTACCTTATCCTCACGGTCAGAGATACATACAATTTCAATAGAAAAAAAGAGTTCCAAAATTATCATATCATGTTGTGTGTTGGAGTCATTCAATGTGTACACTCTCTGATGCATCAATTGGATTCGTGTTACACGCATTTCTTATTTATCTTCACTTAACACGTTTTAAAGCATATATTAATTACTAAAGTAAACGTTTTTTTGTGAATAATCTTTTCCTGGTTTCCTCTCACTATCCCAGGCCCTACCAAATTAATAAATTTAAATAAAAATTTTTATTTCTTACATAACTCGGCATCTTTCTCAGGCTTTCCTCTCCTCTCTCTATCTCATTGTCTTTCTATAAATATGTTCGGACACAAATAATCGTCAAAACATCGTTATTATCACATTGAAAAAAAAAATCACAAAAATGGTAGCCGAAGAAAGCAGCAGCAGCCCCATCAAAACGGTGGTCGTTTTGGTGCAAGAGAACCGCTCATTCGACCACATGCTCGGCTGGTTCAAGTCACTCAACCCAGAGATCGACGGCGTCACCGGTTCAGAATCCAACCCAGTCTCCGCCTCCGACCCGAACTCCACCCACCTACAGTTCAAGAACACGGCAGCTCACATCGACCCAGATCCTGGACACTCATTCCAGGCCATATACGAGCAAGTTTTCGGCAAGCCATGGGACTGGAACAACCCGGACCCGAATCCTGAGACGGGTCCGAAGATGAATGGATTCGTGCAGAATGCTGAGAGCATACAGCAAGGGATGTCGGAGATTGTTATGAACGGGTTTAAGCCTGAAACTTTGCCCGTCTATAAAGAGTTGGCGACCGAGTTTGCCGTCTGTGATCGGTGGTTTTCCTCGATACCCAGTTCGACTCAGTCGAATAGGTTGTATTTGCATTCAGCGACGTCGCATGGAGCTACGAGTAACGATACGAATAAACTTATTGCAGGGTATCCTCAGAAGACTGTTTTTGAGTCCCTAGAAGAAAATGGGCACAGCTTTGGGATTTATTATCAGTCTTTTTCGGCCTGCTTTTTCTACAAGTAAGCCTATTCAACTTTTTTAATTAGTTTCTTTTTCGGTTTTAATTAACAAAAAAGAAAAAAAATTAACGATGATTATGCCCGGTTCTTTAAAGCTGTTACAAGTGGGTACGCAATAATTTGTAGGGTACAGTTAGTAGTTTCATAAACTTCTATCAACACAATAACTGAGGGTAAATGCTCTGAGCTAATTTTTCCAATTATTTTGGATTATTTTAAATATTATATAAAAGATTTTTGTTATAGAAGTATTTAAGTATTTTGGTTGAAATCTATATAATCATTTTTTTATAAAAAATTACGAAATTAAATAAACATGATGAATATTAAATAAGTAATAACAAATAGTAGTAAGCCAATCGATCTCGAAAGTGCTTGCTATGAACTTAGATTCAACGACTCTGGCCCTACGTCCGCACCAAATAAAAAATATTTGAAGACTTTGTGGAGTGATCAGCTGGGCCACCGTGGATTAAATTAAAAGGACAATGACATAACGATAATTTTTTGTTTTCAATTAATTGATATAGTGTTACACGAGTAATTAAATGAAAATATTATTTAATTTATATAAATTATTTTTATTATTTTATATTTTTATTTAATTAATTATATAATATCACATTCAATTTATAAAAAAATAATTTGTAGAAAGACATCACTCAAATTGAAATAATGGCGGACCATCTTATATTTTTGTTCTATGATTAACATTTAAAGGCCAAATTTTTAATAGATTTTTTTGCCTTTTTTAAAGAACCAAAGAACCATTAACGAGTAAATGATAGTTGTTTATTTCGACAGGAGAGTTTGACTCCTCCTCTAGTCCTTTGGCACGTTGTTATTGTTATTAAACTTCATAACATTTTTTTGACTTGTCCATGAGTTTATCAACATGACCGATAAAGCTGGGTCCCGCTACATTAAAATGTCAGCCTTTTGTTTTTAATTATTAAATGGTTTTTCTGTCCTAATCTTAATTGTATTTTTATTAATTTTTTAACCTTTATTTCTGTTATGATTTTAATGTTCATTGACCTCATCCACTGGATATGATCTTATGAACATGTTTTAAATGAATTAAATCCTCTGCAAAATTTAACTACTATTACCGACCAGTCATTGTTCAAGACAAGTTTAGCTCACGAGATAATCTTGATTCATTTTAAATTATAATTTTAATATCTCAAAGATAATATTTTTAAGGTTAATAGTTAATTCGTCAGGAACTAAAAAAAAAAAAAAGAAACAGATTTACAGTTCAACATGCATTGTGAATACAGATCGGATCAAGGTTACCTAGTAGCTGGCGCATCGGATGCTTATTCCTTGGTTTTAATTTCAATCTATAAGTAAAAAAAGCAATTGAAGCCGAATACTTTAATCAAATGCTATGACAATTAAGTGGGACAAGAAACTATTTTACATTGAATAAAAGAACATTTAACAAGAAAGCAGCTCGATATTTATCTTAATTTTATGAAATCAACAAAGCAATTCCATCAATTAGCTGTTCTTGCTCATGTGTCTAGACTTTTTATACTGAACTTTTTGTAGCATAAAATATAGTTTTTTTGGGGGGGGGGGGGTAATATTTCTTGTTGAATTTTGATGTGCTTTCATTTGGGGTTAAAATAAAATATAGATTAGATGTACCCCAAAAAAAATTACATTTATTTGATCTTCCTAAACACTAGCAGTGGCAGATCGATTTGATCATGGCTATATAACTAATAGATCCCTATATTTTTATCGTTTCATATATATATAAATATATTTTATCAGGAATCTTAGGAAATTGAAGTACATAGACAATTTCCATCAATTTGATGTAAGCTTCAAGAGGCATTGCAAAGAAGGGAAGCTGCCAAACTATGTGGTGATAGAGCCAAGATATTTTGACTTGTTATCACTGGCCGCGAATGATGATCACCCGAAGCACGATATAGCACAAGGCCAGCAACTTGTCAAGGAAATTTATGAAGCCCTGAGAGCAAGCCCCCAGTGGAATGAGACTTTATTCCTCATTATTTACGATGAGCACGGTGGCTTTTACGACCATGTTCCTACACCGGTAACCGGAGTCCCCAGTCCCGATGACATCGTTGGCCCGGAGCCGTTCTTTTTCAAGTTTGATCGCCTTGGTGTTAGGGTTCCAGCCATCTTGGTTTCTCCTTGGATTAAACCTGGGACAGGTCAGTCAAATCTGAAATATTCTTTAACTCCTATCTCTTATAAATTTTAATGTCCCATCTTGCCCTTTTTGTTAGTTTTTGGTTAGCTTTTTCTTTTAATAAAATGATATATTTTAAACAGAAGTAAAGGGAGTGAGTAAAGTTTAAATCAATCTTTTAGTTTCTTATTTTCTTCATAATTTAAACTTGAACAACTAATTAATTAAAATTATTTAAAAATTAGTCAATCACACTGAAACTTTAAATTTTTAATTAGTTTAATTTTCACAAAAGAAGAATAGATCCATCTTTCTTCTTAATTATGTATTTTTTTTAAATTATAACCAAAGGTTTTGTTCATTATAATGCAGTGTTGCATGGGCCCTCAGGGCCACATCCTACTTCACAGTTCGAGCATTCCTCAATTGCAGCAACCCTCAAAAAGATTTTCAATCTGAAGGACTTTCTCACCAAACGAGATGCATGGGCTGGAACTTTTGAAGGAGTCCTCAATAGAAGCACTGCAAGAACAGATTGTCCTGGTAATTAATTAATTAATTATTCACGTCAATTTTGTTTAACTAACGAAAGCACTGGCTATCAAGTGAAAGCGCAGATTAATTAATTTTGCAATGCACGTATTACTTCCGCAGTTAAATTGTCAGAACCGGTGAGAACGCGTGACTTTGATGCACGAGAAGACGATGAACTCAGCGAATTCCAGCAAGAATTGGTGCAGCTTGCGGCCGCGGTCAAGGGGGACCTTAACAGTGATTTTCGCCCGGACGATCTTCTAAAGACAATGAATGTTGGCGGGGGGCTGAACTACGTTGAAGATGCTTTCAAGAAATTCTTTGATGAAGGCAAGAAAGCTAGGGAAAATGGTGCCGATGAATCCGAGGTCGTGCTGATGCCAAAAAGCACAACTCAGTCTGGGTCTCAAAGGGCTGCACCAAAAACCTATCTCCAACAAGTATTTTCTTGTTTAATTTGTGATAATTGAGCTTATCAATAAGTCACTCTGAAAACATTCCTTGTGATTTTGTTGTAACGTAGTGGGTTTGGTCCTCAGTGTGTTTCTGTGTGTGATATCTCCTCATAAATTTTTTTTTTTTTTTTTAAGCAAGTAATTCAGCTAGTTGTTTCTTTCTTGTAAAATGCTTTGGTTGGCTCACGTTTCACAATTTGCCAGATATAAATGAATTGGTTTATCTTAAGTATTTTTTTATTTATTATATTTTTTTAATTTTTGATAAGAATGACTGAAAGGACCAGAAGCTTAACAATACAAACGCCGCTGGGGCGTGAAACCAAGAAGGCAAAAAATACAAATTTGTTGTGGAGCGCGAATGCAAGGTTACGTTCGACTTAAGTACCATGAACAAGTCAAAAGACCTACGACCCTAGTCTAAATTAATGCAGCCTCAAACAAATAAAACACTAATCTTTAAAATATTCGCACACTAAGAATTTATAATAAAGGATAGGAAAGATTTTACACATAAAATCTCTAAAAACACAAGGAAATTTATGGGGTTAGTCCTACCCACTTCAACTAGATAAAATTTCCTACAAATTGCGGGAAAAAAAAAGTGGAAGTATACGATTGCACACAAAAATTACAACACAATTTTACAAAACGAAAAAACAAAGTAGATATACATAAAACAGAAGAAATGAACAACCGCAATAGCGCCTCCAAAACAAATAAGCCCAGCAAAAACAGTAAGCGGCAGAGCAAAACAGCAAATCGGCTGTTGCCAAAGCAAATGACAGCTATGAAGGTTAGGAAGTGGCCGAATAACGAAAGCTAACGGTGGGATGGGAACGGCATCCAAGTGAAAGCGATAGTCACAATTGGTCGAGAAAAAGGAATGGCAGCAGGCAGCAGGCAGCAGCAAGGAGCCTTTTCATGGCCGTAACTGGATTTGAACCACAAACCTGCACACACCCAGATCTTGAAAACAAATTCTACCACCCACCTCCAAAACCCACCAATGGTCCATGCAAAAAATCACACACTAGTCTCTCACCAAACGCACGGAGTTTTAAGCATTCTATTTATAAAATACCGGGTTTTTTAGAAATGTTGGGCCCATAAATAGGCCAAATCGACGAACAAAAGTCCAAGAAAAACCCAAGTTCAGCTATATATATATATATATAAGCAAAATCGAAAATTTGAAAACTAAGCAGAAATGAACAAAGGAAGTGGAAGAGAAAACCAGCAGGAGCGGGAGCAACACTGCTGCATTTCTCACGAATTTCTCAGAGCGGCAAACTGTAACCCTGAAAAAATAGCCGTTATACATGCCGCCGCATTGCCGTCTGATAGAAAATTGATCAACGGCTCTCCTTCTTCCTCTTATAATCCTCCGGTGTACGAAGGGGACCGTTGCTTCACTTTCTCTGAGGTGTTGGCGTCCGTTGATTCCCTCAGCTCTCGCCTCCGCTCCATTCTCGATCATTCTGATGACCCGCACTTGATCCTACCCCTGACCTCAGGTTACTCGTTTTACTAACTTTTTATTTTTATTTTTTTTCGCATTTTGAAGTTTAATGCGAAAGTTTCAATTTTCAAATTTAAGGCTATGAATAGGGCTTTGCAATTTTCGGTACAAAGTACTTAATAAGTGCTCTTAGATAAAAAGTGATTCTAGCTGCTTTTACAATAATAATTTTGATTCAAATTAACAATTTTGGATTAATAGCAAGGAATAAATTGGATAGTGACATGCCCCTTCCTGTTGACATGTTATCTTCTTCAGCGTCTTTTGCGTCAAATGAAGTGCAACCAGCTGCTGAGTTTATCAATGCATATAGACCGAAAATTATCGGAGTATATATGCTGCCATCAGTGGAATACATCATTTCTGTTCTTTCAATTTTGAGAATTGGGGAGGCTTTTTTGCCGCTTGATCCTACGTGGCCAAAAGATAGAATATTATCGGTTATTTCTTCTTCAAATGTTGGCCTTATTATTGCATGTGGATCTTTGTTCAATGAAAGTGGCATCGGTTATTACCTGCTTGATAAATCACATTGGCTTATAGAAAGTGGCATTTGTCCGGTCTTGTGCTTTTCCATGGAAGAAAGGGTGGAAGATACTACTGGTCGGTCAAATATTGTTTGTCATTGTGAAAATGAGAGACAAAGATCATTCTGTTATTTGATGTACACGTCAGGGTCCACGGGAAAGCCTAAAGGTGTATTTGGCACTGAGCAAGGTAAGCAGTTATTTGAAAATTGCCTCTTCCGTGTGGCTTATCCAAAATTCTTGTTTCTGAGTGCTTTGATTTTCCTGTTTCCCTGCAAGATAGTACATATCGATGATGTGATTCCCTTACTTTCTCTTTAAGGTCTTTTAAACCGCTTTTTATGGATGCAAGACCTATATCCCCTGCACGGAGAGGAGCTTTTATTGTTCAAGACATCAATTAGTTTTATTGATCACTTGCAAGAATTTCTTAGTGCTATTCTTACTGCTTGTACGCTGGTTCTACCTCCAATCATTGAGCTGAAAAAGAATTTAATTTCTATCATCCATTTTTTGCAGGTACAATTTATCTGCTATGGTTTACGGCTACTGTTTGACTGTCCTTCCCGTTAAGCTTGTTATATGTGGGCAGCTTTATGTTAGCTGTGGTAATGCGATTAAGATAGTAGCAAAACACAGAATTTAGTTGCCCTCACTAGCAGTTTTGGTGGTCAACAGAGCATTCACTGCTTGATGGCCATGTAGTAAATATCTATATTATGTTCTGAATAATAAAGAGAGGGTTAAACAACATCTTAATCATATCGTGGTTCTGTTAGATATTACCTGATCAATTCATCATTATCATAAAAGCTTAAGGTTGTTCTTGCATAATGTTTCATAAATCATCTTTGTAGACTTGTAGCTTATAGCAGTTCTTATTTACCAACATTTTTTTTTTTGGATTAAAATGTAATGATTGTAATTAGACAGTAGAAGTACCTCAATTAAGAAATGTTTCAGAAAGCTTAAAGTACAAGTTCTTTACAATTGTCACAAGAATTCCATTGTATGAAGAGGAGTTATTTGCCTGAAATAACTTGATTGTGATTTAGTTAAATTTTATTCAATTTTTGTCTTCGTCCATTTTGTTGTTTTATTTCTGGATCTGAGTCATTCTCTTACTGATATTCTGAGTCAATTATAAATGAGTATCATCTTTTGTCTTTTTATTGTAGGCTTACTCTATCAGTAGGCTCACTACTGTTCCATCACTGATGCGGGCAGTCCTTCCTGCTTTGCAAAGTCAGCATAATGTGCATGTTCGTAGTTCGTTAAAATTGTTAGTGCTGAGTGGTGAAGTCCTACCTTTATCGATGTGGGATATTATTTCCAAGTTATTCCCCAAGATCTCTATCCTTAATTTATATGGCAGTACAGAGGTTAGCAGTTGAAAATCTCATTTTTGATTTGTTGTTTGATAAAAGTTATTAAATTGTGCTACTTTATCTCTTCTAAAGATATTCACTTGTGCCACTAATCTGGAATGCATGGTTAGGAAGTTAATATTCTGGAATCATTCTCAATTCTCTAATTTTTTATGTTCTTTCTTGTTTATCACATAATTGTGCATTCGATATTACAATGAATATTATTCTCTTATATGAGCTGAGAAAATAAAAATGCTTGCTCTTGATGCTAGTACTTGAAGGGTTGAGATAATGACTTGAGAAAGTTGTTGCAACAATATTGTGTGTCACAAAGTCATGCTTTTGATCTTAGGATGAAGCACTATTTCTATTATATGCCTTTCCTTGAATGCTTTTTCTTGAATAGATGAATAATTGGCTTGAGAAAGATTTTCCACATGTATCAGCTATCCTTTAGATTTTACGTTTAATGACTTATATGTCCATTTTTGTATTAAGGTATCTGGAGACTGCACGTATTTTGATTGCAAGAGGTTGCCAAGTATTTTGGAGATGAACACTCTTGAAAGTGTACCCATTGGTTTACCAATTTCTAATTGTGATATAGTGCTTGTTGAAAGTGATACTGGTAAACCTGATGAGGGAGAAATATATGTTGGTGGTCTCTGTCTATCCAATGGATACTATTCTGAATCAACTGTTATGCCTTCGGAATATGTAAAGTTGCATAACAACTCCATTTGTAACTGTTCTGTCAGTTGTGGAAGCCAAAAGTATTTCAGAACTGGGGATTTTGCACGACGAATTCAAAGTGGTGATTTGGTTTTCTTGGGTAGAAAGGATCGTACTATAAAGATTAGTGGGCAGCGTATGGCTTTAGAGGAGATTGAACATACACTAAGAGGCCATCCAGATGTGGTTGACACTGCTGTGGTTTCTCATAAACATCAGGGAGAACTTGTCATCCTTGAAGCATTTATAGTATTAAAAGAGAAGAAAACATCTAGTGAAATATTCGTATCATCTATCAAGAGTTGGGTGAGCAATAAACTTTCTTTGGCTATGATTCCCAGCCGCTATGTCTTTATGGACTCATTGCCAATGACTTCAAGTGGAAAAGTTGATTATGCATCGTTATCAGCTTCAACTTCTTTCACCATACCTTCTCAACATGATGCTGATGAAACTAAAGCTAGTGATCTTTTGCAAGTTATCAGAAAGGTTTCCCCTCTATAATCGATACTCTCTAACATAGTTATTGATGCTCCGAAAAAGTCTTGGTCTTTTGATTTGTCTGACACTTCCTGGACAATCATTATTGTAAGGTGGTAAATGAGTCTTAATGTTCAAATTTGATTTATCTTCTACCATATAATCTGTGTTTTACCATTTTCATTTTACTTCATCTTTGACATTTTACTTTCCACTAATCATTAAACCCTTTTCAACAACATTGCCTTATCAAAGAACTGAAACTGACTGTTTTAGAATGATTCTGAAACTGACTGTTTTAGAATGATTCTGACAGGCTTTTGGTGATGCTTTGATGGTTGAAGAGGTGTTGCACGATGACAATTTCTTTATCATGGGTGGTAATTCTATTGCTGCAGCATATGTTGCTCATAGCTTAGGGATCAATATGAGATTGATTTATAACTTTCCAACTCCATCCAAACTTGAAATTGCTCTTCTGGAGAAAAGGGAATTGTGCAATTTAGATGTTAGTGCTGATGCTAATTTGAAGTTGAATCGAGAAGAGGACAAGGAGCATCAGTTTCATTCTGGTTATTCTCCCACTGAAAATCATGCTGTTGTCTCTAAACGCTTGAAGGTGAATTCAAACAAATATTTTAAACCAGAACTTAATCATGACAAGGATGGTTTCCCTTGGAATTTATCTTCAGTACCCATGTCCTGTTCATTTAGCCGCTGTAACAAGGTTATGCATGAAGAAAAGTTCAGAGGGAATGCTCTATGTCATGTAAACTGGTCAGTAGAGGCTCCTAGAAATAAAAGAGGTTTTATTCAAGAATTGTGGAAAGTTCACATGGAATCTTGTGTTGATGCATCACCACTCGTTGTTCTTAAAGACTCGGATATTTATCTATTTGTTGGATCTCACTCTCATAAATTTATATGTGCTGATGCAAAAAGGTAGGGACCATACTATATGCACTTTGAAAATCAAGTTCTATCTTTTGTAAATTTCTAGCAAGGATTAAGGATGTTATGTTATGGCGACTATTCAAGAATTAATCTTTTTATTAGCATACATTGCAGACTCCACAATAATGTTTGAATTTTCATTATCTTCTGCTGCAAATGATAGATTTTCGTTACTTACAGATTTCATTTGACTTACTGTATCGCCTGAATTTATCTTTTTATGGTTATAAGGATGACGTGTGTGTACTTCATGGATCAGATAATGATTTTGTCACATCTTTGGAATGTTTAATGGCTGATGTAGTTGGAATTTATATGCACTTTATGCATCAGGCTATGCTTGTGTCTCGTCATTGGAATGTCTAATGGCTAAAGTTGTTGGAGCTCGCAAGTCCTCTATCAATGCTACTTATCATTTTCTTTTAAATGATAAACGAAGGAGTGATGTTTAATATTTTACAATACTGTTTGTTTAATGTTTGCCTCTAGGAATCCTAATTCTTTCTGAATGTGTATCATGCTCTAACCATTTCAGTATGAACTCTTCATCTTCTAACTTGACTGTTGTACCGTCACATATCTTAGGAGCTCTGTCCTGTGGGAAATCAAATTAGAAGGACGGATCGAATGTTCAGCAGCAGTTCTTAGTGACTTTTCTCAGGTTTTCATTCAATTGTCTCTGCTTAATCATTTTGTTTCCTTCCACCCTTGAGAATTAGAAAGGATTTTGTATATTTTTTGTATTTGGTTAGGTGGTCGTTGGATGCTATAAAGGGAAAATATATTTTCTTGATTCTTTAACTGGCGATATCAATTGGACTTTCCAAACATGTGATGAGGTATGATAAGTCAAAAGCTTTATCATATTGCTTTAATTTCTTGTGTAGAAGTTCAATGTGCATCAATCTAGGATTAGTATTATTTTTTCTTACCAGTTTGCATTACTTTGCTGTCTTTGTGGTTCCTATAGCATTTATTTCTTGGGTTTTAGTAAAATTAAATTGGAATTATGATTGATATTAACATTTCTCGAAGTTGCATCATGTTTTCTTGAGTTCAATTTGCTCTTGTCCATTCATGTCAAATAATCAACCATTTTTTTGCTGGTCTGCTGACATTTCTGTTGTTGATTGCTTTTGCCACATTTGAAGGTGAAGTGTCAGCCAGTTGTTGATGCGCCAAGACAGTTGATCTGGTAATTCTTTAGTGTGCTTCCTCTTGCCTTTTTCTTATGTTAGGCTAGGAATAATGAATGATGCGCTCTAATATCAGAGATAACCATGTTGGTTTGCCCTCTTTTGGGTTGCACATAAGGTTATTGACTAGTCATTTCTGGAATTGTGGAAATTTAAGATTCTGCTAGTCAAAGTCTTGCAAGATTAGGATTGCTTAAAGTGTTATATTTTAGGACTTTGGCATGACTTTTGAAAAGGTTAAATTTTGGATTAGCCCCCTTGTGAAATAACAATCTTCAAAATACTCTCAAACTATTGTAAACCTCAACTTATCCCTATTTTTGTTAAGATAAAAAAAATTATCATCAACATGCCCCCGGTTTCCCCTTATCTTTTAAACAAAAATGAGGGTAAGTTGAGGTTTACAATAGTTTGGAGGTTATTTTGAAGATTGTCATTTCACGAGGGGGTAATTTGAAATTAACCGTTTTGAAAAATATCTCACAACTCTATAGTGGTCAGTTCAAGATTTAATCTAATGAACATGCAGGTGCGGCTCACATGATCACAACCTATACGCTCTTGACTTTCGAAACTACGGCTGTGTTTATAAGCTTCCATGCGGTGGAAGTATATTTGGTTGTCCTGCAATTGATGAGGTAAATATTTTCAGTAAATTATTGATTTGTCTAATCAATTATTTTGGCTTATAAAACAATTGGGAATGGAATACCTAATTCATCTCTGCAGGATTTTATTTTAGTTTTATTCACTTGCAATCAATGTTTTTATTGTTCATCTTTATTCTTGTAGTACAAAATATCGCCTTTTGTTGTAATATATTTGTTCATATTTGTGCATCTTGCCTAGAATAAGAGTGACATTCTTATCCTTGTGTGTTACCTTTTAGTTTTAACCAAGTAGCAAATGATTATAGCACCATAAGATCATGTCATTATTCTATTACTGTCTATTGGTATATGTTCTGAATGTACTTGTTGGCTCATTTACTTCATTGTTGTTAAATAAATGGTACAGCTAATGGAACATTGTTGAGTACTCTTCCTGCTTATAATTTATTTGATGTGTGATTCAACCTTACTGTAGGTTCATAACGTGCTTTATGTTGCATCTACCAGTGGCCGGCTTACAGCAATATCAGTGAAGGTAGAAGAGACTGCAAGTTAATCAATTTATCAAGCCATTAACTAATAGAAGGGTAGATTTTATTGAATAACTTGGATTATATGAGCAACATAAATAGGACACATTGCTCTAATTGCAGTCTTGTATGCAGCTTCCTAACTGGATTTCAACTACATCCATGCCTACCTATGAATGGATCTTAGCCGTAAACTAGATACGTTAACTGCGCCTGCCTCATAGAGGTGGTACAGAGAAGCTGTATATATATTTACTATCACCATCCTTGTTGCCTGGATTCTTTCTTTATAGTCGAATTAAATGTAATACTTCTGAGAGTTTGAACCAGAATTTGTCTATTAACATGGTCATGTAACCAGGATATTCTATGAAACCAATCAAATATAATGTGTTAGGAGTCATACATGCACCCAGTGCATAAATTTTATGCAAGCTGCTGTTAGAGGTGATTCCCATCAAATACTGCAACCTAGTTAAATATATTTAAGCTCAATTGACTAGTGTAAAATTGTGCAATTATTTAGCAGTTAAGCATCATATATTTCCTTTCTGCATGGTTGATATGTCCAAAAGAGTGTTGTCACCATGTTAAAACTCAGTAGTTTTTCCCTCCTAAAAAGAAATATTTGTTACTGTTGGTTGAATTGTAGGCATTACCATTCCATACTCTTTGGTTGCATGAGCTAGAAGTACCAGTATTTGCTTCGCTTTGCATCACTTCAGCAAGTAGATACGGTATGTGCTTTCAACTATATCTCGTTAATAGCTGATTCTTGTGATCTGTGGAAGATTTAATGAATTATATTATTTATAGAAAAATAAAATATAAATCCTTGATATTTGTGTGCCTGTTTTTGTGGCAGTTATTTGTTGCTTGGTGGATGGGCATGTTGTTGCATTAGATTCAAGTGGATCCATCATTTGGAGGGTATGGACTTACCATTGTTTAATTTTCAAATTCATACCATTCTACTTATTACTTCATTTGGCAGAGTTATGTTGTATGTCTTTGCTTCATCAATGGTTACATTATGCAATTTCATAATACTTTTTCAGTGTAGAACTGGTGGTCCGATATTTGCTGGGCCCTGTACAAGTTTTGCTCTTCCTTCCCAGGTAAAGCATCATCTTGAGGTTCGATATTTCAAAATTGTTAGTTATATCTTTTTTATTAAATTGAAAATCTCATCTGTTACTTCAACTTTTGTTAATAAAGCAGTAACTCTTGAATGAAAAATACTATCATACCGTCAAGCAATTATCTCACATGTAAACATATGAAATGGAATTATGACTTAAAGGAAGTAACAATATTATCTCCAAAGGATAGTCTACATGGCTTATAACTCGTAGTGGAAGCAAGAGGTCATGGGTTCAAGTCCAAGGTGATATTTTTAGTTTGGGGTTGGGAGAGGTGGGCCGTAATGTTTAAAACAAAAAGAGGAACAAAATTGTTTCTATGATTAGAGCTGATGACACATTTATGAGACACATTCATTATGAAAGCCTTGATATTCAGTGATTTCATGAATATGAATGGCTTCTACGGAAGCATTAGAGAAGATGGCGAGACATGAGTTTGGAGTCATAGAAACAGAATTCCTGCTTACTGGCTTAAATTTGATGATAGCTGTCATGTCTTGATCATGGTTATGACACTGATGAAATGGTTAATCAGAGCCTTTTTGTTCTTCCAGTCAGTTTGATCATTTTTGCGTTCAGGCTTATATTTTATCCAATATAAATGTCAAGCTTCATTCCTGACCTAATTCAGAAAATGAGGAAAGTTAAAATTGGCTTGATCTAAAATTTTGCGTGTTTCCTCTTAATGTGACAGGCACTCGTATGTTCCAGGAATGGAAGTATTTATTCTTTTGAACAGGTAACAACTCAGATAGCAATCTAATTAGTTTTATGGTTTTGAAATCAAGAGTTTTTGGTGCATGCTTTTTTGTTTTCTTGGACAAGATGATACTTGTAGATATGTGCAGACATGATCTACATTTAATTCGAAAAGCATAAATGGTGTTGAGATTGCCAGACAATAATTCTACCTATGTTTTGTGAAATCGTCATTTAAGATACTCTCATCAAGAAGCTACTGAAAACCAATCCTCTTTACATAACGCTTGATGTTCATGAGCTGTGTATAATTCAGGAAAGCGGGAATCTTCTTTGGGAGTACGGTGTTGGAGATCCAATTACTGCTTCTGCATATATTGATGAGCATTTGCAATTGAAATCGGAATCCTCCCTTTCGATTGACAGGTAAAACAAACTACCTGTAGAACATGCAACGAAATATGACCTAGTACTGTAACGCATCAGTCTCTCCATTTCCAGGTTGGTTTGCGTATGTACCAGTTCTGGCAGCATACATATTCTTCGTGTCAATTTGGATGTCACTGGGAAGGAAAATCAATCGAAAGATCCCATGGTGCAGGAATTCACAAAGTGGGAGCTGCAAGGTGACATATTCTCTTCACCTGTGATGATTGGTGGCAGGGTTTTTGTTGGTTGTAGAGATGATTATATTTACTGTATTGCCCTTGAAACCCAACGCCTAGAGGAAGAATGAAAAGTTGTTTTGTTTTCAATAATTCTCCTTTTCCAACTTTCTCCATTTCAGTTTTGCAAAGAAGTTTCTAAAGCTAAAAATATCAAATGCATGCTTGCGTAGATGATCAAAACATCGAATCGTTGTTAGCTGTGGATCTTCTGGATCTTTAATGTGAGATCTAAATCAAAATCCTAACTTTAATTAATTTCCCAAATGTTAGAAATCAGTTCCTATGGCAAAATATTCAGGGAGCCATGCCTTCGGTTAAGGACCAAGGCACCACTTTCTTTTGATAACAAATTTTTTATTACAATTTTTTTATTTTCTTTCTTGTTACATGTTTGTTTTCTATATATAGCAAATTCTATCTTATGCTACAACAAAATTAGTTAAATTAGAAAAAGAAACCCCCCTTTGGATTCTGTGACTCATCTAATTTCTTGAAACCCAAAATGAACAAGGTCCTTCTGTGATTCCTGTCATTTCTTGAACTCAAAATGCTTTCTCCGCTTTCCAATTCTTAAATCTCGTTGGTTTCTTCACACTTTTACTAGCTTAATAATTAGATTGAATCGTGCCCCAAATTGAACAAATTAATAAAACCAGTAAAATAGCTTATTTGAAAAACAAACCCCCCGCTATCATCGCCTTTATATACTTGGTCTGTTTTGAAACTCTTTCTCTTTGATGGGCTCCTCCAAGTCTCCCATCCGCCACCGCCACCTCCTCCTCATCTAACCAAGAAATTAAATTTATCGAAGAGATATCAAGTTGATAGATCATTCAACCAATTTTCATTTTTTTGGGGTTCTTTTTCTTTTTCAAAAAGGAAGATGGAGGAAAGAAAAGGAGATGCAAGAATATACCTAATCTCAGGTTTTTTATTTCTGAGTGTTGTCTCTGGTGGAATTCTTTTAGGATTATACATGTTCCTGCCGGGAAAATATTCCTCGAATTATTATGCAGTCGCAGGGTTGATTCTTGTTGGTGTTCCTTGGATCTTTTGGTTCTTGGCTTACGTTTACAAATGTTGTTCCCCATCATATGATGAGAAGCGAAGCCTAAAAGGTCAGGTAACGCGCAGTAATACTGCATCGCCGGTAACACCATTGCGAAATGCAGCCAGCCCGAGAGCCAAGCCTACGTCCCCGACCGAGGAATTCCGCGGCGAGGAGTCTAACAGTGGCCGACGTGTTCATTTTGGTGAAGTTATTGTTCTGGGAAATGAAGAAAAAGAGAGCATTAGCAACGTTGAAATTTGCCAAAATGCGTCCAGAGAAGAGCATTGGCGCATGATATGCGAAAGCCTAGAGGAATCTGACGATAGCAATTTAGCATCAAATGATAACAAAGGTTCGATTGATGAAAGGGGAACGGAAATGCCATTGCCTTTGTTATAGCTGGATGTTAGATGAATATAGAGGTGAAATTTTTGTTGTAATTTCATCCATGCATGGACCAATTTGATGATATGAGCTATTAATTGATGACAATATGTCGCCATGCAACCGTGATATCAAATGAGTGACTGTGACAAATAGAGAGAATAGAATGTCCATGGCCTAAATGAATACCAAAAAGTTTATTTTTTGTCGACGAGAGAAGAACAATGATGTTCGTTGGCATGAGGCAACAAAAAGAATCAAGAGTTGATTTTCGATGGATCGTCGCTGGATACTGAAGTTGAATGCATTTTGCAGGAAACGGATTAATTTCAAAAGGTAGTGTTTGTGTATTATGATTTACTTTATCAACAAGTTGAGATTGAATTATTTGATGGTGTGATATGAGAATTATAACTCTTCTTTGACTTGGGATTCTGATTTGTGGGAATCCAGGGCTATATTGAGATTGATCCAAACTTCTGAAGAACTCTATGATAAGGGTTTTCTTTAAAATAAATAAATAATGAATTTAAATGCCGTATCCAATTCCTAGAGCATGAAATGTATTTTGTGAAGTTAGTGAGCAGAGATAGAGTCTAAGCGTTCAAACAATGGATATATATATTGAATCTATATTGATTTATTATATGAATTAATGGCTTGTAAAAAAGCATGCATGGAGCTGCAACAAAAGGAGTAACCCTTAACACAGAATGGGAATTATTGACAATTAAATGTGCAATACATTGGAAAAAAAATTCGTGACAGCAAAGTGGATATTGATCATCCTCCGAAACTTTCTGTATAAAAAAGATACGCATTCACTTCATATATGAGAAATTAAATTCTTGATTTATAGAAAGTTTCAAGAAAATAATAGACCTAATAAGGAATACGTTTGGGATTGAGGTTAGACAACAGTAGTTTAAAAATTACAACATTAAAGTGTTTGATAAACACTAACTGCTGTAACTTGAAAAATAATAGTAAAATAATATTTCACTTGTATCATAAAAAATTTATTATATCTTTAATAATTTTATCAAAATTATTATTTAAAATTTATATTTATTACAAATTATTATTTTTTATTTTGTAATTATAACTTTTTTCCACAACAATCGTAACTAAAAAGTTATAGTACATCAATTCCAAATAGAACCAAAAATCTAAATCAAGTGCTTCATTACAATAATTAGTAACCAAGAAATTAACTTAATTACAAGACTTGTAAATCTCTGTCTTAGGAGCATCTATGTACCCTTTACCCATGGCTTGTTCTTCTCATTGCATCCATCACTCGCATCTTTTGGACAAAAATGCTTAATTCATGAGCGCTCAAAACGCATTTTGGTAATTGCGTACAGTAACAGTGAGGGGTGACTGGTAATGGCCTCAGATGGAAGAAATGAATGAATGGTTTAAAGGAGAAGCCACAGTGAGAGTGGAGCGTCTGGAGTGCATTTGAAACTCTTACTCAGCCATTTGTATACACTGTTTTGCACTCTATTCAAAATTTTCTCACCCTTCAAACTAAGTTCAAAGCAGTTTAGAATTTTGATGATATGGCCTTACCCTCTTCAAAATCCTGAAGATAGTGATGTTGCGGAAGAGCATGAAGATGTCGCAATTGCTGAAGATGTTGAAGCTGGCAATAATGTTGTTGAGGTTTAATAGTACCGCTGCAAATGGCGGTGCTGTTGCTGCTGTAGAGAACCCGCATGGTAAGGCATGAATAATTATGCATGAATTCACAAGAAGGCATACAATATCTCAAAGCAAAGCACCATATTTCAAACTTCTCATACCATTCCTAGGACAAAATCAGACCGAAAAATACATCACTGCAATCATGAGTGCAATACAAAATAGGAAACTAAATCAATAAATTGTTATCATTCAGGTTCCACAGCATTCAAACTCTTAATACAAGAACCCAGTATGAAATAAGAACTATATATTCAACAATAAATATTAACATATAAGCTATACAGAGCACTTTAAGTTACTTCACATTACAGTTATTTGATCATACTTCAGATACCCATATCATCAAAACATGCCCTTTCAATTAAGGGGTCTCTAACCTATGCCTAGGTACATGTTTTTAAGGAATATAAACCACAATTTGCTCCTCCTAACTTCCACAAGCCATGCACTCTTCACGGTTTGTTAGAGAGCAAACAACCTGTGCCATCTTGGTTTCATCATCTACCACCAACTCAGGCTTTTCAGAGTTTTCCTGTATCACCAAGAGTTGAAAATTTATTATTATTGAGTATACAGAGAAACTGAAATTGTTAAAATGATGGTAAACAACAAAAATTGTTACCTTAAAAACAGAAGTATCTACAGTAAACTTGATGGCATCAGCAGCAGCACGTGACCGTAGATAGTACATCCCTGTTTTCAATCCCTGTAGAAACAGTGAATGTAAACAAAGCTTATAAGCAAATATTATGTTACTACTATATTAACTATAATAATTAGTAGGAAATATCAGGAGAATATGCAGTATGTTACTCTTTCTACTACTATATTGTACTATAGATTCAAAATAAATAATTAATAAAAATTATTTGAATTTTTTTTTCAATAACACTCAAGATGATAAAAAATTTGAGCCTTTTATTGGTATTGGAAATAAGTTATACAGCAGTTAATACCCTTGACCATGTACGGAAATGCAATGAAGTCACTTTTTTAAAGTTTGGTTGATCCATGTGAATATTAAGGCTCTGACTCTGGTCTATATAGCACCCTCTATCAACAGCCATATCAACCAGCGTCATCTGCTTGATTTCCCAAACAGTCCTGAACAAACGATGGGAAAAAAAATATTGACTTCTTAGCCAGGGGCATCATATGGGAAAAAATAAAGTTGGCAAAGACAGCAAAATGACAAGTTCATACTTGTATATCATTTTTAATTCCTCAGGGATTTCTGGAATCTTCTGAACAGAACCATCATCGTATATTATCTTGTTCTTAATAGTAGGAGACCAAATACCCATCTCAGTTAAGTCGTGAAGAAGATGTTTGTTCACTACAACAAATTCACCACTAAAGACAAAGAGACCGTGAGAAAAAAACATATGATAATTAGTCTTTTAAAAAATAAAAAACATACGATAATCAATCTTTTAAAAAACTTCAAATGAGCTGTTAGGGCAAACCTTAGAACTCTGCGACTGTAGATGTTAGAAGTATATGGCTCAAAGCACTCATTGTTTCCAAGAATCTGGCTGGTCGAAGCAGTTGGCATTGGTGCTACAAGAAGTGAATTTCTCACTCCATTCTTTGATATCATATCTCTAAGTACTCCCCAGTCCCATCGATCTGATGGAATTACATTCCACATGTCAGGTTGGAGAATTCCCTGCACAATAAATTTTATATTTTAGCATTTAACAACTAATAACACTGAACATGCATAGAGAACCAGGATTAATGTCTTAGGCAAAAGTTTTTTCTAATCTCTCACTCCATGGCAGGTGAAATCTGGCAGTTTAATCAGTTTGATTGGGTAACCTGAACATAATTTCTGACCTAGTCCAATGTCATGAAATAAACAAGAAAATATCTCAAACCCTTCATAAAAACTGGCAATTGGCCTAAGAATATCAATGTGAATAATGAATACAGGTAGGCTTCAGGATGTCAGATTAATTGAAGGATTTGTGATTGGAAAGGATAAAGTAATGGTTTCTCAACCTTCAATTTGCTGATGATACCATCTTCTTTCACTCAAGTGATGAGGAAAAGTTTACCAACCTTTTTAAAGTGGTTGACTATTTCCGCACAGTTTCCGAGATGAGTAAATTTAAAAAACGAGCTGTATTTCTGGTGCTAATATCTCTGAGAACAAGCTGCTTGACTTAGTTTCCTCAATGGGGAGTGAGAGAGGTGAATGGACTTTGAAATACTTAGAATTACCTCCAGGAGGGAATCCCAAGGCTGGAGAACCTTGGGCTCTGGTTTTAGAAAAAAGTTGATAAGAGATTGGATAGGTGGAAAAAAGCTTGTCTCGCTAAACGTGGGAGGGTAACATTGATTCAAAGAATAGAGAAGGCTATGAGGGATTTTTGCGGGAAGGAGTTGGGGAGGCAAAAAGGGATCATTTGGTGAAGTGGAGTATGGTGTCTCAGCCTATCTGTAAGGGAGGTTTAGAGTTGGGCAATTTGTTAAAAGAAATAGAGCCTTGCTTGGTAAGTGGCTAAAGAGATTTTCTTTGGAAGTTAACTCTTTTTGGCATCTGGTAACTAGAAAGTATGACGTTCATGAAAATGGCTAGGATACTGCTGATGTCAATAGAGGATCCAGTAGATGTCTTTGGATTTAGATATTGAACGGTAGAGCTGGTTTTTTTGTCAAATATTAAGTTAGTTATTGGTAGTGGGCAGAATATTAGATTCTGGGAGGATGTTTGAGAGGAAGAGAGGATGCTTAGTGAGTCTTTTTTTCAGTCCTATAGTCTTTCTTTAGGACATAATTGTTCTATAGCTAGTATAGTGAGGTTTTCATCAATGCAGTGGAGTTGTGACTTTAGATTCTTTAAAACTTTGAATGATAAAGATCTTCAACACTGTTCTGACTTGCTTACGATTTTAGAGTTCATATTGATAGGATAAAAGAAGATAAGAGAGCTTGGGGCTTTAGAAAAATCAGGTAATTTTTCTACCAAATCATACCTTCTCAGTCTTATAGATGGCTCTAACCCTGTTTTTGTCCCCTCTAATCTGATTTGAAAAGCTAAAGTTCCCTCAAAGGTGAAGAAGATGGTGTGGGCTGTTGCTCAATCGAAGATTAATACCAATGATGTGATTCAAAAGAGAAAGATCAAGTAAAGCTTTATCTCCGGATCGGTGTGTCTTGGGTAAAAATGATTCAGAAAGTATTGACCACTTATATCTTCCCTGCTCAGCTGCTTTCTTCTTATGGTCAAAGTTGGTTAGGACTTTTAAATTGAGTTGGGCCGCACCTGCAACAAGCTTTTCTGTTCTCTTGGAAAAAAATTTTGAGACTTAAAGGTAGAGTTAAGGCTTCTGTCTTATAGGATTTCACAGTTATGGCTACATTTTGGGTCCTATGGTTGAAAGAGACTTAAGAATTTTCTAGAACAAAGTGATGGAGGATTACATGTTTCTTTGGGACAGAGTTCAATTCTGGGCTTCTATCTCTCCAGAATTTAAAGATTTGTCTTTCTTCTTTGTTTTGATTAATTGGGAAGCAACTGTGGTGTAAGTTCATTAGTTAGAACTTTTATCTTATAGGATTGACAGTTCTTGGGCTTGGGGATCTTTTACTTGTCCTTATGGACTTCTTGCCCCATTTCCTACATCTAATATAATTATTTTGATTCTGAGCAAAAAGCATAAAAAAAATAGAGGCTGACAACAGTTCACAGAAACACAATGAACAAACTAACATGGAGATATTCACAATCAGATGGCACACATGCTTCAAAATACAAAAACTGTTATAAGGCTGCATACCTTGCTCACAGGGCTATTATGATATGTTTCATAGGGACCTTCTTTTGCAGCTATCTCCGAAGAAGTTTTCAGAGCATGGTAGTAAATGGTTTCGAAAATGTCTTTGTTCAGCTGTTGAGCCTGAAATTGACATCTCACGGGTTATTAGACCCAAACAGTTCCAGTTATAATTCAAGCTGCAGCGGGATTGTTGGGGATTATCAATACCTCTGGTGATTCAAATGCCACTCCAAGTAAGATGAAGGTATCTGCTAGACCCTGAACTCCAATACCGATGGGTCTGTGTCGCAAATTTGACCTTCTGGCAGTTTCAACAGGGTAGTAATTAACATCAATTATTTTGTTAAGGTTTTCAGTAACAATTGCAGTAACCTGTCCAACAAGAACAAGTAAGCAAAATCAATCAATCAAGTTTAAGGACAAAATAACATTATCAGTTATAAGGATGGGCATGTCAAAATAGGGCTATGCCAAACAATTCACAACCAATTTACTGACACAAACCTCAGCTAATTTTTCAAAGTCAAAAAATCTATTTTTAGAACCTCTGCTCCCGACAATCCTGGACGGATGCGACTCCACTGGAACATCCTGCAATAAAACAATGAAATGAATAACTAAAATGAACAACAAAACCACAGAAATAGGAACTTCATTAATTATGTACATCATTCACCTTCTCTCTAACAAATCGTGGTAGAGCAATAGATGCCAGATTGCACACAGCAGTTTCTGTTGGACTAGTATACTCAATAATCTCAGTACACAAATTTGAAGATTTAATTGTACCCAGATTCTGCTGATTGCTTTTTCTATTGCAAGTGTCCTGCTCAAAACAAGAAAAGAGAACTAAATTCTAAGTGGGGCATATCAGAAAAACTAAAAAGAAAATGTATAGGAATAGAATAGAAAGTGAAATATTTTCCTTCACACACCTTAAAAAGCATATACGGAGTTCCTGTTTCTATCTGGGATGTCAAAATTTCAAACCACAGATTTTGAGCCTGGACAACCTTCTTTGCCTTGCCCTGAATGCATAATAATAGTGACGTTGACAATTAAATATTTATAGAAAAAAGAAGGGAAAAGAAAGGAGTTCACATCCAAACAATCTATGCAGTAAAGCCAAGAAGGAAAAACTGAAATTACCTCTCTCTCATAATGTGTGTACAATTTCTCAAATTCTGCACCCCAGCAATCTGCTAGTCCGGAAGCTTCATTAGGACAAAATAAAGACCATTGCCCATTAGTCTGGACTCTTTGCATAAATAGATCAGGCACCCAAAGAGCATAGAAAAGATCCCTTGCCCGGTGTTCTTCCTACAACAGAAGATGATGCATTGCTTTTGTTGAAAAATATAGTAGCTGGATAAAATTTAAAAAGTATCCTAAATATTATAACAAAGCTGAAAGCACTCATATCTATTGAACATCTACCAACTTAAAAACCCACCACAATATTACTTGTGACAACCATATTCAAGTATCCATCTCACCATACCTTTCCATGGTTTTTCTTAAGATTAAGGAACTCAAATATATCAGCATGCCATGGCTCCAAGTAAACAGCAAAGGCACCTACAATACAAACATTACAAGTGATATTTTAAAATATAGTACTGATAAGCATTATATATGTAGCACTATAAAAGCAAGAAACAACATGAAAAATACCCTTTCTCTTGCCACCTCCCTGATCCACATAACGGGCAGTGTCATTAAACACCCGCAGCATTGGGACAATGCCATTGGATGTCCCGTTTGTTCCACGAATATAACTTCCAGTTGCACGAATGTTGTGAACTGAGACACCAATACCTCCAGCTGATTTGCTGATAACAGCACACTCCTTCAAAGTTTCATAGATTCCTTCAATACTATCATCTTTCATACACACCAAGAAGCAGCTGCTCAACTGCCATAATAAATCATCAAAAGTGAACCAGAATGGTGTCAGCATAAAATAAGAAAATGTCTAAATGACATTTATTGTAACTAAACATGCCTGGGGCCTTGGAGTTCCAGCATTAAAAAGTGTAGGAGATGCATGGGTGAACCATCTTTGGGACATCATATGGTATGTTTTAATAGCAGAATCAATATCATCCTTGTGAATTCCAATGGAAACCCTCATCAACATATGCTGAGGTCTTTCTACAACCTTCCCTTGGACCTTTAAGAGGTAGGACCTCTCAAGGGTTTTGAAGCCAAAGTAATCATAGTCAAAATCCCGATCATAGATGATCTCACTGTCAAGACAAGCAGCATTCTGAAACAAAACATTCAAAAATAAAACCATTACCCTGCCTTCCTTATACAATACCAAAATTGTACATACAATACCAAAATTGTACATGTAACATTTTTAAAAAGGGAATAAACAAAGCAGAAGAATGGAAGTCAGCATATGATTTGACAAGAGAACCAAATAAAATTCATAACAATCAACATAAAAAAATATATAATGAAAAAAGAATACAACATTGCTAATTCACTCCTAAGAAGCAAAGGCACCTGATGAAGATAGATTTTAAGACATATATTTTTTAATCTTAGGATATTTGTGGAACAGAACGCAAGTGCTCTACATTCACAAGATACATATATCACATCAAAATATAACATTTATGCAACAAAAATTGAATTTGCTAATACCTTCATGATTATCCCATAAATATCATCAGCAATCAAAGGGGCCTTCAGCCCAGACCTTTCATTGTAATGGTTATACATGTCCTTGATCCTGCAAATTACCCATCAAACTAACTCGAATCAACTGCTGCCTCACTAAAAGTTCATGTTACTTCAACAAAAGGCTGATTTGATTAAAAAAGGAAGCAAAAAGAACCTACGTTTCCGAAAATGATTTCTTAGTGTTCTTGTGAAGATTTGAAACAGCAATTCTCGCAGCCAACTGTATTAGAGAATTTAATACAACATCAAATAGACAAATAGTAACAAAACCCGGCAATGAAATCCATTTAAAACCGGAAAGATAAATAAAGACCCAGATCTTGAAAAATCAAAATGAACCTCACAGAACAAAACCCAGATACAAAAAAAACGCTCACAGATGCATAATCTGGGTGGTTAGTGGTCATAGCGGCTGCCGTTTCAGCGGCCAATTCATCGAGCTGGCTAGTGGTGACGCCTTTGTAGACTCCGGCACAGACTTTCTGAGACACAAGCACGGGGTCACAGTGCTCAGTGCTGAGGCCGTAACTCAACTTCTTCAGCCTCGCAGTTATTTTGTCAAAATGAACCGCTTCTTGCCTCCCGTCTCTCTTGACAACGTACATTCTGAAACTTATTTTCGACTTCTCTTTTTTTCTTTTTTGTTTTTGTTTTTCTCAGTAAGGAATTTTGTCGAACAAGCTGTGCGCACGAGAAGAAATGTGAGAGAGAGACGCAACAGCGGGCATGTAGTTAAATAAGAGAAGAATAAAGTTATTAGGGCTTTTGAAAATATCAAATGTTATTTTAATTTTTCATTATTATTTCCGTTTGAAATTCGCGCCAAAATTTCCCACTTATCAATTTTAGGCGCGCTTTATAAAGGAATTTCCGCCGTTTGGATTGGACCTTTAGTGAACATTTTAAGCATTCACATTTCTTACGTGCCACGCGTGGCGCAACAAAAATAATTTTGGAATGATGGAATGTTTTCAAAATTCACATTGTGATTTGGTAAAGTAAAATTAAAATGCATTCTTCAAAGCAATTTGAAAAAAGAATTACAATTTTAATGATTGAAAATAGTAATTTGATTTCTTTTTATGCCATATTGTTTTCAAAATTATAAAAGGTATGCATTTCTCTCAAATTATGCAATTTTATGATCGAAAGTAGTAATTTCAATTTGTTTTATGTCATTTTTTTAATTGTAAGAGACATGCATTTCTCCTTTTTTTTTGTGATTGCAGTGATTAATTAAAAATGTTTTAATTATTCATTTAATTAGGTTATTAACTAACGTTTGATTTTATAAATATACTAAGACAGTTTATTTATAAGGTAATTGAGCTAATTGGTCGCATTCTTGTCTCTTAAAATGATTCGTTGTGAATGTCTAAATCTTTTTCATCTTTGAGTTAGTCTTTTGATATTCGTAATGTAGATATCAATTACTGGTGCGGTAGTTGAAAGCATACAATTGTAGCATTTTGCGTGTTGTTTCTTCTTATTGAGTGATCGTGGCATCGACAAATACCACAACTCTTTCTTCATTTCTGCATCACTTCTTCCAACACCATTGACTTACACAATCATCATATGCCTTGGCAAAAAGCACAGGTCAACTCTCAATGAGCTTAGGTCTAACCCTTTGCATGAGCGCTTTGACATGAGCCAACAAAATGTTAGGCACACCGTGAGAGAGCTTGAATAAAGGTTTAAAAAAAAAAAACTCAAGGCAGACCCAACCCTTTATATATTTTTAAGTAATTAAATTAAAATTTATAAATTAAAATAACAAATTAGTTTCCAATCATTTTAGATTCCCCTATCAAGTTTAATCATTCCTAAGTCAAATGGTGCCTTGAATTAGAATTTAGTATTAAAAAAATTAAATCTATAAATATTTATTATTTATTTAAAGATAATTATTTTCTTTAATTCATTATTTATTAATTATTCTCTCATTATAAATTTACAACAATTTTAAAAAATGTTTTGAAGCCTAAACTTGTCATAGGCCTAGCCCAGGCTAAGCCTTGCAAATTTAAATGAATTTTTAGAGGACTTAAGCCTATTTCCCTGGTTTGAGCATGAGCTTAAAAAATTCAATCCGGCCCATCAATTTGCCATTATAAAAAATTGCAACCTACTCAGACGGGTGAGGTTATTTGAATCCATCAATTTACTTAATAAATCTATTTACTAAGTAAGCTCATCTTTAAATTTTTAAATTTTAAATTTTACTCAATAAACCCACTAAAATACCTAATATGCTCTTTCTAAACCTAGTTTTTATAATAATAGTGACTTCACTCATTAAACCCATAATATTCACTTATAAACCCATTAGATTGGAAATTGATTATTAATTGGAAATTTAATAATTAATTTTGAGTGAATGGTCCTCGTTTAAGGACAAATGAATCAAAACATTCTAAATGGAGAAAATAGTTGTCATCATGAAATTATTTTTTGTGTTATATTATATTAGTGAGAAAAATCTTGTATGATGGTATGAAAATCTAATATGAGGAATTTGAGAAAAAATATTTTTTTTTCAAAATTTGGGAAAAAAAAATAATTGATTATTAATTGAAAATTTAATCATCAATATTAATTAAACAATTTTGAGTGAGGGGTCATTCCCAAACGAATCATAACAATTAAACAATTAATCCTCCATAAAATCAATATCATCAAATCAATAACAATTAATTTTGTTACTCTGAATCAACTCACATGTGCTTATTTAACAATATATATCTGTCTTGAGAGAAGAATCTCACCTCTTGATTGATTGGGGTTTAATGAAAATTTGATTAGAATTTTATAAAACTATGTTGAATATAAAGATGGGTTTAAAGAGTAAAAATTCTATTTTTTTTATTATATTCTAGCGTCCATAACCATAATTTAATTTAGGGATATTTTAATAATAAAAATTATTTTTTAAAATTAGTGGGTTCAAATAGCCCCACCCTACTCAGACAAAGAAAAATAACATGTGTATGGGCATACATAACAATATAAAGTCAATGACAGATCCTTCTCAAGTCCACTAAAGGATTCAACCCTTTTTTTTGTGGTGGTGCAAACTGCAAAGAATAAATATTTTACATCTATAATTAGCTCTCATTAAATCCATGAAAATAGCCTCCATTAGCCCTGAAATTAGCATATTATTTTCCTATCAACCATTACTGCCTCGACTCATGATAGTTAGTGAAATTAAGAACAAGAGGAAGAAAATCAGAGCTGCCATCATCACTATTTGACTCAAATGTTGCAACTAACCACCAATCACACAGTTGAATGCCGCTAGCACATTCGTACCAAGTACCCCATAGATTATATTTATGGGTCCGCCAGCTAAGCCGAACCATCTACAATTTTAAACTAACCCCATTGACAACATTATTCAAAGAACTCAAATTACACCCAAATAATCACATAAAAAAATAATTTTTGCTTCAGTGCACAACATTGATTGCATAATGAAAGTATGTTATGTGTTGGAACATGCATTTGATAAATAGATTAAGTGAGATTTAACCGATCCAAGGCATCTCGAGGCAAACCGAATGCATACAATCAAATTAAATGTGAGTGTGAAAATTTGAAATTTATTAATTATGCTTTCAGTAAAATGGGGAACTGAACCGGAGCATATAAAAAAAGAACTCGAACTATAACAAAACTCCATGTACATAATTAATGCAAGCTTTCAATTGCTTTTATTCAATACAAGTTGGTTTATTTTAACGTACAATTGTTAGGTATATGAACTTCAATTAAGCATGGTCTTGATGCTCTTCAAAAAAATTATTTACATAGATGGTGAATGCATTTGGAAATCGAGGTCCAATAACTTCAGACGTGCAGATGTGAAGTTGAGTCATTTTAAATATTTTATGAATGTTTCAAATGTCATTATATGTTTCACTTTTACAGATCAATCTGATTATACAAATTGCAGCAACATAATGCAAATTGATAAAAATTATTTAAATAATTGGAAAGCTTAATTCAGAATTGCTTTTGATGGATCAAATTTCATTTTCTCTCTAAATGGATATTTTATGAGAATTTTAATTATTATCTCATTTTGACATTTCGTGCCAGAATTTCATATTTTTTAGTTCTTTGGTGCACTTTGTGAATGAATTTGCGCCGTTGACTTTTACTAAAATTTTATGTTGCGTTTGGCACCCTTCATAAGGGTATATTAAGAGCTTTATACTAATACAATATCATGTTTGGGGTTCGTCACGTATTGTATTTTACCACATTATAATGTGGCTACACCCGCATAAAATAAACCCATGGGGGGTCAAGTTTATGCGGGTTTCTTAATGTTCATCTAAAAAAATTGAAAGAAAACTAAAAAAACGCTAAACCACTCCCGATTTCTCCATCATTGCCAATCTCTATTCAGCAACAAAAACAATCGATTGACTTTGCTTCATCACCACTATAGTAGGTTGCTTTGTTGCGAGACACCCCAACTACACCACCATCCTTTTGCACGAACCATAGCTCCACCACCTGTGCCATCCGACACCACAGCCCATCAACCATTGTGCAAGAACACTGCTCTACCACCGTCTTCCTCTTCTTCACTACATCGATCTTCAAGATGCAAGTTTGATTCTCAATTTATCTTTTATTTCAAAATTGAGGTTTAACTTATAATTTGGGGGTTTTATTGAATTGCTTTAACCTTTAATGAATTTTTGAAATTTCTGCTGGTTTTGTATTTTTGATTTTTTTGGTTTTTTTAGTGACAAGCTTTTTTTAATTTCTAAATATTATGATGTTTATTGTGTTTAAGTCATTTATTTGCGGTGTATTTTACTATGTGTTTGCTGGTTGTAGTTTGTTGTATGTTATTGTGTTTGCTATATGTTGTGTGTGTTATTGTGCGTGTTTTGTGTGCTGTGTGTAGTGTGTGTGTACGCACAGTGTGTTGTGAGTGTGTGTGTACGCACAGTGTGTTGTGAGTGTGTGTGTAGCATGTATATTTGCAGTATGTGCGTGGTCTGTGTGTGTGCGCGTGCGTGCAGTTTGTGTGCAATGTGTGTGCAATATGTAGTGTGTGCGCAATGCTATTGGTTGTCCAGATGTTTAACCTAAAATAATAGTTTTCGTAGCATAACTATCCCTTGAGAAGCCTTATTTATATTCTATTGAGTATGTGCAAATTCCTTTGAAGCAAGGCATATGACTATAGGTAGAAGAATTTTTAAGATCGAAAAGCGGAGTGTCTTGCTTGAAACATTATGATTGGGGGCAAGACTCACACTATATCCATGTAAAGTCACTTCTTGTGTCAACAAAAGCTAGTATTTCAACTGGAGGAGTACCAAATGATATACGCATTAGATAGTTACTACGACTAGGTATTATATTAGCTTGGGGAGTTTTATTATGGTTGCAAAAGGAGATTTTGGAGAGTCTCTATGGATCAAGGCAACATTAACACCCCTAATTTGAGCCTCTATTGGAGAGATAACAGTGAGACAAAGAAAGGTAAAAAAAAAATGCAAAGCTTAAGGATTTTTCCATTACCATGATATTGAAATTTAGAAAGTGAGAATCAGAAGATGACTATAAATATAAGAGAGGTTAACTTGAAAGCTTTCTTTCGAATGATCAATTAAAATATGATTTTGCAAAAGTTCCATGACATATTTATAAGTTAATTGAACTAATTGGTTGAATTCTTGTTTCCTATAATGATTTGTTGTGAATGCCTAAAAATTTTTCGTCTTTGAGTTAGACTTTTGATAACTGTAATGTAAATATCAATTACTGGTGCGGTGGCTGAAAGCATACAATGGTAGCATATTGCTTGTTGCTTCATCTTACTAACTGATTGTGGAATCGACAGATACCACAACTCTTTCTTCATTTTTTTATAACTTCATCCAACACCATTCACTTACACAGTCATTATATGGCTTGACAAAAAGCACGCGTCGACTCCTAATGGGCTTTCGCCTGACCATCTGCACAAGAGCTTTGACATAAGCTAAACAAATATTAGGCACACCATGAGAGAGTCTGAATAAAGGTTTAAAAAAAACTCAAGGCAAATCTAGCCCTATATATTTTTAAATAATTAAATTTAAACATCGACCATCTCGCATAAGGGTAGGTGAGCAGTTACATTTATCTTAATCTATTTTGTTTATTTGATTCCATGTGAATAGCAAATCATGAGATTTTCGACCATTTTGCATAAAGGTAGGCGAGCAGCCACCTTTATTACTATTTCTCTTGTATATTTGATTTCGAGTGAATGGTGGATCATGAGGTTTTCCATCATCTCTCAAAAGGAATCGCCACAAGTTTTGTGAAGATTTGCTACAAGCATTTCTATGAAAATCACCATACGCTGATTAAGGGTACCCCACACTAGAAAGCTATTCCTCATATACACCAGGAGGAACCCTAAGAAAGCTTAAGATAAGTGACAAGCATATCTGGAGGAATCGCCGTATGTTTGATGAAATTGGGTTATTCTGCCATAAAGTAACAAATAGCTCAAGGAATATCCAAGCATTAAGGTACCCGAAGTACCCTATACACCTTGTCAGTAATGCCAAACAAGGTTACACAGCATAATGGTTATCTTTAGCTTCATTCCTTAGGATGAGGGGATCAACAAAAGTGCTAAAAGTAGCAAAAGCACAAGGGTCAGTATCAGGGGTGCCTTATGGATTCCTTATCTGAGGTACCCCAGCTGATCTCAATTGGCTTTAGACCAAGATGTGTTAGGAGCCCCGTTATATTCAATGACCTTTAAGATAGCCGATTCATCTACCCTCTTCTCCACTCTTGGCACCACTAACCCTAATATTAGTGCTTCCGACCTCTTTAATCACCTTCAAGATAAACTATGGATAATGGTGGGGTAACCTAACGGTACCCTCTACCCATATTTGGTGTTCCTTCCCATAAATAGATGAAAAAATTTTGATTAATCAGCTTCGTCCTTTCCAACATGTCTAAATTGGTAGCCATTTCTGAAAAAAGGGAGTCTATATTCCCTTTTTGGATTCTCAGAGTACCCTTAGAGGCGCCCTCTATTCAATTTTTTAATCGAGCTAAACATCATATTGCCACGTGTCACTCCTACTTTTTATGTAAGTTTCTTTTGTCTCCAAAACTTCTCGCCAAAAGAAATTAGGGGATATTGTTTGGGGGGATAAATAGAAAATATAACAGAACGCCACATGTCGACAAATGAAATAGCTTCAGTGTAATCCGAGGTACCTCACACAATTAGAGATACCTGACATGATTAGAGGTACCTGACATAATCGGAGGTAACCTGCATATCTCCAGAATGACTCGAGGTACTTCGCATAACTCCAGAATAACTCGAGGTAACCAGCATAGATTGAGGTATCCCTTATAATTCGAAGTACCCGAAATAACTCCAGCATAACTTAGGGTATTCGGAATAACTCAAGGTACTCGGCATGATTCAAGGTACCCGGCACAATTAGAGGTACCATGTATAACTCCGGTATAACTCGAGGTACCCCACATTGATTAGAGTACCCCGTATAACTCGAGGTACTCGGAGTAATTAGAGATACCTGACATGATTAGAGGTACCTAGCACAATCAGAGGTACCCCGCATAACTCCAGAGTAACTCAAGGTACTCCATATAACTCCAGAATAATTCGATCTACCTCGCATAGATTGAGATACCCTTTATAATTCGAGGTACCCGGAATAACTCCAGCATAACTCAAGATACCAAGAATAACTTGAGGTACCCAGAATAACTTCAGTAGAATTCAAAGTACCCGGAATAACTCGAGGTATCCGACATGATACGAGATACCCCGCACAATTGAGATACCCAGCTTGATTTGAGGTAACCAATGTAACTCGAGGTACCTGACGTAACTCGAGGTACTCGGCAGATCAGTGCAAGAGAATCCTCTGAAAATATCCGCTATAAGAAACTTTTTTAACTCTTAAAAGATATTATTCGATTTTATCAGAATTAGGAATAAAAAATGTTTTGCTAAAAGGAAAGACAACCACCTGCCACCTCTGCCAAAAGTGAAGGAAATTATCTCGAAGACAGCAGTGCTCAACCGCCTACCCGATAACTACTGCACATGTACCATTTACCACTCTTCAACGTGCGCCGTGTTTCCAAAGGATGAGATACACCGCGAATATGTACATAACAACCCAAAAATCATAAAAAGATAAAAGGACGTTAGTAAAAAAGGGTACGCCATATGACAGCTGAAGTACTCTATATATAAAGGTGCTTGAGTTTTATTTTTCATCATGCTCTTATTTACCATTTACACTTACACTCCAAAAAATATGTTTTTTTCAACTTTAAACCTTAATTTACAGAGGGCTAACCAGCTCCCTTGACCATAAAAACTTGAGTTTGCTAACTTGAGCGTCGGAGTGTGAACGCCGGAGTACTCCGGCTTCACCTCTAACCTCTATTTTATTGTTTCGCAGGCATGAAACTCATTTTAAAGGACATCTCTCTTGGTTCTGACCTTTTACCATTGTTACCACTCTATGTCCCCTTCTCACCTCCCCCGAATTTTAGATACACCGCACCGCACACAATAAGTCAATGAGGTACCTCATCTCCCTCAAAAATACAATTTTTTTGTTCTAGATAGGTTTGGCTTTTTTTACCCCAAAATCTATCGAAAACACTAAGTATTGAAAACATGCTTATTTCAAGCACAAGTACTGGTGAAGAAGCTAACACTTCTATTTCTGCCCATCCTGTAGCATCGCCTGACAATGATGATGGCTCAAAAGGCAAGGATGCAAATCTCGGTTATGATGCCCTTGCCCTCCAACCGGATGTGATTGCCCCTTGTACGAATGTAATTAGTCTTGTTAATTTGTTGTTTTTATTATGTTTGTATGGGTATTTTTACAATAACTTGTCATTATTTTAGATTATCTCCTCCTGAATTAAACATCTTCATCTTCAAATTGTCTACTTTATTGTTGAAAATCTTAAGTTACCTTTATTTTTGTTTAAAATAAAGAGAAAAATGAGAGTGGGTTGATGAAATATTTGTTGTCTTCTTAGTAAAAATAGGAGATAAATTGATGTTTTAAAAAATAAGGGGTGATTCAAAGAAAATCAATTTATGGGTTAAATCTGAAATTAACTTATCCTTTATTGCTTACCTGATGAGAAAATAAAAGAGGAGGAATTAAAAGTTATTGAAATATCAACGACATGCAAATTAAAAAAGATAATGAACTTAAACCAATGAGTTAAGTTATGTATTTTGAATAAGATCAATCGCCTCAATATTAATAAATTCACAATACACAAAGGTAGAATGACGTGCGCTAAATTATAATCTCATACTCATCATATTCATATACATACACTTAATGGAATATAAACCTCTTTCATAGAATTAGCTTTATTAGAAAATTATGCTTTGAAACTTTTAGATTTAATATTCCTTAGTTATTGAGTATTCTAATAGTGAATTAGAAAAGCATTACCCTGTTGAATGATTTATGTTGTTGAGTGATTCAATTATTTAAATCAGTGAGATTAAGTATTACACATATTTTTCAGGAATAGTTTTAATAGTGTCACAAATTTGAATGGCTAATTGAGATCTTGGATGCAATTCTTTTACAGGTGGAATAAAGTCACCTTCAAAGATTTCAAAACTTTTGTTTAATATTGTCAATGCTTTCTTGAGTTATCATGTGCCGCATGACACCCCTATGTTTTAATATTATAAGTGGGAGATACACTATTCATAGTTTCATTAAAATTTTATTATTCTTTGTTAAAAAAGAATCTTACACCTTTGATGGTAAAATTGTACTAAAGAAAATAAGGGTTTTTGTTTTTATTTTTTATTATTATTTTTTCCACAAAGCATTTGCTTCTTACCTCCATTGTTTACACTAGTAAACATGAAAACTGTACAAAAAAGCAAGCGTACTAAGAGCGCTAAGTATCATCAAATGCTCAAATTTTATTAACTTTTAATTATTTAACAGTATTTTATATTATAGGGTACGATATCAAAATTTTGGTGTGCCATAGTCCGATCCAATCTTGTTACTATGCCGAAAAAGTGAAATATTATTTTGTTAACTTTCTACTTAATTAATTAATAATGAGTTGAGATTTAGCGATGCAACACATTTGTGCGTCAACGTAGAATAGGCCCAAACAAAGCCCAATAATTCTCGTCTCTGTTCACAATGGGTGATTCACATTATCACATCTAGAGCTGGTAAAATGGGTCATCGAGTCGTGTTCGTGTCGTGTCAAATTTAGGTCGACCCAAATCCGACCCATTTAATAATTTTGTCAAAATATTGAGACCTAAACTCGACACGAAAAAATAATTGGATTACACAATAACCTATTTAAAATCTATATATTGAACAAAAGTTATATAAAATATTTACACACTATCATACATACGTATGTACATAAATAAATACATACATACATACATAATTTATCGATATTATAAAATATATATATCTACCAATATATGACACATTTACACTATTGAAGTTTTATATATATATATTTTAAACTATGTCAAATTATTAAATAATCCAGTCTTTAAATTTTAAACTATTATTTTAATAATTGTAAAGTAATAATTTGACTTAAAAAATAAAAACCACAATCCAAAATATTTATAATCCCAAAACTGAACCCTAAATACCATACTTGTAATTAAGGATTGCCTTTAACGAAAAGAAGAAGTTGCAAGCAACAATGTTGTTCTTTATTCTCATAATCCCAGTGAAGAAAGCAAAAAGAGAAGGAGGGTGTGATTTATTAATTGTTGTGGGGTTGAGTGGGTGAGACGTGGGATCAACAAGTTGTTGAGGGTTAGAAAATGTATATTTATAAGGGAAAAAATCATTATTTTACATTTCAAGTCTTACAAACATTATTACTTTTATGTATTTTAGTCTCTTGTAATTTAATTATGTGTGTTTTATTTAAATTAAGCTATTTTTTGTATTTTAGAGGTATCATGATTATTTCACAATGAACGAGAGATCAGACAGTAAAACATACATCACTTTTGAACTCAAGACAGTCGAAAACCTTAGGAGGGGCATAAAATGAAAAATTGCATTGTTCACATGTACGGCATTGTCTATGTTACTGTTCATGACACTGTTTACATATACAGAACGATAATGTGGCATTGACTAATGAGGTCTCACGATTCTGTTGGATTTAAATTCTTATGCACTGTTAATCGGTGACGTGGCAGCATGTTAGTACACCAAAAATCGTGTGTACGATACATACATATACACAGGATTATTTTCAACCAAACCGCGTCATTATTCAAGTCGGCTGACTGTTCAAACTGCATGGTCAAACCGTGTCACTTTTGACTGATGATGTGGCACAATCATGAGCGTCCAAAATATTTTTAATCTGATAACCATGATTTACTTAGTGTATCTATAAAAGGGGATATTTCCCCCTAATTTGGCATCTCTGAATTCATTTTTGAGCTTCATTTTCTGTAATTTCTTCTTTATCTTATATTTTCTATGTATTTTGATAAATTTTCATTTTACCCTAGTTCAATTATGAGTAGCTAATTTTCTTTCAAGCTTGTGTTAAAGGTGGAGTCTCAACATGTACCACAGGCTTTATTTAGTAAATTTATTTTCTCTTCCCCTCTAATTATTATGGATGTTTTGACTTTTCGTCGACAAATAATAATAATATTGTCTAGATACCTCCCTAGTTTCACCGGCTTCCTAGTATAAGGTTATTATTATTTGGCACGATAAACCCTTAGCACCATACTGATTAGAGTGTGGTTTATGGGTGTGAAATCCCCCCTCATGATTTAAGTGCCATTAATAAAAAATATTTACCTCATGGTGCATGTTGATGTAGATTCGAATACCCAAGTGCTTCATTTCAATAGATTTCTCCTAAATTTATTCTGGCCATTTTAATTTAAATTTTGGAACATTTGGCACGATAAGCCCTTAGCACCATACTGATTAGAGTGTGGTTCATGAGGTGTGGAATCCCCCTCATGATTTAAGTGCCATTAATAAAAAAATATTTACCTCATGGTGCATGTTGTATAGATTCGGATATCCAAGTGCTTCATTTCAATAGATTTCTTCTAAATTTATTCTGGCCATTTCAAATCATTTTCACCACAAATTCATCTACTCATTTAGAAAATTAATTCTACACACAATTAAAATCTACCTTATCGTGGGATTGACACTCGTCACTATTAATATATTCTACAATAAATTCATGCACTTGCGAGTTTAATAAAATTTGCATAAGTGAGTTTGCTTTTACATCAATTTTGCATCAGGTAAACATGTTCTTTTCAATTTATTTTTTTCAAATTAAGTTAATAATTTCGTATTTTATTCTTTTTCACATCAATTCATCTTTATACAAATTGTAATTGTTCAAGTGACTAATTCTAGTCTTTACAGTTTTTTTTTGGTGATTTTGTTTATAAATATTAGTAAATTAAATTTTTCAATTGTAATTAATTTATTTTTATATAAGTACTCATATATATAATTTTGAAATAGATATGGAAAAGTATTTTAAAAGAAAATAAGTGATGCTACCATTTCTAGAGAGAGATGAAAGTGGTCTAGAAAAACAAAATAAGTTTGACTTAGAATTGCCAGAACTTCATTCTGATTCTGGACAATGACCTCAAATTTCTTTTTACAATCCTAATGTTCGAGATGAAGATCGTAGAGCATATTTACAAATGGGTCCTTGCCAACCTAAATTCCACAAATTTTTGTAAGTCTAAATTTACGCAACATCAGTGACGATTCAATCCTGCTTGGTTCAATAAATACAAAAATTGGTTAGAATATAGTATATCAAAGAATGCTGCATATTGTTTATGTTGTTATCTTTTCAAACTAGAAATTTGTGAGCAAGCAAATGGTGAGACATTTGCAAAAAATAGGTTCTTAAATTGGAAAAACCAAAAAGATTAGAAGAGCATGTTGGAGGTCTTAATAGTGCTCACAACAATGTCATGGATTATTGTGAAGATTTAATGAAACAAAAGCAGCATGTTCGAACATTTTTCAACTAACATGTTCGAACATTTTTCAACTAACATTTTGATCAAGATAAAAAAGATTATCGAACTCGCCTGTTTGCATCCATTGATGTTGTTCGGCTTCTTTTAGAACAATGGCTTGCATTTCATGGTCATGATTAATCTGATAATTCAAGTAACCAAGGAGATTATCTTCGAATTTTGAGATATCTTGCCAATCACGATAAAAATATTAAAAGAGTTACTTTCAAGAAATCGATGGGGAAATTTAGATTTGCCATATTTAGTGATATCATAGGCTTAAGCCAATGATAAAAGAATGGTTGAGACAAGAAAGATAAGATGTATCTATTAGTATCTTTGTTGATGACATAGCCACAGTAGAGAGAACATTTTCAGCAATAAAATTTGTAAAGCATGAGCTTCAGAATCAGATGAGAAATGAATGGATGAATGATAATTTAATTGTTTATGTAGAAAAAGATGTATTTAATAGTATTGATAATAAGTTTATTGCACAACGTTTTCAGAATATGAAATCGCGTAGAGAACAATTGTAAATGTGTTATCAAAAATTTTATATATTCAAGTTTCAGTTTTTAAATTTTAGTATTATTTAATTTAGCCCTCGGTAAATTATTTTTCTAAATCTCCCACTGTGTTTCAGTGTTAAAATTGAGAACTAAAAAGGGCATCTTTTTTAGTAGTTGGTTCTTATCACTTCCGTTAGGTATATACAAGGACCCTTGGTTTGACAATTAAGTTACTCCTACGTAAACTTGCAATTTGTCTGTCATATATTGTTGATTATACATGAAAATTTGGGCGCTTCTACGCTCTATTAAAGAGTTGTAAACCAGTTGAACATTCCTATTACCATCAAAATTAAGTTTATGATATCTTAGTTGATCATTGACAGCAGCCGTTTGCTTGCAGTTGTGGACTATTGATACAACAACTATATGCAGCAGTTTAGCACTCCAGTGGCTACAAGTTGGAAAGTGGAGCTTGGCATATTTTGGCCCAAGATATTCGATGCCATAACAGAACCATTATAATCTAAGCAAGTTTTGTGATGTTTTTAATTTAAACATAAATAAATCTATAATGTATTATCATTTAAAAAAAATACATTACTCATATGTCTAAAACCAACCGAGAACTATTACTAGTGGTATTTTAAGGTATTTTATCTCACAGTTTGGACACCATTAAATAGATCATTGATGTTCATAATCTAAAAAAGTAAAATGCAATAAGAAATAAAATCATAGATAATGGAAAGATAAGTGAAAAGAATTGTTAGTCCCCTAACATTTTTGGGGAAAGGGATATAAAATCCCTTAATATCTCAAAAATGACATGTAACCCCTAAATTCTACTAACTTTCAATTCATTTTAACTGAGAAAAGAATAATATAATATTTTTATAAAACAACACTTGTATTTATAAGAAATGACGTGTAAATTTTTAAAAATCTTCCTTCCTGAAAGACTAAAATTGTGCCTGCGATTGCTTTGAAAATTAACAAAATTTAGGGATTATATATCTTTTTTTAAAATATTAGGGATTTTATATTCCTTTCTCCAAACATTTAGATGCTACAGTTCCATCTGTTTATTATTAATTTATTATGCTACAGATAAGAAAACGCGCCAAGGGGCCGCCTTAATTTGAAATTCAAATAATCAGAGAGCCGTTACTGCTCCAAATCAAAAACCCTAATAAAACCCGCCAACCCCACCCCCCAACCAGCACCGCTTTAGTTTCAAAATTCATAAAATCAGAGAGACGTGTTTTTCGATCCAAATCAAAAACCCTAGATTTCCGAAATTGAAAGAAACGCAAAATTAGAACGTCTCCTCTGGCAGCTTCCGAACAAAGCAATCCAAATAATGTCTTTAGGTTCTGCAGCAAATTCACAGATTTATGAAGAGATAGGGCGGGAGACAAAAAGAGAAAAAGGGAGATAGAAGAAGTGGAGCCAATCAAGAGCGATAAGAGATGTAATAAGAGACGCGCAGGTCTCTTTGAAGAGGCCCATCAGTTTCTCACTGGTGCTTCTTCTGCGGAGACTTGTAGCCTCTGGCTTCAGCAATTGCTTGACAATTACGATTCCTATGGGTTTGGTAAAGAGGAAATGATCATGATGAATCGGCTCATCGATTTGGTTAAAGCTAAAGTCATCTCTGTGAAGGCCGCTCGCTGTTTCTGTTGAGAATCGTCATTTTTGAATGATCGTTAAGGTATTTTTACCGGTTTGATTTTCGTAATATTTCTTTCTTGATTTATCTTCCCTTGGAATTTGATTTAGGGTTTGTTTCAGGGTGCGTTTTGAAAAAAGTAATCTTGTGAGGAAACGTGTCATGAAATTATGGGTGAGTTAGAATTAGGGCTTGTGTGAGAGTGCTTTGTCTGGAAGTGAATCTTCGTACTAAATCTGCTTTTTGAAACAGAGCATAGAAAGACTTTTTATTGAGAAGCACTTTCCAGTAATTTTCTAAACAGGATTGAAGTGTCTATTTGAGTATAAACTACTAAATTAGATACAAAAAATGTCTTTACGATGAATGTTGAGTTGCGTCCCACATTGACTAGTAAAGGGGAGATGTTTGGGTTTATAAGGTGGTAGGTCATTCTACCTAAAAGATTAGTCTTTTGGATTGGATATGTATAAATCTTAAGTTAATTCCCTCCAACAAGTGGTATCAGAGCTGAACCCTAGTAGCCGGAATGTGGTGGTGAAACAACTCAGATTTGTCGGACAAAAAAATCGGAGTCCGTCGGTGGTTTCGTCCGGAGGGGATTGTTGAGTTGTGTGCCACATTAGCTAGTAAAGAGGAGATACTTGGATTTATAAGGTGGTAGGTCACTCTACTTAAAAAGATAGTCTTTTGGATTGGATGCCTAGAAATCTTATGTTAAGTCACCCCAACAATGGATTTAGAAAAAATTGCTTTTAGAGAAACTCTAATACTTGAGACAATTGAAGTAGAAAATTTCTTAGGATGTTTGGTAAAATTTATTGCTTTGTTTGGATCAGAGAGAATGGAAGACCCACAGAACTGACACTTTATGTTTGCTTAACCTATGATGCAGTGCACAATGTGATCTTTAATTGTATGTTGAAGCTTCAATATGTCTATGGTAGATTGTTGGGTTGCAAGTATGTTTGAAAAATTAACAATTTCGCAACTTTGACGTGTTATCAAACACTTAACTAATTATTTGCAATGTCTGTGTCTGTATGCATCTCTATGGTTTTTGAACTTGTTTACACATATCATTAGAGTTTAATTTATGGATTTATCATTTGGTCCATTACTTGGTGTTATAACTTTTTTCTCATGGTTTAACATTTTCTTCCATTAAACTGTAAAAAAACAAAATGTTGGTTTGACGTCATATGAAACTTTCGTTCATTTTATGTCTCCTCTTCTTCTTGTAGCATGCTGGAAGACTCCTGATTGGGATTTATAGTATTGTTCTTTTTGAAGGATTATCAAGGCTCTTAGGTGAAAATCTTCGTGGCTTTGTTTGTGGATGTTAAGTAAGTAAATCACACAAATAGGATTAACAAGCCAAATGGAATTTTTTTTTAATTTTTTTATGAAGAATAAATCAACTAATCTTTGAAACTTAACGATTTCGTGAGCTGTGTAGTCCTGTTGATGCAGTCTCCTGTCACTCTATTATGGCTGATGTCTCTGAATTAATGCTAGTTTCAGCTAGTCTTGTGTGAATTGGAATAAATAGCTGGATATGGCATGTTGTTTTCGTGGTTATGATCTCTCCCGTGGATTTGCACAATAAAGGCTTGGTTTCTGAATGAACTTTTGATTTGCCAGTAGATATATTAGCAGAGTGCTGGCAGGTTCTGGTGGTTCCTACTGACTTTGTTGCTGTATTTGATGTGATGGTCTGTCTGTAGATTTGATTCAAATATGAGATTTGGAAGCCAGTGCTGTTGATTTTGTACCGGTTCTGGACAAAATGAGTGGGTGCACATGTGCCTTATGGTGCAGTTATGTTCTTGAGGAATCTCTGGAATCTTATGATTGCCGTTTCGGTTTTTAACTACGCTGGAATCGGCTAGATAAGTTGGTCTTAAGCGAACCAGCAATGCTCATTGTACCTACCATGAGTTCCTTATTCTGCATAAATTCCGGGCACCTTGGTACGGTTGACTAGTAAACCAGCTTGTAACAATACCTCTTACTATCTGGAACTTCGAGTCTACGAATTTGATCGACTACTGCCCACTTGAACTGGCGGACTATTGATGAACGACTATATCTCACAGCTTAAGAGGCATTTTATAGTAGTTTACCTAGAAGTTCTTCCCAAAAATATTCTGCAGTTATAACATAGTGGCAAACAGTCTGCTTATTCTACATCAGATGCTAGGATGTTTGGTTTCAGCAGAGGAAAAAGCAGTTATGATGATTCTCAAAAGCCATAGTTGTAGCTTTTCATCAATCGCATCAGCTGGTCAGCTGATATCTTCTGCTCTTTTAGATGGATTAGTTTCCTGAAGTTTGAGGTGCCGAGTTTGGACTTCACCACCATTTTCATTTTGCATGGCAGATACTTCTAGTGTTCTATTCTTATTTCTTAATTTCTTTGCCCTTCCTTTTGGAGATTGGACTTTGAAGTTTAAGCTTTAAAGCTTCGCACAAACTTTAAGTTTTTTTTTTCCTCCCCTCTAATGATGTTAAGAAGTTTGCATTCAGTTAATTCTTCCTTTGTTACGGTGATTTTTAAAAAAATTTACAATATATTAGAAGTTTCTAACAGTTGATAAGATGCTAACATCTTATATAAGTTTTCACTCTCAATTCCAACCCCCCCCCCCAACCCTTTTTTTGAGATACTCTTAATTCTTATTAGTCTAATAATACAAATTGACCTTTCTGTGCATTGAACCCTGTAGATTCAATCTTTGTTCTTGTTCTCTGTCGGTGAGTTTCTGAAAAATTGTAAAAGGTGTTGCTTGTTAAACAAGGACTGAGAAAACCAACAAACTACTACAAAACTTGACTGCATGTAAATTTCAGCAAAACTAGCCAAAACCAAGAACTATATGTGAGGCGGACAAATTCACAACCACGGACAATATCCAGCCTACAAAAGGTGAACACTTTACACAGCTTTATATGTTTCTTCGTCAGACAAAAGAAAAAAAAAATGATACGCTCTAATATTACTATCATTCATGCATTGATGGAACCTCAAGGGATCCCTGAATCCTGATGTTAACTGGTCGTTGTTCACCTAGTGTTCAAATCAAAATTCCCAACTTCACGCCACTCCTCCTGCATGCCTGTGTCTCCATTTTCAGTTTCCTCATCATTCAAGAAATCTTCAGACGGTTCCTTTTCATCTCTCTGTGTATTGTTTCCCCATCCATTCATCATTTCATCCGGGTTCACAACTGGTTCCTGATCTCCTATATCATGCCCAATTGCAAGATTGTTTCCTTGAGAACCGAGTGCGCTTGCTCTTATTGGACCTCGGGCCATCAATTCATCACGAGCATGAGACTCCGCTCGAGCATGCTCTGCCTGGACCATGGCTTGCATTCGCAACCTAGCCTCATGAGCCTCCCGACCAGCCTTCTCCCTTGACTCTATTTCAGCCCTCAATTCGAACATGGCTCGTTTCTCTTCTTGGAGGAGAACTTGCTCGATCATCAACCTCTCCTCAGATCGGAATTCACCGATAGCTCTTTTGCGGGTTATTATGTTAAAGGCAAGGGCCTGTTTCTCAAATGTGCCCGTGAACTCTGCGACTTTGGCAGCAATGTTGTTGTCCCACTGCTGTGAGCGAGAAGGCATCTGTCCGGTTGTGTCAGAATCAAGGATTCTATCATCTTCCTCTGCTTCATAGTCTGCTACAACATGGTAAGGAAGTAATCTACAAAAATAGAAATAAAAAAAATATGAATTCATAACATATCTTCTCATATCAGCGCTGCAAATCAGTGGAGTAAAATTTTGTTATTAGTGTACTACTTCCATATCATCTTCGTTTTCTATCTGATAAGCAGTACATTCAACGCATGCAACTAGCAGATGGAACTATCCTGACTTTCCCTTTTCTATTTCTTTTGCAAATGAAAATGGAAAATATTCTACCTGCACTTGCCAGGTCTTCTTTCATTACATCTAAAAAACACCTAATCATGGGTGACATGCACAAAAATGAATACTATCAAATATAAGTGTGACATAATTGAATACTAGACCCCACATTAGAAATCGAAAGAAAGTGAGAAACCAACTAGCACATAGGAGGAAAAAAAGCGTAAGGTTTGTACTAATATTAAGGCCATTCCAGAGAAAATGATGCCTTCTTCTACAATGTAAAACCAGGTGATGCTAGTGGATCAACAATTTAAAGTCCTTCATCAATATAATAATAAATCTTTGGCATTGTATCAATGAGTACTTGTGATGTCAAAGCTACATATCATACGCTAAATGCATGCTTCATATTTGATGTTTAGGGGAGAAACTCAAGAGAACTTTTCTGCCTCTGTTTGCTCCCTGCTTCCAAATTCAATCCACAAATATCATTTAAGATTAACAGGAGTAAAGGGAAACAGGGATGGGGTTAGCCCCAAGTAACAAAACCTAAATAACCTCATTGGTGAAGTTGTTTGTAGGGATGTAGATTTCCACTAGTACAAATAATTAGAAGAGAACTATTGCAGGTTTAGAATGGCATACTCTGGGCCACCACTAAACTAAAAGGAAGACTCTTTTTTATGTTAGCCTTCATTATCTTTCAGTCTACCATTGATCGCTCAAGTCCTCACTCTTGAACACAAATGCCCACTACCTAGTTCCTGTTTGCCTGATCATCCGCAAACTGACATCTTGACACCTCGATTTCCAACCCCAACTCTTAAACTCCTAATAACATGCCAGCAAATATTTCTTTTCTAACAGTAAATCAAAATCCTGGCCATTTCTAGAAAATTTAAACAATTACAATGTCTCACAACTTTACAAGGCCCTATAAAAACTTGGGAATTGATGTAATATGCAATTTATTAAAACGGTAAGCATGTTGCTAACTTTGTTAAGTGGAGAAAGTAACTACACTAACAAGTAAGATTTGTATAGCTTTACATGCTGGTAATAGCAAAGTATGCATCACATGCTATCATGGAATCGTAAACTACTAACTAATATAACATGTAATTATATCCTCTATATATATAGAGAGAGAGAGAGAGAGACAGGAAGGAAACATTCCTAGAACCACAATCAAAATAAACTATAAACCTCCTTTCCCGTGCACCCAATTCTCATACTTCTTCATACAAACTATTATAAAATTAAAGTACAGGGATTCAAGAAATAACATTATTCTAAAAGTAAAGTTTTGCAAGCCAAAGTGTTTAAAGTTTTGCAAGCCAAAGTGTTTTGAGTCAAATGGTGCATAATTCCAAAACCCAAAATCTATAGTTACTTCATATATGATTTCATCTCCTTATCTGTTGAGGAAGTCATCTAAAAATTAAAATTTCCATCTCATGCACATTAATTTAAATTTGATTACAATCACATCACATGTATAAATTTGTTTAAAAAATTATGCAGAATTTTCAAGAAATTAACTAAACTAATTATACAGTCCATGCATCAACCAAATAATTGGATAAAATCAAAATCCCACAATAATATGCCAAACCCATTTCTTTAGTTGCCAAAAATATCTAACTTGCCACATTTCCTCAGCATTCGAAACATCTAAGTAACAAACTAACCTCTCACAGGCATCTTCCAGCGACGTGAAAGGCCGCTTAAAGTCTGGGTGGCAAACCCGCCAAGCGTCCTGATAAGCCATCTGCAGCTCCACTTGATTAAGTGGCCTCATCCCCTTCTGCTGCTGCTGCTGCTGCTGCGACTGCTGCGAATTTTGTTGATTTTGTTGCTGCTGCTGCTGCTGCTGCTGTTGGTGTTGTTGCAAATTAGGGTTAGGGTTCGAATTAGGGTTTTGCTGTTGGAGAGAAAGGGCACGGTGGATTCCAGGTGGGCGTAAGTGGGCATCGATATTTGAAGGGAAACGAGAGATCGCCGCTTGTTGTTGCAGCTGTTGCAAGAGAAGATACTGTTGCTGCTGCTGCTGCTGCTGCTGTTGCTGTTGTTGATTTTGTTGATGTTGTTGATTTTGTTGCGCCTGTTGTTGCTGCTGGTGTTGTAAGAGTAATTGCTGTTGGTGCTGAGATAAAGCCTTTGCTTCTTCATTTCCCTTCGCAATCTGAGAGAATTTTGTTTTCCGAAAAATTAAAAAAGAAATTTTCTATTTTGTTTCTTTCAGTTTCAGGTGCTCCGACCAATGGGGTGATTCTGATTCTTTGTTGGAGAGACGGAAATTATTGGCCTTGTTCGGGCCCATTCTACGTTGACCCCACCAATGTATTTGGGCTTGCTCAGACTAGAAGGAATAATTCGGGTCAGGGTTAGTTTATTTGATTTGATTCTATGTGGATTAAATATGGGGTTAATTCTATCCTACCCTCAAATGTTTCAATATATTCCACCGCGCACTTAAATATTTTAAAAATACTCAACCTACCTAAATTTATTAATTTGATAAAGGACAAATTTAGAAGTTCATACCATAAATATTATTTGATGATGATAAATTAAATTTATTTGATAAATTAATTGATAAGATTATTATTAATTACCTTTAATTAAGAATTTTTAATGTAAATATTAATTATTAAATTAATATTTTATCTCATTTAATTTTTTTCTAATTCAAGATAAGGGATATTTCAGATATTTCATTTAACTTTCAAATAGCTCCTTTAAAAATAACGGTCAAATTAACGAAATTGGGTGCGTGGTGGAAAATGTCAAAAAATTTGGATGTGTGGTGGAAAATATTGAAAGATTTGGGGGTTGGGTGGAAATAACCCACTAAATGTGTGTGGATTTGAAAAAATTGATTGGTATAATAAATAGGTAAACTTGACTCGATTTGATTTGCTAATTAAACAAATTGGATATAGGTTTGAGAACATTAATTCATTTATTCATTTAGAATTCGTTTAATAAATAAATAGTAATTATAAATGATAATAAGTTTGTATCTTGTAGGATGTTAAATTTGTGATTTTTTTATATTTTATTTTGCTCAATTTTTTTTAGTAATTATATTTTTGTAAATAAAATTTAATTGAATTTATTTATTAATTTTACTAAATGAATTAAATGAATCAAAACAAATATTCATTTAGTAAATAAATCAAATCCTAAGACTTCTATTCATTTAATAAATGAATTGTATTCGAATCAGTAAAGTTTCGATGCAATTTATTTATGAATTTGATTAATTTATTTGTTTTACCACTCCTAGTTCAAATTGAAATTAAAAGGAAGAGTGAAGCTTCTCAAACCCCTCAAAAGTCCTAATAACACCTTCTTTATGAAGTTTACAATTTTAACCTTAATGAAAATTACTTCATACTATAAATTTTAGTCCTTGGATAATATCAACCTTAGTGCTCATGGATAAAGAATTTATCTTATCAATCAATATTCTTTTTTGATTTGATCATATTTTTAGTAAATAATTTAATTATTGATTGATAGTAAATAAATAAAAAAATAAAAGAAGTTAAATTTTACTCATACACTATCACTAAAAGACACATGACAGAAAATTTTTAAAAGTTCAGTAGAGTTCAAATTGAAAAATGATCTTATTCTTTATCTTATTCATTTTGTTGAAATTTTAATTTACAAGAAATTAAAGATAAAACTGATTTCTTGTCTTTGGAAAAAACTGATTCTATGAAAGAGGTTATGATCCATTAAACAATGTAGTTAAACATGAAATCGTAATTTTGCTTTCGTGGATCGTGAATTTATTGACATTGAGGTAATTGATCACATTAAAAAAAACACTCAACTTAACTCACTGTTTAATTCTATTATCTTTTTAATTTCTTTTCTCATCAAGTGTACCAATCAATGTAAGGAGTAATAAAAGATTATTTATTGCAAAAGTACTCCTTTCTTTTAGCTTAACGGCGGATTGTTACAAAAGCATCCGTTGTCGGGGCAAGGGTAAGGGTATGGATAGATCTCCTCATCCTCCTCGCCCTTCTTAATCAAATACTCTTCGGGTGGAAGCCCTGAGCAATCATCATTGTCAGCAGGTGATGGTGCAGGAATGGCAGAATTAGAAAGCTTATTGGCCCATTCTTGTGCTTGAAATCAGCACACTTTCAATGCTTGCTACTACAAATAAAGCTAAGAGGAAGAGACCAACACTCTTCAACATTTTTTTTCATTTTTAAACTTGTAATAAAGAACTTAGAATAAAAAGATAGATGCAAGAACATGAAAAAATAGAACTCTATATTTTTTCGGACTGTGTTCTGAGCGTTGAGCAATTAAAGATTTCATGACTGAGCATTGAATAAATCATGCAATTAAAACTCAAAGCGTTTCAACAACTAGTCCCTCTCTTCGATTAAGTGGAATTTGACTGGTTAGATAACTAAATAGTTGAATTTTGAGTACATTGATAAAATCATGTAATTTTAAGAGTATAATTAACAATTAAAATTCAAAATTTTCAAAAGAAATTAACAATTAAAAGAACAACATCACTTTAGTTAGTAATAAACATTCAATTTATTCAAGTTCTCGTTGGAATATTACAAATATTTGTTAAATATTACTAAGTGCCAGTTTGATAATGTTGTACCTTTTAAAATAATTGATATTAATTATACTGTAGAAATAATCAATTGTGAAGAAAATCAGTTAAATCCTTGATAAAATTTATTTTTAACAGTGTTGTAAGTTTTAAAAACAGTTATATGTCTTTGATAAATCTTACTATTAAATTGTTGTAAGAATATAAATAATTGAGTTAGATATAATATTGAATAAAATTTATTTACACATTTATATACACACTCAAACACATACATGCACATATATATATATATAATTTTTTTATTGTGTATATTTAGTAGTTGATAACTAAAAAATGTATTTTATATTATTAATTTGATTTTATTATTATTATTATTATTATTATTATTATTATTATTATTATTATTATATCTTCAAAGTTAATGATTTTTTCCTTAATTAATAAGAATAACTTTGGATTTTATTAATATACATAAAGATATATATGGAATTATATTAAAAATAAAAGTGATTCCCAAAATTAGATTTAAAAAGCTACCCCTTTACTATTTTTCAAAATTTGTTGCAGGATAAGGTGATTTTGTCAAAAATAATTTTTAACAAATGGATCAAACACCAAAATTAGTTTTTATTTTTTCAAAATCATTTTTAAACTTCCTAAAAGTAATCTAAACGGGCACTAAATTTGATTACATTAAATAAATTTCTTTACAACATAATAATCAATAGTCATACAAAATTATTTGCTAGTGCAATTCGTTCTTGTTCAGACAACTTAGTAGTAATTCCTGGGGAAGGAAAGATAATTGCTCCTTAATAGAATATTAAAATATTTTATTATAATATTTTATGAAGTTAGCAAGCTGTTTTTTTTTAATTCAATATAAATTTTCAATCATTAAGTTATTAAGTCATTTTTTAATTTTATGCTTAATCTAAATAGTTTAAATGATATTATTAAAAAGATATTTTTTAAAATCTATATTTAATTAATGGATTAAACCTTATCTAAATGAAAGTTACTTTGATTCTAATAACATTTGAGGAAATGCCAGTAATTTGAGATTTCTTCATTGACTCTAATAACTAAACAAACTATTATTATATTTTAAAATCTATTCAGTTTTCCCTCGATAGAAATTCAGTGTAAAATTAAAGTCAAACCAATAACATAAATAGAAAGTTTAGTCTTTGGATATTATCAGCATAGTGCTCGTGGATAAAGGATTTATCTTATTCATTTTGCCGAAATTAAGATGAACTAAATTGTTGGCTAAATTAATTTTCAAGAAATTAAAGATAAAACTGATTTCTTGTCTTCGGATAAAACATATTATATGAAAGAGGTTTATGATCCATTAAGCATACATATTTAAATATGAATTGTTATTTTACTTTCGTGGATTTATTGATATTGTGTAAGAATGGCAATAGGGTTGGTTGGGGGTGGGAAGACATACCAATTCCTTACCCCATTAAAAATTTTGCATTCATTCCCCACTTCATCCCCTAATAATATAAGGAATGATTTCTCCATCCCTACCTCATTCTCTATTCACTTATTTTATAATAGATATGGATAAATTATTTCAATAAATTAAAAATTAAAACTTAAATAAAATTATTACCATATTACAAAGTATTTAAATTATTCAAAAAATCTCCAAAAGGTTTAAACAACATGTATGAAAACTAAAAAAATATTTGAAGAGAGTAGCACCTTAAGAGAGAAAAGAAAACATAACAATATTTTAGGATTGAATTAAGATTATAATGTAGGATTTTCTTTTAGTTATAACCTATTTATATTAGGAAAAAATTAAAAAAATTAACCAACATTATAATTGATAAAACAAGAATTATTGAACAAAAATTAAAAAAATTCATATAGAATGGGGACAAGGGTGGGAGTGGGGTGGAGAGTACAAAACCAAACCTCACCTTATTTAGAATTTAAAGATTATTTTTCTCTCATTCTCCATCATATTCTTTAAAAATCATTCAAAATTCACCTCAGTTAGGATGGGGCGCCATAGGACTCTAAATCGGTGGAGAATTTTGCCATCTCTAATATTGAGGTAATTGATCTTATTCAAAAAAACACAAAATTTAACTAGCTGTTGACTTATATTATCTTTTTAATTTCTTTTTTCTTTTCTTATCAAGTGAACAATAAAAGGAATAACAAAAGATTCTTTATTGCAAGAGTACTCATTTTTCTTTGCTTAACGGCAAATTGTTACAAAAGTAGTTATACGGCATAATAGAAACAACAAATTAACAACCATAATCAGAGCATCCGTAGCCGGGACAAAGGCAAGGGAATGGGACTCTGTGATGGGCCTCCTGATCATCGCCCTTCTTAATTAAACACTCTTCGGGTGTAAGCCCTGAGCAATCATCATTGTCGGCAGGTGATGGTGCAGGAATGGCAGAATTAAAAAGCTTAGATTCTTGGCCAATTCTTGTGCTTGAAATCAGCACACTTTCAATGCTTGCTACCACAAATAAAGCTAAGATGAAGAAACCAAAACTCTTCGACATTTCTTTCATTTTTAAACTTGTAATAAAGAACTTAGAATAAAAAGATAGATGCAAGAATCATAAAAAGAAAAAGAAACAAAAAGTAAAGCTATATATATCCTCGGATTGTGTTCTGAGCGTTGAGCAATTAAAGATTTAATGAATGAGCATTGAATAAATCATGCAATTAAAACTCAAAGCGTTGCAACTAGTCACTCTCTTCGGTTAAGTGGAATTTGACCAATTAGATAACTAAATTGTTGAATTTGAAATACATCAATAAAATCATGTAATTTTGGGAGTATAGTTATCAATTAAAAGAATAAGAGTATCTTCAAAACGCTCTTTAATTTTATTCTTCAAATATCAATTTGCTTACTAATGTGGCAAATAAGTGGATGGAAAAATACAATTCTCTCTAAAAGACTTATCAAATAAGAATAAGTTAACATTATTTTAAATAAATCTTTCCCACTATCAAATTGAATTGTTGTTATGTTTTTTAAAAAAACATAAATAATAATTATTGCAGTCTTATCTTTTTAATAAATAATAATAATAAATTAATAGAAGAGGGAGAAACTCACTCGGTAATATTAAAGAGTGAGAAACAAATTTTATTTAAAAAATCCAAATTAACATGTCTTTTGAAGTGTTTAATATTGATATGGCTTTTCAAATAAGAAGTAGAATTTTATTTGAAGAGTCTTTTGGAGATACTTAAACACTACTTAGTTAATAATGAACATTCGATTATTCAAGTTTTCATTGGAATTTTACAAATATTTGTTAAATCTAAAGTTACCAAGGGCCAATTTGATAATGTTATATCTTTTAAAATAATTATTATTAATTATGCTATAAAAATAATCAGTTGTGAAGAGAATTAGTTAAACATTTGGTAAACTTTTTTTTAATAGTACTGTGAGTTTTAAAAACAATTATATGTATTATTAGTGATAATGTTGAATAAAATTTATTTACACGTTTACATACATACACACATATATACATGTGTAGGTGTGTGTGTTTAATTGTGTATATTTTAGTAATTGATAACTAAAAAATTATTTTATATTGTTAATTTTATTTTTTATATTGTTATCTCAAAAAAAATAATAATATCTTTAAAGTTAATGATTTTAGTTCCTAATTAATAAGGATCATTTTTTATTTTTATAATATATATGGAATTGTATTAAGTGTAAAAATGATTCTCAAAATCAAATTTTAAAAAATATCGATTCCCTATTTTTCAAAATTTGCTGTAGGATATGATTTTTTTCGAAAGTAATTTTTTTTAAAATTTACCAAACAATAAAAATAACTTATAGTTTTCTAAAACCACTTTTAAACTTCCGAAAAGTAATTTCAATGAGCCTAAAATGTATTTACATTAAAACTATATCTTTGCAACATACTAATCAATAGATATACAAAATTATTGAAAAATTACTCATTGATTCGCTGGAGCAATCTGAGCAATTCGCTCTAGTTCAGACAACTTAATATGAATTCTTGAGGAAGGAAAGATAATTGGATCCTTAAGAGAATATCAAAATATTTTATGACAATCTTTTATTATAAAGTTAGTGATGGGCTGTTTGTATTTTTGGTCTAATAATTTAATTAACTTAGTTTTAATCTGTTAAGTCATTAAGTCTGTTTGTTTTCTTCAACTTAATGAAAATTTTCAATCATTAAATCATTAAGTTAATTTTTTTAATTTTTTATTTAATTTAAAAAGTATGAATGATATCATTAAAAAATATTTTTTCAAAAACTATATCTAATTAATTAATTCAACCTTACCCAAATAAACTTTACTAATTAGCACTGTTATCCATCTCTATAATTTGTGATATTATAGTGGTAGACTATTATTATTTTTATCTTTTTAATTTATTCAAATTAACATTATTCATCTTTATAATATTTTATGAATCATTTTTATGTAAAACATCATAAACTACAATAAAATTGTTTAGCGTATACTAATTTAAAACATTAAAAGGTTGTACTCAATTGAACATGATTAATATTATGATAATATATTATCTTATTTATGTTCTATGATATATTCATTATTTGTTTAACATTTGTAATTTGTAAGAACACAAGTGTAAAATATTGGATTTTAGATATTTTAATGTAAAAAAATTAAACAACGTAATACTTATTTTGGCGATTTAGACAAAAGAACATGTAATGCAGATTCAGACATTCAGCTTTACTTATAATTTGATTAATTTAGGTCTATTGATAAGATTTCAAAGAGAAAAAAATCACCTTAATCTAAAACAAAAAATTATTAACATCTAATGAACCCAAATTTGCCAACAGCATGGAGGGTTTAGGTCTCCCACGTGACTATGAAAGTTCATTTTCTTGCTATTTATGTATTGCACTTTAATTGACAGTTTTCACATTAGACTTAATTATGAATTTTTAATTTGAATTGAGTTTATAAACATTTTTGTACTATAAGTAGCATTAAAAAAATTAAAATTGTTTTGGGTGGGGCCATTTAAAGATTTGAACTCACCAAACTGCTTGTTATATTTATTTACTAAATAAATTCATTCTAAAATTTTGAAATTTTAAATTTTACTTGATAAAATAACATAAATACTCAATATACCCTTACTAAATTTAATTTTTATGATAACAGTGTCTTTACTCACTAGAGCCATTAAATTTATTTATAAATTTTCACTGAATTAATTAATTAATTTATTTTTAACAAGGATGGAGATAGTAATGTAACTACAATGAAATCATCAGCCTAGGTGTCACTTCAGCTCGTGGTGATAATCGGATAATTGAGAATCAGCCATGTAGTGGCTAGGTTAAGCTATCATTGGTGAATGGTTATGTGGCGTAGCTTGGTTCAGCTCCATTAATTGGTCAAATTAAAAAGAAAAGAAATTTAACCCGTTAATTAAAATCATGTTTGCTTTTGATTAATGAAAATTAAAGCTTTCAGTAAATTCAAGGAATACTATTATAATCAGAGAAGAGGACTCAATGATCGATGATGAGCTCCATTTTAATGCGCAGCAAATTGTGGGAAGATAATTGAAGGTAAAAGATTGTCACTTGTAATCATGTTTCTAGCCAATTAGGATTTAATAAAACTATTATTAGGGTTTAACAACGTTACGTTGAATGTAAAGATGAATTTAAAGAGTAAAAATATTTTTTTTTCTTTTAACTATACTTTAATGTCGTAGTTGTAATTTAATTTAAAAGTATTTTAATCATAAAAAATTATTTTCAAAAATATGTTTGATAAATAATTTAGTAGGTTCAAATAGCTCGACTTATTTATTTTTTTAATTAATATAAATGGAGAAGTTCGTCGGAAAAACCAATTAAATGTTATCCAATGTTCTTCCAACTTAAAAAATCTGAATTTGAACAATACTGTCTTTTTTTTGTGTGTCATAAGTTCATTACCAGCTAATTCAGTTACTCATGTGCATCAGATTACCGCACACGGTACTGTAGGACCTCGATCAAAACCTTTACAAGTTCTTTACTAACCCTAACGAAATGTACCTTTACTTCAAGATCAGAAGAAATAATTAATTTTGTAGCAGAGATCTAGCAATCAATTAGGGTGTATGATGAGAGATTCTCATCAAGGGCTAGCAGGGGGTATAAGGCCGCACTAAACAAGAGCGTTTCACCTTCAATTCGGCATAAAATTTAATAATCCTTATTTTCTCAATACTAAGCGTTCAATAACATTTTATTAAATGGATCCCAGATCGCAAACTAATAAGGCATCTACGTTAGATAGAGATCCTTAAATAATAAATATTCTTTCTGGTTTCATGAGTTTGGCCAAAGTACCAATTAGATGGTGCAACATCATCAAACTGAACCATTTTGTTGTCGCTAGTAGTCACCTGCAACGGCAAACTTTGCCCCGTCAAATTTTCTCCCGTTTGCCATTTCTGGCCCCAATTGCAAGTCATCTGCAGCCAAACTGTCTTCGAGCCCTTAATCTTCTTATTCAACATCACCAGGAACCCCCCCCCCCCCCCCCCCCCACAAACACCCACATTGTACACCAAAACCAACAGCCAATGTGAGCTATACCCACAAGCTCCTGCAATGGTCTCTCTTCGAGCCATGTCAGCGTAAAATGTTGCTTGAGCATCCTGCCATCCTGCACCATTTTTGGTCACGACCATTGCTAGAAAAGATTTGAAAATTAACCATGCCAAGAAATTCCTACAACCGGCAAGTTTGCTATTGTCTATATATATATATATATATATATATATTGTTTTCAACTTATTTTGGGATGAGTAAACCCAAAACCAATCTAAGATAATGAATTTATTATTTTGGGGAAGACGAGGTACCTCACTGATCTGCCGTGTGGGATGTGGGATATCCCAGGTTTGGGGAGGTGAGAAGGAGTAAGTGAGGGATAGTTGTGGTGAACGGTCAGCAACACACGAGATATTCCTTGGAGTGGGTTTCGTACCTATAAAACAGTGAGAATGGAGGTTAGAGGTGAAGCCGGGGGGTACCCCTAGCGTTCACACTCTGACGCTCAAGTTAGCAAACTCGAGCTTTTTAGGTGAAGAGAGCTAGCAAGCTCTCTGTAAATTAGGGTTTAAAGATGGAGAGAACCTGATTTTTGGAGTGAGAATGTGAATGGAGAATAATGGTGGAAGGAGAAAAAGCTTGTGTGGAGAAGCTTGTGGAGAGTAAACCCTAGGTGTCTTTAAATATGGTGTACCTCCCTGCCACATGGCGTACCCTCTTTGGCTCACGTTCCTTTGCTGCTTTCATGATTTTTGGGTCGTTATATGCATGCCTGCGGCGTATCTCATCATTTAGAGACGTGGCGCGCGCTGGTGAGTGGTCCCAGGGTACCTCTGCAGCAGTTGTCGGGTAGGCGGTTGGGGACCACTGCCCTTGGTGTAATATTCTGCACTGTGGCAGGCGGCTGTCCCCCCTTTTCGTATCGTTTTTGATTCCGTTTTCTGACAAAATCAAAGGAAATCTTTTAGGAGGCGGAGACATTGCTCATGGCGGATATTTTGGAGGATTCTTTTACATTGTTTCGTAGGATATCCCAAGGTACGAGGGTACCCCTTATTACTTGGGGTACCCCTTGCTACTTAAGGTATACCTTTATACTTAGGGTATCTCTTCTCATACAGTATACCTTATTTTATTCCCCTTACTACTGATGGTACCCCCTTTATACTTAGGGTACCCCTTCCCATTTGGAGTACCTTATTTTATGCGGGGTATCCCAATTCACGTGGAGTACCTTCATTCGTTCTGGACTCGCTTCTTTAGTCGACACGTGGCACTTTTACTGTTCATCATATTTTTCCCTCAAACATATATATATAGAAACTTTTCCAAGATCTTGCGTATATTGTGTTTTAACATATTATAAAATTAGCCTAACAAGTTTTACAAATTATATACATATAAAATAGTTTTTTAATCAGGTATCCTTGACTTTAATAAAGTCAGGATTAATTAACAGATAAAAAAATTTAGATTTTAATACATTACATGACAAAATACACTGCATTAGAATCTGTGTTTATTTTGTCTTTTAACTAATCCCTAATTGAAAAACTATATATATATATATCAATTGAGAATGGTTATAATGAAATATTTTGATGCTAATTTTTTGTGAACTAAAAAAATAAATAATTTAGGCAATATAATAAATGAGACACAAATAAATTACATAATTCCATACTTGGTTGACATCCAAAAGTATGAAAAGAATAATTTCACTATTTAATGAGAATTCCAATAAAGGTTGTTTTTTATAGCTATTTGCTTGTATCCTTATACATCAAGAGTTCTTTTTTTATAATACAATTTTAGATTCCGAATCATTAATAACTTCTCATTCTGATGATCTTTATCATTTAATTTGATTCTAACATTTATCTCCTTCTTAAATTGAGCTTTATTCGATATCAACAATTATCTCTTATTTAAACTCACATTGGGCTTCAGGAGCTTCTAAATTTTTCTATTGGGCTTAGACAAGGCTTCCAACTATTGGACCTTAACAATTTATTTGCCACGATTGTGCTATCGTGCTCTCCTGCAGTCATGTTTATTTGACTTATTAGCTTCTTTCTAATGAGCTTTTAGACTCTCATGCTATTATGCTTTCATACTCTCATGTAGTCGTGCTTATTTAACTTATTAAGTTTCCTGTTGCTAGGCTTCATGCTACCACATTCTCATGCTCTTATACTTTCATGTTCTCATGCTCTCATATAACTATACTGATTTGACTTATTAAACTTCATGTTACTGAGCTCTCATGCTATCTTACTTTCACACTCTCATATAGTCGTGCTTATTTGACTTATTAAAATTCCTTCTACTAGGTTTCATGGTACCATATTCTCATGCTCTTGTGTTGTCATGCTCTCATATAACTATACTTATTTGACTTATTAAACTTCTTGTTACTGAGCTCTCATGCTCTCATGCAATTGTGTTCTCCCACAGTCATGCTCTTATGTAGTTGTGCTAATTTGACTTATTAAACTTCTTGCTCCTAGGCTCTTATGCTATCATGCATTTGTGCTCTCATTCTCTTATTCTAACATGCTCTTGTGGTCTCTTCTAGCTGTTATCTCTTGTAGTCATGGTTTTATATAGCTATGCTTATATGACTTACTAACCTTCATGCTATTGAGCTCTCATACTCTTATGCTTTCATTTTCTCATATAGCTATACTTATTTGACTTGTTAAGCTTCTAAAGTCCTCATGCTCTCATGCAGTTTTGATCTCTTACAGTCATGCTTATTTGACTTATTAAGTTTCTAAGTACTGAGTTCTCTCATTATCATACTCTCATGCCATTTTTTTTAAAAAAAAACATAAAGAAAGAAAATAACAATATTAATAAAAGAGATAAGAGTGCATATGGAATTGCATATAAAGAGAAGATAGTTGCATGAAATAAGAAAGCAAACCAAAATTAGGCCATGGAGGAGCAAGCAGAAGTGAAGCTGCTGGGTCGATGGTTCAGTGTCTTTTCAGCGAGGGTGGAATGGACACTGAAGCTCAAGGGAATCAAATATGTGAAAATGGAAGAAGATACTACCAACAAGGGCTCTCTGCTGCTTAACTCCAGCCCAATCTACAAGAGAATCCTGGTTCTGTTTCATAATGAAAATGCTTCTCGGAATCACTTTTTATTATTGAATACAGAAATTGATGATACTTGGAAGCACAATCCATCAATATTGCCTCAGGATCCTGCTGAGAGGGCTGTGGCACGTTTCTGGGCTAAGTTCATTTGATGAGAAGGTATATATACATATATCATATTATATCTTCTGATGATGATCATCTCTCATCCCCCGTCTCCTTTTAATTTTCATTGCATTTTTAGAGACCTACCAATTAGATAATGAACATTCGAATTCATCTTTTCCTTTCTAATTCCGTATTTCTTTTCTTTAAAGGAGGGGTGCGCAGAACTCAAAACAATTTGTTAAGTCCCTACCACCTCTAGCATTCATACTCGAGTGGCCTGTTAAATAAGTTGCTTGAAAATCACTCCGACCAAACTCTTCACGCTTCCACCCATAAAATAAAATTACTAAATAATTTATTTGAGTCACATGCATCAACGAAATTAAATTTCAACTCCAAGTACACAAGTAACCACAATTATGATTATACTTTATTCTGTCGCCATCTTCTTAATTCTTATCTCAATTTACCAATTAATTTCTGTAATTTAAATATTATTATGAGTCCAAATGACCTTGTAATATCTCCAGCTCACAGTAGTTTTAAGAAAGTCATATTCTGGAGAGGAGAGCGACAAGAGAGGCAGGTGAAGCAAATTAAAAATGCCATGGAAGTTAATGTTGGAGCTCAAAGGCAATAAATTCTTTGGAGGAGAGGCCGATGTCGGGTTAATCGACATCGTATTGGGTTGGTTGCCCTTATGGCTGGACGCCATTGGCGAAGCTGCTGCTTGCACTCAAATTATATTTAACTCTCAGAAATATCCTTGCTGGGACAAATAGACGAAGAATTTTTCAGAGTTGCCATTTGTCATTGAAACTCTACCACCGAGGGATAAATTAGTAGTGTACTTCAAACAACTTCGCAAATTTATGCGAGCTTCAGCAGCAAGAGTTGCCAGTAAAATATAAATAATATCAGAGCAGTTCGTTTCTCACATTTCATCAGACAATTAATTTCTTGCTGTTAATAAGTTAGTCGGGATTAGGGATGACAACTGGATCGCTCTATAATGGATATCTACAATATCCATCCAATTAAATCGGATAATATACATCTAAAAATTTTTGGATCTTGAAATGGATATTTTAAAATTATATCCAGATGAATATGGATAGATATGGATAATTATTTTTACCCAATGGATATCCATTTAATCCAACATAAATTTAAAAAATTTTAATTTTATAAAATTAAAAATTAAAAATTAAAAATATAATAAAAAAATTATAAAAATATTATATTAACTAGTGAAAAATTTAAATTCTCTTATATTAAAACTAAAGTTTTCAAAATTATCTTTTAATTTTTTAACTTATTTAATAATATTAATAACAATTATTTTATTTTATTAATTTAATATTATAAATAGACTTCCACCGGAAAGTTGCCGGACCACCACCAGACTTCGTCGGAAGGTCCCCGGACCTCTGTCGGAATTCGCCAGAAAGTTCCCAGATCGCCGCCGCCGACTACCGGACCGCCATTTTATTTTATTATATATATATATATATTAATATAAATAATTTAATAGCCAAATTTAATATTAAAATTTTAACTTTTTTATATTTTATTTTTATTATATAAAAATAAAATATCCATGGATATCCATAGTTTTATGGATAAAATTCATATCCATATCTAATATTAAATATTGGATATGGATACGGATATATCCATTATGGATAATTATGGATTTGTGTTTGGATGGATGTTATCCATCCATAATTGGATATTTGTCATCCTTAATCGGATACGTTCTTAGTTCTTATTTCAACCATCTAACTATGGCGTTATTGTTAATTATTTTTAAGTTTTATTTTCTCAAGATCACGTCTTGCCTGTAATGTTACACATGTTTAATTAAATGGACTGATTTAAAATCCTTAATTTTGGAGAGATTGTGGTCATTTTTTTCTCTACAATATTTTGCAATTTATTGCAACTTCAAGCATCACAAGTAGTGTTAGACATCTCAGAATTATTATTATTTTTAAATTTTATCTCTTTCATTCATTTAGTAGATAGTGAAATAATTATGTAATTAATTTTTTTATTAAAAATTATGAAACTATGAGAAAGATCGAGTAAAAGAATTTTAATTATATTTCTTTTGGATTGGGGTGTGTAATCATGTTTAAAAGAAAGCGACTTATGTTTGTGAAGGGTGGTAATAGAGATAAATAATAAATTTATTTGGGTGCAAATTTTTATTAGAGACAAATTAGGACTGTTATAAATGGTACAAGAAAATTGTATTTTTTTGTTTAGAAAAAAAATGTCTTCTTGTGATGCATTCTAAAATCTATCACCTTTCAATTGTCCAGCTGATAAGCGGCTGGTTTTTTTTTTTTTTTTGAATATGACATTAATACACTACAAATATTGTAAAATTTACAAGTAGAAGTATTGCAAAAAATTCCAATTGCGTCGTAGATTAAAAAAAATAAATAAATATGAAAACGTAGAAAAGTTAGATTAAAAAAAAAATAATAAGAAAACGCGCAAACGGATTGTAGTATTCTGCACCGGCTGGAGGAAAAACCTAATCCGGTAAATTATTCTTGTCTCGGCTCACGGTTGTATTCTGCACCGAGTGGAGAAAAAATCTAACTCCGTAAACAAACAGGTGGTCTCTTAAACCCTTTTTGGCTCCATCTAAAACCCTTCTCTTCAAAACGACCAACCGTTTTTTCTTTAATTTTCTTCGCCAATAATTCTCTAGCTTTTGCAGAGTAAATATGGAGTGAAAATTACTAAAAGAAAAAAAAAATTATCATTACACGGTGGCTCCCTCACTCCTTCTCTGCTCTCCTTTATTGGAGTCTCCATGCATCGGAGCTCTCCCAAGTTTCTACGGTAAGTCATTGCTCTTCATCCCTCAACACTAACTTTGATAATTTTTTTTTCCCAATTCATTTAAATAATTTTTTAATTTTAAATATTGGTCTCCCAAGTTCCTTTTTCTCAAATGTAGAATAAGATTGATGTTAATGGATTTGCTCTTTGTTGAAGCCAATTGAAGATTTTTATACATTCTGTGGCCTGTTAAAAAAATGAAGTAGAAAAGTTTCTTAGGATTGCCAATACTAAATCTTGAGTGTATATGCATTGGTAACAAATAAAAAAGAAGTGGGATGAACAGTTTTGTGACATGGGTTTTAATAGGTATTTGGGTTTGCCAAGTAATGCTTGATTGTTTAATTATTATTATTATTATTATTTTGACTTATATTATATTGTTTGTTGATGTCTGTTATGTGCTTGGTGTATTTGAGAGATGCCCTCCATATAAAGGTGCATTGCCGGAGATTCTTGTGCCTCCTCTCAAGGGCAGACCTCATGTCATGCAATAGTCTGAATCTGTTTATGCATAAATCATCCGCTGCAGTCTGTTCTTTGAAGCAATTATTTTGTGCTCCTGTGGCAGAACTTTGTATTGCTGCACATTTATTTATTGAACATTCTGTTGCTGCTGTGCTTCAGTTTGATGATTTTGTGGTTTCTATTTTGAATTAAAATTTGTAATCTAAATCATTTCTGTGGTCCTTCTTGACATTTGTTAATTCTTCTTGTGACAGAGAAGAATTTGCTTCTTGCGTATCCCTTATCGTTCAACCTTCATATAACAAGTGCAGAAGTAGCTGTAGAATTGGTGTTCTGGTTGCTGATTGTTCCAATTCGAGAACCTACTGCACTCATAATTTGTTAGAACCAGGTAGTGTAAACCATTCCTCAAACATTCAAGTTTTCAGTGATTCCTCTAAAAGCTTTTCAAGGTATATTGGTAATTCTCCAAGCATTTTATTTGGTGAAAGTCATTCTATTCTTCAGTCAAGTAGTCTTCAACATTGGTTCAAAAATTGGCAAAAACTGAGAAAGCATAAGCTCACAGCTAGCACTTTTGCTGGGGCAATTGGTTTTTGGCCTCGCAGGAGAGTTCAGCTCTGGCTAGAGAAAATTGGGGCAATTGAGCCATTTTTGGGTAACCTAGCAACGTGTTGGAGCAATATCAAAGAAGAGGACGCTCTTGAAAGATACAAGCTGATAACCGGAAATACTGTTTACTTTACAGAATTTCAGGTCTACAGAGATAAAAGCCGAGATGATGACTGGCTAGCAGCTTCACCAGATGGGTTGGTTGATAGGTTTGTTTATGATTTGCCTTCGGGTGGAGTTCTAGAGATCAAGTGCCCCTTCTTTAACGGAGAATTGACAAGGGCTTCCCCTTGGAAGCGGATCCCTCTCTACTATATTCCACAAGCTCAGGGTTTAATGGAAATCTTAGACAGGGATTGGATGGATTTTTATGTTTGGACTCCTAATGGCAGCAGTCTCTTTAGGGTATACCGAGATCTAGAATACTGGGATGTTATGAAAATGGCGCTTTCTGATTTCTGGTGGAAACATGTCCAGCCAGCAAGGGAGATGTGCAGTAAATATGTAATTTCAGATCCTCTTAAACAACTAAAACCTCTAAAACCAACTCCTAGACATGAATTATGGAGTTATTTAGTTTATGACAGCAAACGCATCATTGACAACTCAAGTTTACTGGTGCGTGAAATTGGTGGGAAACTGCAAAATTAATTGTCTGGATGTCTAAGTTTTGTTTATGTCAACGTCTGTGGTTTAAGGTAAAGGTACTTCATAATCTTATCTGCATGTACCTGGAACAATGTTTATGAGAAATTGAAAAAATTTGTACATCAGGATATCTCACAGCCTTCACAGGCAGAGATAAGAGAGATTCACACAAAGTAGTTGTTGACCAAGGTGCAGGGCTGAAGTTGCTCAAAGATAAGATATTTTTCTGATTTTTGCTCCTTGATGACAGTTGTCCTGTATCCTGGTCTTGTTTTTGCCCCCAAGCATTGCAATTTTTCAATTATTGTGAACTCTAGTTTCTGAAGGAAGGGTTCTACTAGAATTGAGGACATGTGATGATCTTGTACTCTCCGCTGTCATGCAAGAATCATTAATTTCTTGGGGTCTAGAATTTGGGAGACTCTTCTGTAGGCTGATTTGTGGATTAAGGTTTAAACCAACCCTACATGATCCTAGGAGAGCTCTTATGCCTGATTTGATAGGATTTATGAAGATCAGATTACCCATATACCCGTAAACCATGGGAGGTTGAAAGTTCTGGTGATTGGTTACTTCGTGGAGGAAGAGCCATGTCCTGTCTATTGCTAATGACTGTTTTGGGCTCATGCTATACCAAGAAATGATTGTATTCTGGTTGCATGGCTTGGTTTATTTCTTGCATTTCAGTCTAGGTGACATGACGGGACAAGATAAGGTAGAGAAAAAGTGGAAATGCAATGCGTACAGATATAAAGTATGCAAATGTTTTTTTCCTTTAGATGCATTTTAGAAGAAAGCAGTAAATTCTTCTGGTAAGTGACAGAACAAGTTAGTGGAAATCAAAACTTCAGAAGTTGAGATGTTGCTGCATTCTAATGATTCTGGTTTTTGTAAGCCCTTCTTCTCCCACTTCATTTTTATTTTGAACAAGTCTAAATCTGTAATATCTGCTACTGAGCAAGTAATGTATGTATTGCTGCATTTGAACCCACTACTGGCTTGATTGACCATGATTCTTACCTCTTTAAGGTTTTTATTTTCATACTTATTAGAACAAAACAGTTTTTATTGCATCTGTTTTCTCTGGAGTTCTTTTATTTAACTTGAGAAATTAAGTGGGTCTTTGGCCATTGCTAAACAATCAGGTAATCTTTAGCAGTGTAGTTGTTATTACAATCCTTGTGCTGGAGATTTTTTCTTTTGGTCCTTTTATCTTAATTCTTTGTAATAAGAAACAAAACATAGAAACTTGTCTAACTATTTGACCTGGGTTGTTGACTGGTTGAGGTTAGAGTAATAAGGTCATTCAGGCCTGGTTCTTCTTGACACCGTATTCTCTTTTTGTGAATCCCTTATGATTAATATTATGCATACAAATCTCATTTCTTATTCAAAGAAAAAAATAATGGGAGAGAGAGAGAGAGAGAGAGAAGGTTGATAGCATCACATGTTTAGATTATGTTACAATGCCTTATGCATCTGCATGTCTGGGGCCATTCTAATGTGGATGGTTTGCTTGTATTTTACTCATTGTGCCCTGTTTGAAGGAATTCTCGATAATAAGTTAGTGATTAGAGAATCTCATCTAACTATTTTGGCTTTAGATCTTTGACTGGTTCAGGCTAGAGTAATAAGGGCATCCTCATTGTCGTTGACAGCTTGTTCACTTTTTGTGAACCCCATACTACTTATATTATAAATACAAGTCTTTTTTTCTTATGTAAAGAAACAAAATGTGGAGATAGAGAGAGAGTATCATTTGTTTAAATCATGTTACTATGCCATATATTATGTATCCGTATGTCTGGGGCAGTTCTAATGTTGATGGTATGTTGCATTTTGTGCATCATTATACAGCATGAATTGAATTTATCTCATTGATGTGCCGTTGCTTATATGTGATCAAGTCTGTTGTTATCAAATTTACATATGATTTGAGCACCTTGGCTGTAAATTCCACATTTTCATTTCATTTGTTACAAAGTGTTGTGGGCTGTTTCATAATCAAATTCAAAGCCTATGACTGAAACCAGCCCTTGATCATTTTAAATGCATTTGAGAACACATTTTTTCAGCACTTAATAATTTCAGGTGTTTGATAAGACTTGATAATTAAAAAAAGAGTAATGATACAGTCACAAACTCTTGTACAAATTTATTTTGTACAAACTGATGTGGCATGATAAGATTAGTTGAATTAAATATCACTTGGCCCACATGATTTGTTTTTATTAATTTATATTTTCATTCAACCAATGAATTAATGCCACGTTAGTTTGTACAAAATAAATTTGTACAAGAGTTTGTGGCTGTATCATTACTCTTAAAAAAATTTGCTTTATTTATTTTTTTCATATTTTAGTCCTTCGTTTACTATAGTGATGCTAAATTTTCTTTTCTGTCATTGGTACTGTTTTATATTCATTTTCATTTTCAATGTAAGTTTAATTAATCGTCCCTTTCATATTTTAAATTATATGATCTCTCATGTTTTATACGTGAGATCACTAGAAAATTCAAGTTTCAATTTTTCATCTCATGAACTTTAGCGATTATCATTTCAGTACTAGTAATTCAACCGAAGTTTTCAGCTATTATTCCCAATATTGTTAGATATCTAAAGAGTTGTTCCATGGCAGTGCTATTGTCATGTTTGATGTTTCCATAAGGAGTGCTTTCAGTATTCTCATAGCAAGGAGAGAATGTATCATCCTATCAGTTGGTGAGCTTATCTCTTCTTATAATTGAAAGATTTCAGTCAATGTCCTAACATATTCAGTTTGAATTAACATTTTGTCATTTTGGAAAATTTTCAAGTTTCTAGATTGATTTAAACGCCAGAACAAATTTAAAGCCATGACTCTAGAAGGATCAGCTAATGTTTGCTTGCAGATCCACTTATATTGGAGGTCAGCATTCATGTCTCTGTTGTTGAATGCATAATTTAAGTTGGATAGTTCTCTCTTTCTTGGAAATGCCTTGTGCACTGTTATGTAACATGAATCATGAAGTTTTGGTTGTTTGGGAGCCACTCAATTTCTTGAAATCCTTTATTTTCAAAGTGAATGATTGCATAAAAAGGTACAATTAGTCAAACACTTGTATTTAGGACCTTCCAAGTTAGATTAACTTGCTATGAGATGCCAATTTATTTAGGCATTTGTTACTGGAATTAGGTATTTTTGGAAGTCTTTTACAAGTCATATTTTAATTTGTAGCATGCATATTTTCAGGTTGACTCCCAGTTGAAGGATATTCAACTTCTGACTGCTGTTGCAGCAGGTAGTAGCTGATGGACTTCACTGTTCAACTCCAATGCTGTTGTATATGGAGCATCGAGGAAAAAAGTATGACAGTTCATACCTATTGTAAAGTACAGGAATTTTGAATTTAAGAAACAAGTGCGATAGTTCATATCCGTTTTAAAGTATGGGAATTTTGAATTTGAAAGTAGGGCATCTTGTGGCGTTATGATTAATTATGGGAAGCTGCATCTTTTTTTTCGCTGGCTTTTTATGCTGACTTGCTGAGGAACATAACATTTGTGGAAGGTGTGCCCAGATTTGGGGCTACAAAAGTTTTTGAAGAATATTATCTGCATACTTAAGTTGCATATGCTGTCATAACGTTAGGGATTAAACAGAAAAAGAAAATGCTAATAACCGTAGATATGCATTCATACGAAACTGACCTGCTTCCCAGCAACTAGGCATATGAAACTGAGAAAAGCAGCAGTTATTGGTACAGCTATACTGTCACAGCCAGATTCAAGCCTTTTCAATTTATATTTAAGGATCATACTAATGTGCATCTGTAGGGCATACGTTGAGGGCATCCTGTGTTACCACCATTAAACATGGCATTGATATATTATCTTTTTGAATTTTGTGGTACCAGCAAATGCCTTTTTAACATATGCTTTTGAAAGTAGACAAACAGTCAAGCCTTTATCTTACTCTGGGGCATACGTGCGCCTTCAATGGGTTCTTCATTACAACTGTAAACTCATGCCTCTTTGATAAATCAACCTCACCTCCATCCACAGCCTTCCGCTCAAAGCACCAAATCAGATTTGCTATAAAATACTCCAAATGAAGCATAGCCAAACCAAGTCCAGGACAAATCCTCCTTCCAACGCCGAAAGGCATCATCTTAATCCCTCTACTTCCTGTTATATCAAACACCCTTTCACCATTGTTGTCACCACTCAGAAATCTCTCAGGATTATATAGAAATTCTTCCTATTTTTTGGTGGAATGTAGGCAGAGGCATACGTTATATGCATTGAGAAGAAATGAAGGTTATTAATATCCTTCAGAAATGGGAGGAGATTTTGGCATTTCTCTTTGTTTGGAAGTCGCACTTGTATTGTAATTCACGTTGATTTTAACGAAAGATTATTTGTTTTATAGGAAGAAAAAAAAATTAAATAAGACGCTTAAAAATGTCCTCAATGTTCAAATTTTTAAACATATTTAGAAGGGGATTGATTATAACTTTTAAGGTATAATATATCTGTTCTATGAACTTTTATGGAATCCACCCAATAAATGAAAGCACCATTTGTGATTAATCGGCTTGCCACTTTGAAAGTGAATTCCCCACTTTGAGTTTTATAAACATATATTCTCACCCACTCCACTGAGACACCGACTATATATACAGTTGTAATTTGAGCAAAATGTAGAACTTGAAAAATGAGCTTATCTTTGTCGATTGATCTTCTTTGAAAATCTTTGCAATATTGTAGTAACATAAATAAAGTTTTGTTACAAAATTTCTTATCCAATTGTAAAGGTTTTGCTTCCAAATTTATGGTACACAATTCTTTCAAATTTATAGCATATGTTATTTTTTTTATTAGAACTAGTTCTTCTTTGGAATATTTTTGATAATTAGCATCTTTATTTTGGTCAGTGAAGTTGTGATTGGATGTCTTGAATGCTCATGTGTATGCTTATTTAGTAGCACCCTACCAAATATTTGTTATAGAATTTGAAAACATATAAAACATGGATGAAATTTTGAAAACAAAAATCTTCAAAAATACAGCACAAAACCAAGAGAATTATTAAAGACAAAACACATCTTGATATTTAACATTATATATTAATGAATCATTATTTAATAAGGGTTCTTTTATTTTAATAAATTAAGGAAAAATTAAAAGAAAAAAATTCAAATACACTGCATTGAGATATATATTTTTTTCTTTTCTCTTGCGTCTATTCCTAAGATTCTTTATTGAAAGGTCACCCTATAAAAAATATCTTTATTTTATTTCCATGTAAATTTTATTTGGATCTAGGACATATGTGAGCCCGCAATGGAGTTTTCATATCCACAGTGAATTCTTGCTTCTCTTCCAAATCAACATCATCTCCATCCACAGGCTTTCACTCATAGCTCCAGATCAAATTAGCTACGAAGTACTTCAAATGAAGAGAGCCAAGCCAAGGCCAGGACACATTCTTCTTCCAACCCCAAATGGCATCATCTTTATCTCTGACCTCCCTCGTAAATCAAACATTTCCTCACCATTTTGTTCACAATTTAGAAACCTTTCAGGCTTAAAAGCCATTGGATCATCCCAAAGCCTGGGGTCCCGCCCAATATCCACCAGCATGAAACGTAATGTAGCAATTTTCGGAACCAAAAAGCCATTAAATACTATATCATCTGTCACAGCATGTCCTGACAGGAAGTGAAACGGAGGATGGCGCCTTAAAGTTTCCAAAATTACTGCTTTCAAATATGGCATCTTCGGCAAATAATCCTCCATCACCTGTCGAGGAAAGTAAGATTAAAAGATGCATCAGTGGTTTTGACGCATGTTTTAACACTTTTTGCCAATGGACTAATTCTACCTCAAATTATCTCCAGAATACAACAAAATTAGAATATAGCAATTAAGTTGTATTCGACTATTCTCGAAACACTATTAATGAACGGATAAACTTCAAACTTCAATCACTCCTAGATGGAATGACCATACTCATTTTACTTTTAAAAATGTGAAAACATCAATCTACCTTTATTTTTATTCAAAAGATGAGGATAAATGATAAATGAAGGGTGCTTCAATGTTTTTTTTTTAAATTCTTTTATCTCTTCTTAATAGTAACTATGATAAATTAATGTTTTCACATTTTTAAAGATAAAATTGAAGATTATCAGAGGAAGTAAATTGAAGTTGACCCTTTAAGGAAGGGGTAGCATTGATAAAATTAAGACAAAAGAGTTGGTTTTTTTTTTTGGGGGGGGAGGTGGCGCGGCGGAGGATATCAAATTGTACATTATCTTAGACTCGGAGAAAGTTCATTTGTACAAAGGAGAGTAGTTTATGCAAATAAATTAGTACTCCAGTGTGTCTGAGTACTAATCAAAAATATTATCTTTTCATAAACATTTTTAAAATAACATAATCCTTCTCCTATTAATTGAAATCTATTCAAAAATAAGGAAATAACAATAAGAACACCTGTCTCTTGGCACTCCAAGGACCCCTTTAATCTCTTTGAATAGCTTCTCCTGAACATGTGGGTACTTGACTAAATTTTCCATGACCCATTGCAATGATGTTGTTGTTGTAGCAGTGCCACCGTCGAGAAACTCCGAACACAAACTCATAATCTCATAATCATCAAGCTGTCTCTTCTCCTCCGGGAGTTGCAGATCAAACAAAGTATCAACATACGCTAATACATAATCATCATCATCATCATCTTCTTTTGCATGGAAGCTTAATCTTTCCTCTTTCAGCTTCCTTCGCTATCTAATCAATGGCATCAATAGGTTGTCTTGTTGCTTTCTTATTTGGCAAAACTCCTCCCATAACTTCCGAAACACAATCTTTGTGACCCATGGCCAGAAATTTAGTACATTAAATCTTTTTAGATTCAGGACCATCAAACGCTGAACATCCTCAACTTCTCTAATCTTCTTCTCATCAAGCTTGTCACCAAAGCACATCAGAACCAACAAACTAAACATAACAAACAGAAAATGGTCAAAAACCCTAACTGCAGTAGCATGATCATCACTATTTTTGGCATTGGCCAGCTCAGAGTTAAGACGGTTTAAGAGAATTTGCAACACCCACTTGCGAGCACGCCGATAAGATCTCACTGGCGGAGGAGATAGGATCTCAGAGGTCAAATTACGGCGCAGGAAGCGCCACGTTGGTCCATAGGCGGCAGTGTTGATGTTATGCTGCTTGCTACTAGTGATTTTCGCAATGGCAGTGGCTGGGGGCCGGTTTGCAAAAACAGCCGAGTTCTGAATCAAGGCCTGGTGAATGAGGAAGCGATCTGCGATGATGGTGGAAGGCCTAGAGCAGATACGGAGGGTGATTAAGGGGCCATATTTGCTGTGAAGAGTTCGGATGATTGTTTCAAGTTCGACTAGAGACTTTCTGACCAATAGAAACTTGATAATGATGGGAAGTTTTGAAGGGCCTGGAGGAAGCTTGTAAGTTTGATTTTTGTAAGAATTAATGAGGTTGATGAATGTCTTGATGAAAGCAGAAATGCAGAGGAAGATGAGGATGATGAAACAGGTTTCCATCTTTGGGAAAAAAAAAAATTAAGGGAAGAATGAGTTTGTTGGGAGTAGGATATAAGAAGACTATGAAGATTGAAGAATATATATTAGTTAACATTCTTGGATCTGACGTTAATGAGTTTTACATTTAATATAATTTTGTCTTGTCTCTTATCTGGATCTGATTCAGTAACAATAATGATATAGATTCAAGTTCTCAGACTTTAAACTGCCTTATAATATATTATGATAGGAATGGCTTTCATGCATCGAAATCTCTGCCGGCCAGGCTAAGGAACCCCGACGTTATTGGACGGACGGTGTCGAAGAAGTTTGGGTCGAGGAGGATCGACATGGAGAGGCTGAAGAGGCTGAGCTTACACAGAAGGGCAACGGCTTGGAGTGTGAAGAGGCTTGTGAAGTACGTTAGGTCATCTGGTTTGTCGACGATTTCGAAGACGGTGGATGAATTTGAGGCGGCGGAGTCAGAGATTAATAGTGAATGGGAAGCGAGGACTACTGCTCAGAGGATCTTCAGGCATGTGGCCAAGCACGGAGCCAAGTAAGTTCATTATTTCTTACATTTGACCAACCATATTCAGTGACTCAGTCTGAGGGTTGACATATCGCTTTTTGAGTTTTTGTTCTTTAGTTGTGACAGCTGACAAAGAGAAATCACTCTGACATAATCCGGAACAAAACGCCGTCGTTTTTGCCGTATTCGCTCAACCATGTGTCAAAACTATGTCTCCGGTCTCCCTATCATTTTTTCCGTGAAAAAGAAAAAAAATGATTTTTTTTTTTTTTATCAGTACTGAACTGCTGATGTGTGGTTTATAGCATTTCTGTTTTACTGAATTGAAATCACATTCGCATGGCAAGGGCTAGAGTTATCATTTAGCAGGGTGGTAGGTTTCTTCTTTAATTTGCCAATTATTAACCAGCTATTTGCCTATATTTGTGCTTTCAATCGATCCCTAACCTAACTCCTTCCTTTCACACCAATTGATCCTCCACCTTCTTTTCTGCTTGCCATGTTTGTCACTTGTCAACAGTATTTAAATCTTTAAAACAGAAAAATACTGAACGCACCAGAAGTCACAAAATTTTGATAAAAAATATGAAAAGACCAAAATATTTTGCTAAAAAGTTTTATTTATAATTTCTCTAATGTTTTAGTCCTTTGTACTTTTTCAACTGTTTAAAAGAGTTTAAATAATTTTTTTTAACTATGGGTTTAAATTAATATTTGGTCATTGAATAAACGAATTAAGATCTTCTCATGATTAGAATTCTTTTAAACTTTTAAAGATCTTAGTTACATGTCAGTGTAAAATTAAGATTTAACCACTTATATTTTTTTAATTTATTAACCATCAATCGTTTAAATAAATTTTACTTTACTCAAGAGAAAAATATATTATGAGAGGATGTTGATCCAAAACAACATATCAATTTGGAATATGTGTGTGTTTGTGTATAAGAGACTCATCGGTTTGCTTAACCTTAAATTGATTGAAGATAGGATATGTTGGTAGTTGTAAAGTTTTATTTTGAAGTATTTAATTTTTTTCAGACTAAGAGAATAATGTTACTGGATAGTTTAGTCTTGTTATTTCCACACTCACCATTTTTCCCAATATTTTTTACCCATAGAAAGATGAGACATACTGTTTTCCAAGTGAAGTGTACATTTGAACATCATGTCTGTTTACTCTTTGATTTGATATCACTTTCACATGGCAAGAATTTGAGTTAATATCATTCAGCGGGGTGGTCGGTTTCTTCCACCTATTTCTCTTTCAATCCCTAATTAACCTAACTCCATCCATTCACACCAAGTTTCGTCAGCCTTCTTTAATTTGCTGCTTTAGTTCATTGTCAATTTGAAATTCAGGCTCAGGTGGTGGTAAATTATATTATTAATTACTATTGATAGCTAGTAATGCGCATGCACTTAATTTTATAATATATAGGTTCTACTATACGAATGATTCTTTCTTCCCATTAAATTTATGCATTCGTTTTTTTTTATTACATGGTGATCATTCCATGAAATGTCATCTCATACAAAAGAACTTTAAGTAGTAATCATTAAAGTCAATGTAGTCAGTGCGCGACAGATAGCACTAGCTTTAATTTTTTTACCATTATTAGTTCGAACAAATACATTATCTAGTCAATGAAATGTTAGTGGTAGTGGACGTATTACTTTAACCTGCACTAGAGCATATATTTATCATAATCAAATTAAGAACGAACCATGTTTACTTTTTGGGAAGTTCATTTTATCATTTTATTTCCGTTTGTTTTATGTTTGTTCATTTTGTTTATATTGAATGCCACCTCACCTTAGGGAGAAATGGTACCCACCCCATTATTAGATCCACTCAAATCTCACTCAACGAGTTAGAAATATATTCTTTCACATAAATCCTTTTTATTTTTTATTTTCAAAAATCATTTCGGCGTGAGTCAAGGTCGGGTCCGGTGAGTACCATTACTCTACTTTGACCGGACAAAATATTTTAGTATGCTGCGCAGTGGTTAGCCTAGACGTTACCAAAGAGACTCTCGAGGCCATTGTCATTTAAATAAAAGAGATTCTCTTATATAAGAATAATATTAATTAAAAAGTAGTGTTTAGTGAGATAAGTTGAGGAAATTAAATATCGCCACACGCTGCTCATTAACAGCTTAATTGAATGGAAGGTTGGTCCATCCAATTAATGGCAAGTTTGGCCCCAAGTTCATCCACCCAGCCCAGCCTTCGACTCTCGACTTGGAATTGGTTTTGATTTAGAGTTATTATATAGATTATACTAATTTTCAAAATGGTTTATAGAGTTACTAAGCGACCGTCTTTTTGGATATGTTAGGACAATTAAAATAATAATAAAAATGTTTGGGGGAAATGGCCATTCCATAAGTGACTATGAATTACTGCGGGTAAAAGTCCAGTTAGTCTCTATATTTTAAAATTAGTGTCTGTTTAGTCTCTGTATTTTTAAAAATGCCTCGAAACATCCCTGCCGTTAAAGTATTGATACCCCTACCATTACTTTTTTATTTTTTTGACTTACTTTTACAATATTACCCTTTTATAATAATTTTTTTTGACATTAATAAAAAAAATTAAATTACCAATTTCACCTTAAAAAATAAAAAATCATATTAATTTTTTTTGCAAGCACCATTGCACACTTGGCAGTTTGCATAAAATTATTGACAATTTAATTTTTGACAAATTAAAATTAATATATATTTTTTATTTTTTAGGGTTAAATTGGTAATTTAATTATTTTTATTAATGTCCAAACAAAATAAAATGGTAATATTATAAAAGTAAGGCAAAAGAAATAAAAAGTAACAATATAATTTTTGACAATTAAAAATTAATATAATTTTTTAGGGTTAAATTGATAATTTAATTATTTTTTATTAATGTCCAAAAAAATTATTATAAAAGGGTAATATTGTAAAAGTAAGTCAAAAAAATAAAAAAGTAACAGTAGGGGTATCAATACTTTAACGGTAGGGATGTTTCGAGGCATTTTTAAAAATATAAGAACTAAACGGGCACTAATCTTAAAATATAGGGACTAACTGGACTTTTACCCAATTACTGCACATATATATATATATATCGTCCCATTAATATTTGACTATTCTTTTCAATGTTGTAGGTATATAGAAGAAGAAGATCTACTAAGATTCTTAAAGAGGGAGGAGGTGCATACAATATTTCCTCTTTTTGAAGGTGCCCTCGAAACTGGCAGGATCTCCAAGTCTTCTTTCAGAAATTGGGTGGTAAGAAACCACATGTACATTTTATAATTAAATTCAACCATGCAATAGTGTGTGTGTATCAGTTAATGCATCCGAATAATTACTTCAAAACTAAAAATAGCTTAATAGTTCCTTGTGTGTGTGTGTAGTATTTGTTGGTTAACACTTAACAGTCTTCAAACTGATTGTCTAGGTGCACGCTTACGTCGAACGTAAAGCTTTGGCACATTCCTTGAATGATACCAAGACTGCTGTTCAGCAACTCCACAAATTGGCCAGTGCTATTGTGAGTGTGATTATAATTGTGGTTTCCCTTTTGGTAATGGGATTGGCCACAACCAAAGTAGTCTTCGTGGTCACTTCCCAGTTGCTGCTCGTTGGATTCATGTTTCAAAACACTTGCAAAACCACCTTCGAATCCATCATCTTTGTGTTTGTCATGCACCCTTTTGATGTTGGTGATCGTTGTGTTATCGACGGTGTTCAGGTAAATAAGTTAGTGGTTTCTTGCTTAAAATTAAGGTTATATACAAAAAAATCATTCTTAGGTGGGTGCCTTTGTTTTTTTAATGCAGACACGTTGTTAGACTGTGTGGTTTAATAGAGTTATTTTTTAATTCATTATAAAGTGTGCGGTTTGGTAGTATGTCTGCATTGATTCTATTAAATCGTACGATTTAACATGTTCAAATGAAAAGAATAAATGAAGTTGCTTGCATTGCTTCTCTCTCTCTCTCTCTCTCTCACACACACACATATATGGGTACCTTTATTTTTTTTTTCTTATAGACACTCTATTAAACCATGATGTTTAATAGTTATTTAAAATTATTATATTAAATCACATGATTTAATAGTTTGTTCACATTAAAAAACATGAGGGTTATATATATACTATATATATATATATATATAGTAGTTTTCTGGTCTAGGATCATAAAGTGCGGGAAATGTCTGGGAAAACTTTAAAACTGCGGAATTTTAAAAGCTTAAAACTTAAAACGCTTAAACCGGATTTATGTGTTTTTCTGAAAATTTCTACACTTTAAAATTTCGTATTGGAACATTTCTCTCTCTCTCTCTCTCTCTCTATATATATATATATATATATATATATATATATATATATATATATATTTCCTTTATCAAATATTTTAGTAGCTGTGTTTAAAATAAGCTAAAGTACAATAGTTACAAAAAACCCTAATTTAAATTTATGTCAATTGGATTTTCTTTGAGGTTAAATTGATCTACTTTTTTCCTTTTGGTGCAGATGATTGTGGAAGAAATGAACATACTGACTACTATATTTTTAAGATATGATATGGAAAAGATTTACTATCCCAACTCTGTTCTGATCACAAAGCCTATAAGCAATTTCAGGAGAAGCCCTGACATGGGAGAGAGTGTTGACTTCACCATTGATGTCTCCACTTCTGTTGATGCTATTAATGCCCTCAAGAAAGCTATACAAGCGTAAGCAATTAATTGGCTTCAAAGTTTTACTGTTTGTATATGTTAATTAGATTATTATTATTATTATTATTAGGTTTTCATCTTGTTTAAATTAATTACTTGTATTAACACTACTGTTACATGCATGCAGATACATAGAGAGCAAGCCAAAGTACTGGAACCCAAAACACACAGTTTTATTCAAGGAAATTGAGAATGTGGACAAGATGAAGATGGCTGTATGTGTTTCTCACACCATGAACCATCAAAATTATGGGGAAAAGAGCAGTCGAAGATCAGAACTTGTGTTTGAATTGAAGAAGATTTTTGAGAACTTGGGTATCAAGTATCATGTCTTGCCACAAGAGGTTCATCTCACACAAGTAAACACAAGCAGTAATGGAGGAATTGGTATCTAATCTTGAAGAAATTTTTCTGTACCTCTAAGGTATCAAGTCAGCTATACAACATATAACATAATATGTTTTCCATGTGCAAATTTATGCTATGAAATTAATTACGAAACAAGCGGGCAATTGTTCGAATTAATTTCGGCTAAACTTCTGAGCTCTGATGTACATAATCTTGAAACAAATAGAAAACCACGTCAATTAATATTGCTAAGTTTGGCCTGCAATGTGCAGGTTTTTGAAGTAATTTAAAGATGTGAAAGTACCAATGTAGTATTTTAGCTTTTCATACTTTATATACGCAATAATTGGAATTTTCTTTTATTTATCTTTATTTTTTTTAATTAAGAATTAACCACCGGTTAGGCGAGATCCCTTACTTGTAAATTAAAATAAAAATGAAAATAAAAATATTTGGAGGGGATATAAATCAATTCCAAAGGAAGAAGTCCAATTCCTAAGTTTTTTTTTTATTTTTTTTATTTTGAGTTTTTTGAAACAACATTCTCACAACCATATTTTTTTGCTAATTTTTAAAGTTGTTCTAAGATGGTTTTCTCTTGCTTCTGTCGCAAGATTTAAGCTAATTGAGTTAGCTTTTCAAGGATGATATTTTGTTTCTAAAATAGTTGATATTTTGTTTCTAAAATAGTTAACTATCTAACATCATTAATTTTTTTATTTTAATATAAAAATGTTAAAGTGATGTAAAGTTAGCAAAATGCTGACAGAAATAATTATAAATAATGTTGATTTATCATGTTCGCAATAAATGTGAATAAATTAGTACGCGTTAATGTTATTTTCGTCAATATCTTTTCTAATTATTCTCTCCAAATTTAACTACTCTTTCAAGCATTAAATTGAAAAAGAGCACGTGGCATAAAATATGATTTATACTTTTTTTTTTTTAAATGAAAGGATGTTCATATCAATTAGCATGCAAGACTCTGCTCCACTGTCCGCACCAAATTCTAAAGTAGTTAGCCCCAGTTCTGGTAAATTTTATAATTTTATTTTACATCAAGGCTTCTAGTACAAATTTGATAAGAGTCACAACTTTAACTGAAGCCCAGGCTAGCTGGCACAAATTGAGTGCCCTCGTGCTGTAATTTTTTGACCTACAGTTCTGATTATTATGATTTCGGAAACAGCATGAGAGATCTCAGAAGCATTGTCGCGAACACTAATTCATGCATCTGATTAAAATATAACAAGTGATGATTAAAGACTGATACTGACAATTACCCTCACTTCTTAGTTGTTACTGGGTCCAATTATGCAATTACTAAAGTAATTTTGCATTAAACAAATTGTCACGATATAAAGGAAAAACATGTGTCAAATTTACCACGTAGAAAAGCTTTAAAATTATATACATATAAAGTGAAAGCATGATCAAGTGTACCAATGCTCCTTTTCTTTAGTTTTATTATACACTACCCTCCAATTCAATATGAATACTTCAAAGTCAAGATCATAGGATAGAATTTAAGCGAGAAATTTACTGATTCAACAGAATAAATCAAACAACAATTGGGCAAATATTAATTTAGTAAAGGTAAGATTGGTATTATACAACTAAAAATCAGCTACAATATTTTATTAATTGAATTAAAAAATTTACCTAAAAATACTCGGTTCCTAGAAAAAAGAAATTTCCTAACAATTACAAAAACAGAACAAAATAAAATATCCAGCTACTTGTTCAAGAACTCAACAAGTCACATGTTTTCCCTGCTTCATATAAATATAAGGGAAAGTATGAAATGAAACTTTTTCATTTCCCGTCTTATGATTCGCCATTTCTAAAATAAATGTATGCATCTTGAAATTACACTAAACGGACGCACAGGTGATGTAACAAGTGGCAGGTCCATTTCTCGATCCATATATATATATATATAGTCCTTTTAACATTAACAATTTCCTTAGTTTCCCTTCAATTCATTCACACTTCTCCTCTCTTTATACACAAACTTTGCTAATGGAGGACAAAAACGCAGACCCTCAAATATTAACCGCCGATCAAGTGGTTCTCTTCATGAACCATCTCAGCCCTGAAGTCCAAGGATCAGCGGCAGAGACCACCACCAATAACATTAATCCGATGCCGTCGCAAACAACACCAAAAACGAACAAAACCGTACGCGGCCTCAGCTTCTCGAAACCCAAAGCCCGTTTTGCAGAACCAAACCACCTTCTTCCTCCCAAAACAATCATCGAATCCGATGAGCACCAACCCTTAAACCCACATGACGACCCCTCCTCCTCCTCCTCCGATGACGACGACGAGTGGTTCGAGAACATTGGAGGCGACGGAGAAGATGATACACAAGCCAAGTACCGAAAAAGAAAGGAGAGAAAGATCAACAAGAGAGCATTGATTGAATGGACATTGTTTCTCATCATCATGACTTGCTTAGTATGCTCCTTAACCCTAAGATCCCTGCAACATAAGCTTCAATGGGGCTTAGAATTATGGAAATGGTGTCTCATGATCCTGGTTCTATTTTGCGGCCGCCTTGTCTCCGGTTGGGTCGTAGGGTTTCTTGTTTTCCTCATAGAACGTAACTTCATGCTTAGAGAAAAAGTTCTTTACTTCGTTTATGGATTACGCAAGAGCTTTCAAAATTGTGCATGGCTAGGGTTTGCTTTAGTTTCTTGGATGATTTTATTCCCCAACGTTCACAAACATAACCCTGTGCTTAAAAAAATTTTTCGTGCCCTAGTAGCTGTGCTTATTGGAGCCACTATTTGGCTTTTGAAAATAGTTTTGGTTAAAGTTCTTGCATCTTCATTTCACGTAACAACGTTCTTTGACCGCATGAAAGAGAGCGTGTTTCATCACTTTATTCTTGATGCTTTGTCCGGGCCGCCGTTGGATGAGACTGAGATGGAGAAGCCGCCGCTGAATGGCTTTCATGCATCGAAATCTCTGCCGGCGAGGCTGAGAAACCGCGACCTTATTGGACGGACGGTGTCGAAGAAGTTTGGGTCGAGGAGGATCGACATGGAGAGGCTGAAGAGGCTGAGCTTACACAGAAGGGCAACGGCTTGGAGTGTGAAGAGGCTTGTGAAGTACGTTAGGTCATCTGGTTTGTCGACGATTTCGAAGACGGTGGATGAATTTGAGGCGGCGGAGTCAGAGATTAATAGTGAATGGGAAGCGAGGACTACTGCTCAGAGGATCTTCAGGCATGTGGCCAAGCACGGAGCCAAGTAAGTTCATTATTTCTTACATTTGACCAACCATATTCAGTGACTCAGTCTGAGGGTTGACATATCGCTTTTTGAGTTTTTGTTCTTTAGTTGTGACAGCTGACAAAGAGAAATCACTCTGACATAATCCGGAACAAAACGCCGTCGTTTTTGCCGTATTCGCTCAACCATGTGTCAAAACTATGTCTCCGGTCTCCCTATCATTTTTTTCCGTAAAAAAGAAAAAAAATGATAGAGATTTTTTTTTTTAATCAGTACTGAACTACTGATGTGTGGTTTATAGCATTTCTGTTTTACTGAATTGAAATCACATTCGCATGGCAAGGGCTAGAGTTATCATTTAGCAGGGTGGTAGGTTTCTTCTTTAATTTGCCAATTATTAACCAGCTATTTGCCTATATTTGTGCTTTCAATCGATCCCTAACCTAACTGCTTCCTTTCACACCAATTGATCCTCCACCTTCTTTTCTGCTTGCCATGTTTGTCACTTGTCAACAGTATCTAAATCTTTAAAACAGAAAAATACTGAACGCGCCAGAAGTCACAAAATTTTGACAAAATATATGAAAAGACCAAAATATTTTGTTAAAAAGTTTTATTTATAATTTCTCTAATATTTTAGTCTTTTGTACTGTTTTCAACTGTTTAAAAGAGTTTAAATAATTTTTGTATAAGAGACTCATCGGTTTGCTTAACCTTAAATTGATTGAAGATAGGATATGTTGGTAGTTGTAAAGTTTTATTTTGAAGTATTTAATTTTTTTCAGACTAAGAGAATAATGTTACTGGATAGTTTAGTCTTGTTATTTCCACACTCACCATTTTTCTCAATATTTTTTACGCATAGAAAGATGAGACATACTGTTTTTCAAGTGAAGTGTACATTTGAACATCATGTCTGTTTACTCTTTGATTTGATATCAGTTTCACATGGCAAGAATTTGAGTTAATATCATTCAGCGGGGTGGTCGGTTTCTTCCACCTATTTCTCTTTCAATCCCTAATTAACCTAACTCCATCCATTCACACCAAGTTTCGTCAGCCTTCTTTAATTTGCTGCTTTAATTCATTGTCAATTTGAAATTCAGGCTCAGGTGGTGGTAAATTATAATATTAATTACTATTGATAGCTAGTAATGCGCATGCACTTAATATTATAATATATAGGTTCTACTATATGAATGATTCTTTCTTCCCATTAAATTTATGCATTCGTTTTTTTTTATTACATGGTGATCATTCCATGAAATGTCATCTCATACAAAAGAACTTTAAGTAGTAATCATTAAAGTCAATGTAGTCAGTGCGCGACAGATGGCACTAGCTTTAATTTTTTTACCATTATTAGTTCGAACAAATACATTATCTAGTCAGTGAAATGTTAGTGGTAGTGGACGTATTACTTTAACCTGCACTAGAGCATATATTTATCATAATTAAATTAAGAACGAGCCATGTTTACTTTTTGGGAAGTTCATTTTATCATTTTATTTCCGTTTGTTTTATGTTTGCTCATTTTGTTTATATTGAATGCCACCTCACCTTAAGGAGAAATGGTACCCACCCCATTATTTGATCCACTCAAATCTCACTCAGCAAGTTAGAAATATATTCTTTCACATCAATCCTTTTCATTTTTTTTTTTAAATCATTTCGGCGTGAGTCAAGGTCGGGTCCGGAGAGTACCATTACTCTAATTTGACCGGACAAAATATTTTAGTATGCTGCGCAGTGGTTAGCCTAGACGTTACCAAAGAGACTCTGGAGGCCGTTCTCATTTAAATAAAAGAGATTCTCTTATATAAGAATAATATTAATTAAAAATTAGTGTTTAGTGAGATAAGTTGAGGAAATTAAATATCGCCACACGCTACTCATTAACAGCTTAATTGAATGGAAGGTTGGTCCATCCAATTAATAGCAAGTTTGGCCCCAAGTTCATCCACCCAGCCCAGCCTTCGACTCTCCACTTGGATTTGGTTTTGATTTAGAGTTATTATATAGATTATACTAATTTTCAAAATGGTTTATAGAGTTACTAAGCGACCGTCTTTTTGGATATGTTAGGACAATTAAAATAATAATAATAATAAAATAATGTTTGGGGGAAATGGCCATTCCATAAGTAACTATGAATTACTGCACATATATATATATATATATCGTCCCATTAATATTTGACTATTATTTTCAATGTTGTAGGTATATAGAAGAAGAAGATCTACTAAGATTCTTAAAGAGGGAGGAGGTGCATACAATATTTCCTCTTTTTGAAGATGCCCTCGAAACTGGCAGGATCTCCAAGTCTTCTTTCAGAAATTGGGTGGTAAGAAACCACATGTACATTTTATAATTAAATTCAACCACGCAATAGTGTGTGTGTGTTTCAGTTAATGCATTCGAATAATTACTTCAAAACTAAAAATAACTTAATAGTTCCTTGTGTGTGTGTGTAGTATTTGTTAGTTAACACTTAACAGTCTTCAAACTGATTGTCTAGGTGCACGCTTACGTCGAACGTAAAGCTTTGGCACATTCCTTGAATGATACCAAGACTGCTGTTCAGCAACTCCACAAATTGGCCAGTGCTATTGTGAGTGTGATTATAATTGTGGTTTCCCTTTTGGTAATGGGATTGGCCACAACCAAAGTAGTCTTCGTGGTCACTTCCCAGTTGCTGCTCGTTGGATTCATGTTTCAAAACACTTGCAAAACCACCTTCGAATCCATCATCTTTGTGTTTGTCATGCACCCTTTTGATGTTGGTGATCGTTGTGTTATCGACGGTGTTCAGGTAAATAAGTTAGGGGTTTCTTGCTTAAAATTAAGGTTATATACAAAAAATCATTCTTAGGTGGGTGCCTTCGTTTTTTTAATGCAGGCACGCTATTAAACTGTGTGGTTTAATAGAGTTATTTTTTAATGCACTATAAAGTGTGCGGTTTGATAGTATGTCTGCATTGATTCTATTAAATCGCACGATTTAACAATATGTTCATATGAAAAGAATAAATGAAGGTGCTTGCATTGCTTCTCTCTCTCTCACATCCATATGGGTACCTTTATTTTTTTTTTCTTATAGACACTCTATTAAACCATGATGTTTAATAGTTCATTAAAATTACTATATTAAATCACATGATTTAATAGTTTCTTCACATTAAAAAAAAATGAAGGTTATATATATATATAGTAGTTTTCTGGTGCAGGATCATAAAGTGCGGGAAATGTCTGAGAAAACTTTAAAACCGCGGAACTTTAAAAGCTTAAAACTTAAAACGTTTAAACCGCACGGATTTATGCATTTTTCTGGACATTCCTACACTTTAAAATTTCATGTTGGAACATTTCTCTCTCTCTCTCTCTCTCTCTCTCTCTCTCTCTATATATATATATATATATTTCCTTTATCAAATATTTTAGTAGCTATGTTTAAAATAATAAGCTAAAGCACAATAGTTACAAAAAACCCTAATTTAAATTTATGTCAATTAGATTTTCTTTGAGGTTAAATTAATCTACTTTTTTCCTTTTGGTGCAGATGATTGTGGAAGAAATGAACATACTGACTACTATATTTTTAAGATATGATATGGAAAAGATTTACTATCCCAACTCTGTTCTGATCACAAAGCCTATAAGCAATTTCAGGAGAAGCCCTGACATGGGAGATAGTGTTGACTTCACCATTGATGTCTCCACTTCTGTTGATGCTATTAATGCCCTCAAGAAAGCAATACAAGCGTGAGCAATTGATTGGCTTCAAAGTTTTACTGTTTGTATATGTTAATTAGATTATATTATTATTATTATTATTATTAGGTTTTCATCTTGCTGAAATTAATTACTTGTATTCACACTACTGTTGCATGCATGCAGATACATAGAGAGCAAGCCAAAGTACTGGAACCCAAAACACACAGTTTTATTCAAGGAAATTGAGAATGTGGACAAGATGAAGATGGCTGTATGTGTTTCTCACACCATGAACCATCAAAATTACGGGGAAAAGAGCAGTCGAAGATCAGAACTTGTGTTTGAATTGAAGAAGATTTTTGAGAACTTGGGTATCAAGTATCATCTCTTGCCACAAGAGGTTCATCTCACACAAGTAAACACAAGCAGTAACGGAGGAATTGGTATCTAATCTTGAAGAAATTTTTCTGTACCTCTTAAGGTATCAAGTCAGCTATACAACATATAACATAATATGTTTTCCATGTGCAAATTTATGCTATGAAATTAATTACAAAACAAGCGGGCAATTATTCGAATTAATTTCGGCTAAACTTCTGAGCTCTGATGTACATAATCTTAAAACAAATGGAAAACCACGTCAATTAATATTGCTAAGTTTGGCCTGCAATGTGCAGGTTTTTGAAGTAATTTAAAGATGTGAAAGTACCAACGTAGCATTTTAGCTTTTCATACTTTATATATGCAATAATTGGAATTTTCTTTTATTTATCTTTATTTTTTTAATTAAAAATTAACCACCATAGAGTGGGGTTAGGCGAGATCTCTTACTTATAAATTAAAATAAAAATAAAAACATTTGGAGGGGATATAAATCAAAACTTCCAAGCCAAAAAAAGAAGGGAAATTTACAAAATTAGTCAAAATTATTTTATCATTTTCTAATTTAACCCCTCTAATTTTTTTTTCAACATTAGCCATATTTTCAAATTATGGACGAAATTACCCTCCCCATTCTCACGTTTCCCTCACCTAAATTTCTCTCTCTCTCTCACCAAAATCTCATCACCGGAAGTTGTATAGATCGGCGGCGGCGGCGGCGTAGATTGGTAGCGGAGAAAGTTGGCAACTGCGGAAAGAAGCGAAATCACGTTGAAAATCTTCAGAGATATCCAAAATCAAATGAAAAAAATTGAAAACCCTAGATGAGTTGTTTAGCTTGTTGTTGTTGTTGTTGGTAGTGTTTAATGGTGGTGGTGGGTGAGATGCATGTGGGAAAGGGAAGGGAAGAGAAATAGAAGTGAAAGGGAAGGGGCTGTCGCGCGGCCTGTCGCACGTTGTTCGTGAGACAGGCGTGCGCTTGTCGCACATTTTTCCTGCGACAGGCGTGCTTGTCGCACCAGATTTTACAGTGAGCTTTTTTTTTTACGAGTTCAATTTTTTTTAATGTAATGTAATAATTTTTATAAATATTACAGATACATGACGAAATCAGAATCACCAGATATCGAAGTAGGCAAGATGTATTTTCGTTATGCCGATCACTTTCCTGGTCGAATTACGAGCATGTGTAAGTTATCTTCGGTCCTCAAAGTCATCCAGGAAAAATTAACAAAGCGGCAGTTGAATATATTCAAAAAAGATATATTTGGGCATTTCTTGGAGTGTCGAAGTTTTCCATTTAGTGGAGTAATATTGCACAATCTTTTACTGAGGCAAGTGGCCCCTGAAGAAGATAGCTTGAGGATCAGTTATGTTCGTTTAACTTTTATTTTGATAGTTGTTTAATATTTTATTCTTTACGAATGGACAGGCCCCGGATGATTGTGGAGTGTATACTGACGTGGGTAATCAAAATTTACCTACGCCCATGTCATTGTATAGTTTCTACGAGGATGTTAGTGGAGAGAGCGTGCAGGTGTTTACTAAATTACCTCCGCTCGTTAGTAAGTTCGGCCGCGCGTACATACAGTCGTATATTTATAACAGTCCTTTCGTGATTCCTCCAACCAGGCGAGGACAGAACGTGCGGCCTTTACCTCGACCCCAAATCATGGAGCATGCGATTGACATGAGTACGAATGTGGATATAAATCCACTGAGAGGGTTGGAGGACGCTAGTATGTTTGCTGAGTTTGATCGATGGTTCGCTAGTGATATCACAGTGGATTGGAGAGTCCAGCACCCGCGTTCATTTTTTGAAATAATTTTGGGTACAGCCTTGATGGGATGGTTAGGCGATGGGGTATTTATACTATCGAAGATTTTAGAGTGTTGTCGATTTGTGTATAAAATTTTTCTTTTACATCGTAATATTTGTGTTTCTCTACAGCACATTCACGAGTATCTCCGCTTGATTAGCGCGAAGTAACGACAGTTTCCAAATGCCTTAGTTCAATGTGTCACACATATTGACACATTTTTTTGGGTAACGTTCCGCCATAACTTATAAATGCTATTTAATTTTTTTTAAGTATTACCTTTAATTTTTGTTAATTTATGCATTTCTTGGTTGTCTATGTACTAGGTGTTCTTGAGTTAGCTATGGAATAATGGGGATTGCGCGGTCGATTCATTAGAATTCGACGACCGCTTGAATAGTTATATGTGTGGGCGACAGCACACACTATCCAAATCAATGACGGATGTTGATATGGTATGTATTTTATTATATTTCACACACTCCACTGTCAAAATATTCGAGTTGACGCTTTTTCTTGGTTTCTATTTCAATTTCATATATAACGAACATGTTTTTCAATTTTTATATGCAGTTACTCATCCCTGTTGACTTGGACAACGAGCATTGGGTCCTAGCACGAGTTGACTTTCGGAAAAATAAAGTATGGATTTATGACTCATTGCTCACATTTCGCGATAACAAAAGGTACAGGTTGAAATTCAAGCCACTTGAAGTTATATTCCCTCAATGGTTGGAATATGTTGGCTTTTACAACATTCGACCTGAGTTGCGGAGTGCAAACCCCTGGAAAGTTATGGCAGTTAAGAGCGCGCCACAACAAGAGCCCGGAACTAGCGATTGTGGTGTTTTTGTATTGATGGTTACGATGTATTTAATATTCGGGCTTAGATTAGAGTTTGACATTAGTCATGTCCAGTACTTTAGAAAGAAGATTGCGGTTGACATATTTAATGATAATATTGTATTATAAATGGTTGTAGTAATTTGAATGTTCAAACTTGAATTTTTAATTTAATTTGCGCACTTAAGTTTAATGCTCACATTTTAATAATTAAAATAAAATAAAGTTGTATGACATATAAGTGTATAATACACAAAAAAAATAATAGTTTTAACCAACAAAACACTAAAAATAATAAAAGTTTTAACCGACAAATAACACACAAAATACATATAGCTTGAAGTCGACGCAATGAGATTCTTACATTGCTAACGATTATGGCCCAGTTCATGACACCGCCCGCATCGTACAGTCCGTCGATTAACGTCCTCGCAAGTCGAGGGTATTCTGAACTCTTTACTATGGCCAGGTTGTGGTGCCTCAACTGGTGGGTATACTTGCATCTCTTGAATTTCATCTGGAACTTCCCAATCAGTCATACTACCAACTGGCTCCACTGGTTGTGCATAAGCCATCGCCAACGATTCCGTAGTGTAAAAGTCCGAACAAAGGCTAATAAAATTCACCCGATGTGTTAAACACGCCGCAATTGCATGAGCACATACAAACTGATCAAGCTGAAACACTCTGCAGGTGTAAGTTCTCTTTTGCAAGTCAACCAAGCCTTTCTTAAGCCCACCGCCTACAACTTGAAATCGATGCGGAGATACCGGTCGAACTCTCATTCTTTCAGTTATAGTTCTTCTCTCAGTGACTATTTCATCCGCCCATGTTGTTAGCCGAGTAGTCATTGATTCAGCCACAATTTTTCTATCATAAAACCATTGCTGTAATGTTTTCCTAAAGTGATCAACAAGATAAGTTACAGAAAATTTTTAAGGTTCCCTCATGAAAGAATTAACGCTCTCCGCGATGTTTGTAGTAAGTATGCTGTACCTCCCACCTTCAAACTGAGACCTTGCCCAATCACACGTACCGACATTATTTTTTAGGTAATCAGCCGCACCAGAGTGAATCATCCACAGCCTTTCAAGTTGTCTTTTAAATTTCTCGTGGCCATATGCTTTTGCTGCATTAATAAATGTAGGCTCAAATTTATCCCAAAGAGCTTTGGACATTCTAAACTGTGACTTAGTGTTACCTTTCACGTGGCAAAAACAAACACCATGAGTTGCATTGTAAAATACTTTAAGAACGGCTCTCCTGATGGCAGTGCATCGATCAGAGATGATTACTAACTCAAGTTTATCGCCAATTACTCTGTGTAACTTCATCATAAACCATTCCCAAGCATCATTGTTTTTCGAATCCATGATCTCAATGGCTAACGGATACAATTGATTGTTACCATCAAGACATGTTGCCACGAACATGCTCCACGATATAGTCCCTTTAGATGAGTACCATCTACAGTAATGACAGGCCGAATGCACTGCATAAAACCCTTGATGGAAGATCTGAGTGTTACAAAATAGTACAAGAAATTACCATCTTCATCCTGCTCGAGGTGAGTGACTGTACTCTCATTCGCTGTAGTTAGTACGTGAGAGTATTTAGGGAGTAAGTTATATGACTCTGCAGGGTTGCCTCGAACTATTTCAAGACCAACTTGTCTTGCCCGATATGCCTGCTGATATGTTAACTGAACACCATATTGTTGTTGCATATCTGCTCTTATGTGATTCGGAGTATAAATTCTCTTGTCTTAAATATATTTATCAACGATAATATGACCGACAACCCGGCTCCTTACTTGATGACGTTCATTAACCAATACCTCATTATGACAAGTGTGCACATTGTCAATTCTCTTCACCACCCAAGGAACATTTTGTTCGTTTGAATATCTACTTGCTCGAATACTCCATTTACATTATTCTGAAGAACAGTGAGCCTTAAAACGTGTCGTAGTAAACCGTGCAATCTTGAAATCATATTTATCTCTAAAGGCCACTTTGCGTAGTTGTAATATAAACTCATTCTTTTCAGCAAATAACATACCCACACTGATATCATCTGAGTCACAACTGCTAACAAAGCTTGGAGCAACCGTGTCTGAAGGCAAAGTTGGAGCAAGACTTGTAAAGGGATCAATTCTCCTTCTCGACCGAACCATAGAAGGAATAGGTCTATTGCCTCTGTTATTCATAGGAGTATTATCTTCACACTCATCCTTCTACTGATCTGACAGAATATTTGAAGGTCCGGCTTCTCCATCATCACCATCATTATTGAAATGAGTGCCCCTCGTATTATTAGAAGGTTCTGCACAAACATTATCCCCCGCTGTCTCATCATGAAAATCATCATTGTCCCGAAAATCATTGTTGTGATACTAAGAATACCGTTGCTCCAACGACGTCGTTATTGGGAATACCGTTGCTCCAACATCCTATAATATAATACCATTATCATTAATGTTGTCATAATTGTCGTGGATTGAAGAGTAATATTGCTGTAGCGATACTGTCCTTGGCAACACCTTTTCATCATTATCGGGGCCAGATATATTTACTCTAAATGAAGTTTCTATATCGAAATGATGCTCAATACCTTCACTTGGAACTCGAGGTGATATGGTCACGAATATAGGAATGCATCCAAAATTGGCTACGTCGGATGCCATATGTAATACAACCTTCACCATTTCATCATTAAATATATCCATGGGCAGTGCACATATACGATATAACGTGTTACTAGACCTTAAAATTGTCTTCATTGTGATACTATATTCATTAGGGTTTATTTCTAACACCTCGTATATTCTTACCAATAACTGATCAAACAGACAATTTTTTCCAACCAAAAAGCTCAATTTTTACCACTCACATACTCCATACTGCCATCTTCTAATGTCTTACATTAACCATCGTAACATAATTCAAGTACAAATGAATCCATTAAGCCTGAAATTATAAAAAAAATTATTTAGATCCGAATCAAATTAATTCAGATTTAATAAATCTCATGATTTGGTGCGACAGGCTGCCTGTCGCAAAAAGACTTGGTGCGACAAGCTGCCCGTTACACCAAGTAAGGTGCGACGGGCAAGGCCGTCGCACCTTCTTAGGTGCGACAGGCAACCCGTCGCTAGGACTCATATTCATCCAGATTCAAACTCAGACATTCAGTAAGTTCATAAAATAACTCATACCAGTAAGTAATGCCGATTACTGTTAGATCTGGATAGATTATGACTGACTTTCAGTATTGTTTGTTGCCGTCGTTGATGATTCACGAGTAAAAAACTAAGCTGCATTTTGTTTGAGGATATGAGAGAAAAGAAGTTGGTTTTGCTCGGTAAAGGAGGGTAATTTGGGAAGAAATACTTGGATTTGGCTAATGTTAATAGAAAAAAATTATTATGGTTAATTGAGAAAATGATACAATAATTATGGCTAATTTTGTAAATTTCCCAAAAAAGAAATAAGTAACAAAAAAAAAAAGCAAATGCAAATAAAAGAAACAAAGAATAAGTAAGAGAACATCCTAAAACAAAGCCTAAAAAAGAAACCATATGAGGTGAGTTAGCACTTAGACTACTGTTTACGATACTTGTTAATAAATAGTCTTCAAAGTAATTGTTTAGGTGCACGCTTATATTGAACGTAAAAACTTTGGCACATTCCTTGAGTGATACCAACACTGTTGTTCAGCAACTCTACAAATTGGCCAGTGCTATTGTGAGTCAGATTATGATTGTGGTTTCCCTTTGGTAATGGGGTTGGCCACAACCCAAGAAGTCTTCGTTGTCACTTCCCAGTTGCTGCTTGTTGGATTCATGTTTCAAAACACCTGCAAAACCACCTTTGAATCCATCATCTTTATGTTTCACATGCACCCCTTTGATGTTGGTGACCGTTGTGTTATCAACAGTGTTCAGATAAGGAAGCTGGGGCTTCCTATTTAAAATTAAGGTGTTGTGATTTTTAGTTATATATATATATATATAGTCTTTTTCTAGTGTGGGTGCCCTCATATCTATTTTTTTTTATGCGAATATGTTTTTAAGCTTTGCGATTTAATAGAATTAATTTTTAATATTATTAAACCGCACAGCTTAATAATGTGTCCCATTAAAAAAATGAGGGCACCAGAAATTGAGAACACACACATATACATTTATATACACATTTTGTTTATCAAATATTTTAGTAACTGCATTTTAAAGTAAACTGAACAGTTACAAATTCTAATTTAAATTTATTAAATTAGATTTTTTTGGAAGTTTGATTAATCTACTACCGTTTTCTTCTGGGTGAAGATGATTGTGGAAGAAATCAATATACTGACTTCTGTATTTTTACGGTATGATATGAAAAGATTTACTATCCCAACTCTGTTCTGCTCACAAAGCCTATAAGCAATTTGAGGAGAAGCCCTGACATGGGAGTTAGTGTTGATGTAATTGATGTCTCCACTTCTGTTGATGCTATTAATGCCCTCAAGAAAGCTATACAAGCGTAAGCAATTGATTGACTTCAAAATTTCTACTTACTATGTAAATATATATATATATATTTTTTAATTAGGGTTTCAACTCTCTTGTTCAAATTAATTATTACTATTGAATGCATGCATATACATAGAGCGCAGGCCAAGGTATTGGAACCCAAAACACGCACTCTTATTCAAGGAAATTTGAGAATGTGGACAAGATGAAGATGGCTGTATGTGTTTCCCGCACCATGAACCGTCAAAATTATGGGGAGAAGAGTAGTCGAAGATCAGAACTTGTGTTTGAATTGAAGAAGAGGTTCATCTCACACAAGTAAACACAAGTAATAATGGTGGAATTGATATCTAATCTTGAAGAAATTCTTCTTTACCCCGAGGCCCGAGTTATCAAATCAGCTATACAACAATATATAATATAATATGTTTTGTCACGTGCGCATTCGTGTTAAGAAATTAATTACTAAACAAGCAGGCAATTATTCTAATTAATTTCATCTACACTTTATCATATTATCAATAGCTGGTTATAAGGCTGAGTTCTGATGTACATAAATCTTGAAACAAATGCAAAACCACGTTAAGTAATATTTGTAAGTTTGGCCTACAATGGCAGGTTTTTGAAGTAATTAGAAATAGTGAAAGCACCAACGTTTTTTTAGCTTTCCATACTTTATATATGCAAGAAATGGAGTATTTTTTTTCTCGTTTAAATCCTTTGAATTCATCAAACCCAATGATTCAAATTTAGAGGCACATCATTCTGATTAGTCGTCACTCTTTTGCTTATAACAATGGGGAAAGAGTTTACTTACGAACATTTTATTACTACACCTTTGCAAGTTAATTAATTAATTTCTGATGATTTATTTAAAACTAATAAACTAAGATGGATTCAGTTTGAAATGAGTTTAATTATTTTTGTGTTGTATTCATGAAATTAGGTAGCTCTCAATTTTAAAAAAAGTGTGTGATCATGAAAATACATGCACATATTATGTTGTGAACTAATACGATATTTAGATATGATGACATTAATAAATTATTTTGTAAAGACAAATTTTTTTTTTAATTACATGAAGCTACTGTTTATATTACAACTTATATTATATAATATTACAATTCATATTCATAATAAAATAATTATACTTTATATTAAATCTTATATAACATTACAAAAATTTTAATATTTGTGGGGAATTGGAGGTTTGCCACTACCCTCACAACTCAGTTGTGAGGAAGTGGTTCTAGCTACTCAATCTGGCAAAGGCGGTTAAAATCACATGAAATCGGTTGGTTCCGAGTGGTTCACAAACTAATCGGTCCTAAAAACTTATCAGGAATTCAAACTGACCCGGTTCGATTCGGTTGTAAAGAAACCGAACCGAAAATACCACCGAATCAAAGATTTTGCTTTTGCACTGGAGGCATAATAATTCACTCAGAGGCCAGAGCAGAACGAAGGAAGAGTGATGGCATATTCAACTTCTTCTTCCTCCTCAGTTGCCTCAGACTTCAAAGCCCATTTAATCAAAGAGGTTTTTTTTTCCTTTTTTTCTTTGTATCATCTTTAATTCTCGATTGTAGTTTTATCATTAAATAAGACTTTATTTTGCTAAAAATTTTCAGGTAAAAAGCCATGAGGTTGCAATTGCAGAGCTCAACAGTCTTTCCTCATCTCGGGTTAGCTCTAATTGCTCTGCTAACTACGTTAAATTTCCACTGCTCATTTAGTTTTCATTTTGTTTCTTCGACTATCTCATAGTGTCTCGCTGCAACCTTGACTTGTAAATTACGTTTAGTTCTTGGCATAATACCTAAATTATTGCTGATTGTTCAAAATTTCATATTATTCTTTTGTTATTGAACTTACATTTGATTATTTTAGAGCATGGTGGTTGAGTTGAAGTTCTTGAATTTTCAAATTCAATTGAAATAGCTGGGAAAAGAATTCAAAGGTTGTCTAATGCTTGAGAAATTGGTCCGTGTTAATGGCTAATGTTTAGGACGGTGTTAGAAAAGCGGGCGTGAGTTTGGGATTCATGGTTATTTGGAGGTTTAAATCTCATTTTTTGAGTTGAGTCCTGCATAATTGAATTGGAATTTTGGAGTTTCGGTTGGATGAAACTTGATATGAGTTGTGCCACCAAATACATGATTTTGAGTGATTGCTAAATTTTGGAGTAGAAGGCTGAAATTTTGAGTAGTTTTCTGCTCCCAACAAAATTTATGAGATACTATTTTATAATTCATTGAAGGAAGTACCAAATTTAGGAGATGATTCAGGTTTTTCTTTCTTCTTTTTATTGAATTTTTCATTTTTCAATGTCACTCTCTTGTGCACTTCCCATGTAGCTGTTATGTGCTTGAATTGATTTAAACTTGAATTAGTATGTTCAAAAGTTTTGGGAGTAAACAAATTTTTAAATCCTTATTTCCTTATTTGGGGATCTTGGCGGTTGAATAATTAGATTATAAATTAATCTTTGGTTATGAAAAGAAGTCCAAAAGCCGTAAAGTGCAAATTCTCTATGCTCTTGGCCTGGGTGCCATGATCTCATAAATACTGGAAGTGATCAAGACTTTCTATACTTTTTAACAGCTTCTTTATCAAATGCATGAATGGATGGAGACAATGCAGTGGGGCATTCATTTTATTTTATCTTCTGCAATAATTTGAATATTTACTTGCATTTGTCGATCCCTTCACTGGCTCAAGTGGTACATGTTTTTGTATACATGTTGACACTGCATGTTACTTTTCAACTGGGCATACACTCGTTGTTCCCCTCCTGCAGGCTGTTTATCAGAAGAATGGGAACATATTTTTCCGTACAACTAATCAGAAAGCAACAGCATCTGAGCAGAGTAAATAACATTTCCTTCCACTTTACAATCTTCTTCCTCTGTGCAAAACAACTCTAATGCAGTATTATTTGTCGGACGTTATGCAGAGCACCTTGATGTGACCAAACGTAAGCTAGAAATGCTGAACATTTCTTCCTGATGCCGGACCTGCCTGTAACAATTTAACTTGGGTAATTCTGCATTGATAGCAAATGCTTCTTGATTCTGTAATTTCTTAGATTTCTCAGAAAGCTGGCCTGTGTGTATTAACTGTTTACTACAATTATTAAAGTGCAATTATGAGTTTTTTACGTATCTGTTTCGTTTTTTACCAATGTTTAATTAGAGGATTAATTGTACAAGACAGAATAACTTGATGTAGAAACTGTATCAAGTTGATAAATCTTTTAACATGGTTGTGATGCATTAGGGTTCCACTCAGAATAAGCCATTAGCACACATAAAAATAAAAGAAAAGCAGTAATATCTAAGTGGAGAACAAAACATGATACTACAATTAGTAGAAACAACCATCATAGCAAATTTCCAATAGAAAAGTTGTACTACAATTCTAATTATGTTTCTTCTCTAGAGTTGCAAATTATTTATATAACAAGTAGCAACAACTCAACTTATTCTACCAATGACAGGCACATCATAAGAAGTAATCTTGTATACATAGAGGATGGTTCAACTGAAAGGAAATTATGAACACTCTAATCAATCTGCCGTCCTGAATTTTGAAACCACACAACTGCAAGAGTTACAAGGGATGCATAAATCGAATTTGGCACCCTTTGCACCACTTTCCCCACGTGTGGGACACCCTCAGTAGCCCTCTTTGTTGCCATTGCCACAGTTGGTGCTACCACCAAAGTGACGAGCAGTCCCTGACTAACCACTATAAAGGTATCTGATGTTAGCTTCTGAATAAACTTCACAAATTCTTCATGGTCGAGTTCCCCATCAAGGTTCAAATCACATTCCTGTATACAGATAAACACGCGTTTTGACCATGAGTTTTAAGAACTGTACATGTAGATAGGCTCTCAAGTACCAAGCGCCATGTAAAAGGATGGTAAGCAGTAACCAAATATAAACAAGCGACCACAAAACCCACAAGCATAATACTTTGTCCTGCATAATTTTGATTGTTTCATATACTGAAAAGTGAATCAGAAGTATAAAGAGGTTGACATTCATCAAGGAGTCAACTGAAATATTTAGCTGAATATAATCCATAAAGAAACTTTTTTTCCCTCAATTTAAAATATCTTTCTCGTTATGTTCTGATGCCAACAGCCACAGGGCCTCTTACTCATCTACCACATAACTGAGCTCCTAATCAAGCAATGAAACCCCACACAAAATTTATAAACGACCAACAATCTACAAAGTAAAACCCAATCCATAGAAGAAACACGCCCATTCCACAAGCACAGACAAAGGTCTAAACTGACTTGCGATGTTCATTTTTTCTCGAAATGTAATGATAACTGACAATTTATCTACATCAGTAAGATCTTTTACATATAGGAAACAACCTTACAGGTAATTCTCTATATCATCCTCACGATCAAGTTCTTTGGCTTTAATGAAACTTTAAAAATCAGAGCTTCTAAACAAAAAGTTCAATTCTAAGCTGTTAAGCTATTCATCAATGTACAAAATAATTAAAGTACCTTCATCATTTCTCTGACTTGCTCTTTAGAGGGTGGATCAAAATGAGGGCCAGGCAAATGCTTATTAATATCACTACAACATTGAAGTAAGTAATATTACTTAAAAGATAAAATAACCGACTACCTAACTTATACATACCCAAAAAGAAAAAAAAATTAAAATTAATCATATTCAAATGAAAGCTTCTCACTTGTACACAAGGAGGACAGCAATATACAGATCTTCAAACGCCAAATTTGCCCTTCCAGATTGATTTTTGATGCGCTGATATACCTTATCAGTAATCAATCTTATCTGTTTTTGCCTCCATTCCTTACCTGCCCACCGTGTTAAGACTAATGGCATATACAAAAAATTTGTGCAATATCTAAGGGTATAATTGTAACTGTGCAGCATTCTGCTTTAATGAATTAATATCACCGTAATAGCTATCAGATAATCCATCAAATAGTACGGAAGAAAATAAATAAATAAAAATGAAAAATGAAAAAAATAATAATAATAATACCGTGAAATTTATCTAAAACCTGTCCCATGGAGATGGAGTTGGAGTCGGAAATGATACCGAGTAGACGTGAAACGCCGCCGTAGGGAGAAGGCTAACTAACAATCTGCAATTTTTTTTTTCTTTAATGAAATGAGAGAACAAAAATGGAGATAATGATTAGATACTGAATACTGAATACTTGGATCTGGTGAATTTCAACGTCCGTTATCGTTGGCAGGTAGCTTCCAGGGCAAGACAAAAAGTAGTGTTGACGAGAGAAGAGGAAATCGTCTGCACGAGATGTGACGTTCAGTTTTTTTAATTGTAAACCGTTGGGTTAAAGACACGTGGATTTGGATTCATCGTTGGTCAGTACTAGGATCTGTGACGTGGCAGATCCTTTGACGGTTGAATCTTAAAGGTCAAAGTTTTATGAGATTGAACACGTGATCAGTGTAGCGTTAGCTGAACAAAAAAGGAGGGTCAGATTTCTTTTTTAAGTATGTATATTTTCAGCTCACTTCTTTAAATTATTAATAGTTTATTATCGTTTCACAGCATCAGAGTTCAACAAACAACAAATGAGCGTAAAATATAAGAATGTTATGCTTTCCTACTACATTTTTACAAAATCTTATATTTTTTACTCATAAAGTAATAATTTTAGCCTCTAATGAATAAGAAATAAAATTAGATAGATTTTTTTTTAAATTTCATTTTATAATGGGTAAAAACGCATTTATAAAGGGTTAAAAAAATTTGTAGATTAAGAGATGGGTTTTAAATGATGGAAATAGCTGTTTTCACATGATATTTGTATAAAAAAAAATAACGCATGACAAATAGAATGAGAACATTTGTACATAAAGACAAAATTAATAAAATAAATTTGTTTTGTAGTGAAATGATTAATTGTTTATCTTTAGTGCTTATGTGTAATTTTGGGTGGATTATCAAGTGCAAATAACATTACTCTATAATATAGGTTTGTCTTCAAATTTCATTATATGTTTACAATTTTTCGCAAATTGGAGTGCAAAGTGATTTTCTTACAGCATAATATCATTATTTCGACAATGATGTTGATAAAAATATAGTAAAATATAATATTTTGTACATATATAATAGTAAAAGGCTTACATTCTAATATTTCTAGTACCTATTTGTTATTCGATAATTTTTAAAAAGATAATAACCAGTTTATTTATTAGCAAGATTGAATTTCTATCCATTTTCTATTTTCCCCCAACCATATGTTTCTTTGAATATTTTTCTTTCATTCATTTAACCTACTTGCATGGTAAGGTAGGCCTACCAAAGAGATTCATAGAAAGCCCAAGCCTTCAAGGCCCAAGCAATAATGAGTGTTGACGTGTTGTTAGATATAATATGTATTTTAATCAATGGGATGGGGTGTTTAAAAAGGAATGGAGGTGCGGTAATAGGACTACTCTTTTGTTAATCACAATAACGCTCATGAAACCCCAGCCCGTCAGCTTGTAGTTGACAAAAAAGTTGGATTATTGGCACATTTTCATTAAACGCATTAAACTCCTTTTGTATCTCAAATTCCCAATTACATTTAAAGACATACAAATAGAATTAGATCCCATTTATATTCTCTCTCTCTCGTTGGCATGATTTTTTTTTTCCAGTTTCAAAATTTGTTCTTTCTAAAGCAGCTCAGACTCTCTCTCTCTTCTATTTTTGAGAAAAAAAAAGGAGAAAGAAACATGATCCTATTGATAAGAGAAGGAATAAGACACATATAATCAATGTGAGATGCAGTCACAGGAGCTCTTAAGAAGAATAATATAGCTCTAAGCTATTACATTTTACTTATTATCATTCACAAGTTCTAAATATTGGAGAATTATTATTTTTACTAATTTTTTTTATTTAGATGTTGATTTAAAAAAACTGTCTTTTTTTATTTATCTTTTTAGGAAACTAGTGCTGTTGATTTTTTTAGAGCGAGAAAGTTTGAAAGATTTATAAATAAAAAAGCATTTATTTAAAGAGAAATTTACAAAAATGACCATAAAATTTTATGGTTTTTCTAATATAACCCAACATAATTATTTCTATCCTAATTACCAAAACATAAGTTTTTTGCATCAATTCATTTCAATTGAGACTTCCCTCTCTACCATACCAACCCATAATCAGCTTTTCTCTTTTGAATCATCAATGCCAATAGCGGATGACGACGTGAAACGACAACAACAAAGATGAACAGCGAACTCGAATCATCAAATCCAACAAATTGAAAATAGCCCAAACCCTAAGTAAGCTAGTTTCATTATTTTTTTATGATTTGAATGAGATTACAAATTATTATCGGTTGTTAGAGGAATATAATGAAAAGAAATTTTGTTAAATGGATGAATTACAATTATTACACATTAAATGTTTAATAAAATGCCTCTTAGATAATTTGTGCTTAATTTTTATGTAATTAAGAATTAAAAGATGCAACAGGGTGTTTGTTGAATTTGTTGATGTGTTTTTTGCATATCAAGTGTCATGGATGGTAAATTTGGTACACATGCTGGCTATTGCACCAAAGACAGTTTTGGTATACTGTTGGTGCGACGAGCAACTTGTCGTACAAAATTTCAGTTTTTTTTTAATGTCTTAACTTATTAATGTTCTTAATTTGTTATAAATGTAATATAATAATTTAATTACATAACTTGTAAAAGATACATGGTGAAATCCAAAATAGTAAAGTATAATTCACCCGGACTAAGGAATAAACTGCGAAAGTTGTTTTAATTGTGATAATAGTAAGTATAATCCATTGTTGGAAAAAACTGATCAAATATATAATCTTTTCAAACTAAACAAAATCTATTCTTGGCATTCACATACTCTTTACAACCATTTGCCAATATCTCCAACTAACCGTCATAATACATTTGAAATAGAACTGAATCCATTAAGCTTGAAGCATATTAAAAAAAAAAAAATGATTACACACTACAAAATGTGATATGATGAATATGCCACATATTTTACATGGCTATTGCACATACTATGATTATGTGTGACATGCAAGTTTTAGAGTTCGGTATTTGATTTGTCTTATCGCAAGTTTCAAAATAATATATTATAAGCAAAAAAAAAACATATATAGCCTAAATTATAACCTCTGAAAGATATCAGATACATTTTACATAGCTGTGGCACGTACTATGATTATGAGCCACAAGGAAGTTTATGTGCGAAATGTAGTAGGACAAGTTCTTGTCGCACATAAATACCACTATATTTATGTGCGACAAGTGTTTGCTGCACATAAATACCCTTATCTCACATGATATGAGTTTCAGTTTTACCTTAAGTTTTGATTGTTTTTAATGATTTTTTAATTTCTTAACTCAAATTAAGTTCTTTAAGAAACCACATTGTTTTATGAATGGAAAATAATATCATTTACAACAAAACCTACATCAATTTGAACCTAAATCATAAAATTAATATATTAAAAGTTTATATTATGTAAGAACAAACACCGACCTTAAAAAGCTCTCTAATTGATTATTATATTTTTTAATTTGATGATTATATTTTTCAATTTGATGATTATATTTTTAGTTATGTAATATTTGATAGGGTTTGGTGATTTGTTGAGAGTGATTTAGATTTAATAATTTATTGAGAGTGTTGAGGTGCTGATTTTTTCTAGATTTTTTAGGAGTAACATTTGTTTGTAAATTTTTTGAAAGTAATAAGATTATTTGGTCCAAAAAATTAATATTTAATTAGTTATGATAAGAAAAATTTAGAGGGTCAAATAAAATTTTATGATTATTTTCGTAAATTTCCCTAAAAAAATGATATTTGAAAATATAATTAACTAGAAAAGGAGTTTTAAGAGAATTTTGGTTGGGTGTTAACCGTCATCTCACTCTTGACAAAAATAAGTCGCAATGATTGCCCAACAAAAGATCACTACGACCAAGTGAAAAAACCCACCTAAAAAATAAAAATTGCCAAAACTTGATAGTTTGAAATTCAAAGCCAGATCAATATTTCCGCCCATATAACGTAGATTGATGCGAATTTTTGATGTAGAATAAGATAAGATCAGTTTCTGAAGATAGTGACTAATTGACCAATCGAACTGAGACGCAGGCCCCCAGCTTTGATAACTACAGTACCAATCGAAGGAAGCAGTTGACACAAATTTCGGGCTCACCAAATGGCCCATCTAGTATCATTATTGGTGAATTATTCGACACTTCCAAGACATTGAAAGATCAAAAAAGCTTAACATTAATGGACCACGCAAATGAATCGTCCACACATATTGAGGTGAGAGACAGCCTACCTGCATTAATTAAAAATCGAAACCCAACTGTGACATCATTTTTTTGCTCTCATATTAAAGAAATATTGGAAAAGTAGTGAATCGTTAGTACGGCCCATCTATTAATTGCAATGATATTTATAATTTAAATATTAAATACGGATTTTTTTTATTTTTTACAGCATCAATATTGTATTAATTATGTATCATTAGATTTAATCAATAATATATAATATTTATAATAAAAAATAATTTAAAAATAATAATAAACACATTGTTAATTGGGTGGAGAATTTGTATAAACTAATAGTGACAGTGACTACCCTTAGAGTTTGAAACAATTTAACTTAAATAATATATTTTATTTAAAATTACTTTTCAACCTTCTTTTAAATTTGTAATATAATAATTTTTTTAAATAAATCTTCCTAAATCAATTACCTTAAGTATAAAATATAATATAAAGTAGGTTATTTAACACAAAGTCTTATAATAATTTGTATTGTATGAATTTAATTACAAACTATTAATACCTAAACAATAATGATAATAAAAGGCATTGTAATAAAATATTTTATATGTGTTTTATTAATAATACTATATGAGTCACAATAAATGAGAAATATTTTATTCAGCAATTATTATTGAAAAATACATATGTCTATATAACTATAGAGTGAGAAATATTTTGATTTAAATTTTTAACAAAAAATTAAACTCTTTTTTTCATGCAATTCAATGGTGGAGGATATAACATTATAAAATGTTACTTTGACTTTCAATATCAACCATTAGACTATGAGATATTAGTGACTCAAATTTTGTGTCAAAATTTTAAGTTAAAGTATCCCAAACCATGTCTTTATAATGGAAATATAAAAATATACAATGATTTTTGTTCCTCATCTTGTCCATTAAATATTATTTGATATAATATTTTATTTATTGTCACTATTAATTATTATAATAAAAGTAATGACTTTTCGTAACATAAAAATTTTATAATTACTATCAAAGAATAACAATAAAATAATCTTTCATGATTCATAAACTAAAGTTAATTAATAAACTAAAGTTAATTAGGAATATGTGTTAGATTTAACTTTTATGAAATTAATAAAGTGACATTTGAAAATAAAAATGAAAACATGCTTGTGAAAGTTAAATTTTAAAATGCTCAGATAATTTCTTATTATGTCAATAAAAATATAAAAATATAAAAGATTTTATTTCACATTTTTTCCCATGTAAATATTATTGGAGGCAATATTTTATTTATTGTCACTATTAACAAAAGTAAACATAAAATTTTATAATTACAATAAAAGGATATCAATAACATAATATTTCATGATTCATAAACTAAAACTCATTAGGAATATATAATAGATTTAACTTTTATGAAATTAACAAAGTGATATTTGAAAATAAAATGAAGATATATAGGCTTGTAAAACTTAAGATTGGTATCATATAAGAATATTAATTGTAAGATAAACATAAAGTTCAGAGAATAAGTATATTAAATGGTTGTTAAAAGTAATATATACTTCATGATCAATTATATAATGACCCCTAATATTATATAAAATAATGAGTATTTAACTATACGATTTTAAATTTTATTAAAACATGTGTGATCAAGTATTTTTTATGTTACAAGCAATCTCACCAATAAGTTTATTGACGTAACTATGACATTTATTTAAGTATATGTACTTAGTTGTGTTATTTATTAGTGTTATATCATATATAAATTTTGCAATTGTAACTTATTTATTTGATTTGTTTTAAAAAACCTACCATTATATTTTACACTTAATAGTAATAGATTTTGGAAGATTTATTTAAAAAAGGTGATCACATTTCAATTTAAAGGAGTATTGAAAAATAATTTTAAATAAAATATGTTATATAATTGAAATTGTTTCAAACTCTAAGGGTGATCATAATTATTTTACAAAATTCTCCATCCTAGACGGTTAACAAACTGTTTGCCATTATTTTTAAATTATTCATTTTTTCTTTACTACAAATATTGTGTACCATTGGACCATTGATTAAATTCAATGATACACAATTAAAACATTATTAATGCTGTAAAAAAATTACAGCATTACAGAGGAACCCATTAAATAGATATAAATCATCATATTCTAAGAACCAAAAACTCTCTCAGAAAATTTTTTGTTTTATATTTATAATTTTTTTAAATTATATGAAATTAATTTTCAAATTACAACTCATTATATAAGATTGTTACTGATATATTTACAATCAGATAATTACATTATATGTTGATAAAAATATTGTAACCTTAGGCAGATTTAAGCAATTACATTAACTCCACGCAACTTCATACGCTTTTTTTTTTTTTAAAAAAAAACAGTGTTTAACCCCTTTGTCATTTCTATAAAATTTCATACAAATACAAATTACAAACACACTCATTCGAAGGAAGAAGTTAAAAGAAAGCCTTGTCCTTCATAGCATCAATTAGAAGGCGACCTTTTTCGATGATCAAATACTAAGCCGCCCTATGAAGTGATATGAAAACAACACAACCTTGCAATTCCCATATGGATTGATCTGGATCAATCCACCTCAAATCGCAGCAAAATCATCAACGACAACAATAATAATAGTTCTTCTGATCATGGCACACAAAATGAAACCAAACTCTTATTACTGCCTGGCCTCCCAAATCACCTAGCCGATCGCTGCCTCTCTTCTCTACCTCCTGCTCTGCTCTTCTCTGTTTGCCACTCGTGGCGGCGCCTCCTTTGCTCTCCCTCTTTCCCTCCATTCTTCTCCCTCTACGCACTCCTCTTCAATAACAACAAACCATCTCATAATAATAACAACAATTATTCTTTCAACTCATCAATGGAATTCTTTTGTTTTGACCCCATTTCATCGACATGGAACCCCCTCCCCGCCCCCCCTCAAAACCCTCCTCTCCGCCTCCTCTACCGCCACCCGTCTTTCTTGTCGAGAAAACTCCCGGTGCAATCTTTAGGGGTGTGTAACAATCTCATCCTCATCGCCGCCACAACTCCCCATTTTCTCCCTGCTCTTCCTAGCCCATGGGCCTTCAACCCTCAGTCCAACACTTGGTTCTTCAGCCCTCAACTCTCTATTCCTCGCCGGTGGTGTGCCACGGGTTCCGTTGGCGGTGTAGTCTACGTTGCAAGCGGAGTTGGGGCCCACTATAGAGGAGACGTTGCGAGATCAATGGAGAAATGGGATTTGAGGAGTGACCGTTAGGATTGGAAATGGGAGAAGAAAGCTCAGTTCAAAGATGGTTGGTTTAGCAGAGAAGCCGTGGAAGCAGTAGGGTTTAAGGGGAATCTTTGCATGGTGAATCTTAAAGGCAATGGAGCTAAAGATGGTGCCATTTACAACGTTGAGTTGGACAAATGGAAGGAAATGCCCGAAGGAATGCGGGGTGGAACGGGCCGGCGGCGTCGACGATGAATGAGGAGGAGCTGTATGTGGTGAATGAAGGGAAAGGTCGTTTGAGCAAGTATGATGCTGATCATGATCGGTGGGATGAGGTGATTGAGCTGGCTGAGCTCAAAGGTGCCGAGCAAATCGCGGCGGCGAGAGGGAGAGTTTGTGCAGTTTGTGAAAATGGGGAGAGGATTATGGTTGTGGACGTGCTTGCTTCGCCGGCAAGGGCTTGGTTGGTGGATCCGCCGAGGGGGTTTCAAGTGGTTGCTGTGCATGTGTTGCCGAGGATGTGTAAGCAAGATTAGTAGTATATAGTATACCATTGACGAATGACGATATCAAGCTTGATTTTTTTATATACTATTTAGGCTTTTAAATAAGTTGTAATGTTACTAGTAATTTGTGATTATGTATTAGAATGACTATTGCATTTTAGATTTTGAGAATGGGTCACACTTCTCAGTTGAAATTGGTACGTACGTGATTTATCTACAATTTTAGTTAGCCATTAATCCTCTCTCCATCGAAGTAGAATCAACAAATTCTGTAGTTCAGTAATGGATTATAGTGAATTTGGAAGGAAGATTCAGGAAACAAATAAATAGATACTTTTCTAAGGCTCAACTTTTCTTCTTTATTGATACTTTTTTCTGTAATATTTATTAAAAGGGTGATTAAAGGATATATATACTCGATTCTGTCTCTTCTGTAAACTAGATTTCTTTATTGAACATACCAAATCCATAATTCATTCACCTAATCACAACCGCATGCTTGACTTTAGATGCTCTCTCAAAACTTTAATTGTCATCGCTAGCACTTTCAGGTTTTAAAAATGTCCATTAATGCTATATACCTGCAAACATTGGGAACAAATACAGTTGACGGAGGGTCCTACTGCCTACATCAAACCGACGGCATAGAATGATAAAAAATTTATAAATTTATTTTTTTGTTCGCTGATATTCAAACCGAAAAATTTTAGACGATAAAAGTAATACTACACTATAAAATAGGCTGGGTGTGCTGTTATTTTTGTCGTCGCTCTATCACCTTTTTATGATTTTCATTTTTTTTTACATCGTTTGCCATATGATTATATAGTTGGATTAATTACTATCACATTTGTATGCCTTAAAAGATTTAAGTCCCGCTCTCGTTTAATATGAAACAAATAAGGTCCATGGAAATTAGATGAAGTTAGGGCACGGGGAAATTTTTGACTCAGAAAAGTTGAGAGGAGAACAAATCTAAAAGAGATGAGGTCACAAGAAGGCAATCAATAAAGCTGCGAAGAAAAACCAATAAGCGCGTAGATCAACTGATATGGGGTTATCCTAGTTTAAGTAAGATTTTTAGTTTGAGATTTAAGAATACAATTGCGTTAAATACTTGTTGGAAGAGCTTTGCTGCCTTAATGGTCCTACCTGACTTAAATCTGGATTAGTTAGGGCTCAATGTTGTTTTTGAATACCAAATATTTTAATACACCAAAAATAAATATGTGAAGAAAGAAAAGTAACTTTTGCAGTTTGAGGAAACAAAGGGTGGAGAAGGCAACTAAAAAGGACAAAGTTCCTTGCTTTCATATCAGCCACTTACAATCTCACATCCACTTTATCTTATTTATTATGCTCAACAATTTAAACAATAAAGTTTCAATTCATTGTGTCTCTATAGTATGCCTTTTTTACTGCAAATGATCCATTCATTGTCAGATCGCAGAGATCATGATCAAAACGAGAAAAATCCTAATATTTTCGATCTCTCCTGTGTACTTGTTTTGGGAATTTATGACACTTGCTGCTTGTATGCTTCGGCATCCGGAATGAAGGGAGCAAGGGACAATTTCTATGAGAAATGTGGCCGCTAGAAAGCTGGAACTCATCTTCTTGAAGATTCTTAGGATAGGACGAAAGAAAATTAAAAGTGATAGCTAGGATTGACTATAATGCAATTATTAATGTTCGAACTTTCTCGACTTTGGGTTTTATGAGATACGAGCTTCAAGTTCTACATTCAACTTCTTTAAGTCAAATTTATTATAGCTTTAATTTATCACAACATAGCTACTGTACTTTAAGAAAAACAGAGATATGCTGTTTGGCTTAAAGGAAAATTTCAGAGAAAATGAAGCAATTAATTTCCAGAAGATTCAGTCCATAGCAATCGTTTACATGTTCATGCTTTCACGTGACTACTGCTTGTAACAAATAAACTTTCCCTAACTAACAAGCTAGCTGTTGATGCAAAATTCTGGTCGTGCTCTTCTGAGACCAGACTTTCTGCTCGTTCAACTTTATCTTGACCAGAACTTCTCCTCGCCCAGTTGCTTTTATTGGTTTCCTGCGTTTACAGAATAAGTCAGAGTGAGCCGGGTGTTTTCCCGGTATAAACGCTCCGACGCTCAAGTCAGATAAGAAGGTTTTTTGGAAAAAGATCGGCCGTAAATCTCTTGGCCTCTTCCCGCCGCTGATCAACATCGTGCATTGGTTGTTGGAGTTCTGTCTCCTCTGAATTCGCCATTCCGGCGTCCTCATTGAAATTTGGTCCTCCTAGGGATTGGCCTTCCCTCCTATGAACATCTTCCCGCATAGAGCAGCAACCTCCCTCGCCACTAAGTCTCCTAGTAGCGTCATCCCTTCTCGTAACATCGTAGCCTGGTGTCGGTCTACCAGCTCTCACCCTCTCTTCCCGATTCTCCCTCCGTTCATTGCGTAACTCGTCGAGAATGGATGCTAGGGCCTCCATCTGCCTTTCCATTCTCTCCATCCGGCCAAACATGGGATCACTCAGCGTTGCGTCTCCCCCTGGCGCATTACTTCCCCCAGTTTCCATGGTGTTCTCCTCTTACTTTCTCTGTCCCTCTTGCGAAGTAAGGCTTTCTGTTCGTTCCCCACAGACGGCGCCAAAATGTTGATGCAAAATTCTGGTCGTGCTCTTCTGAGACCAGGCTTTCTGCTCGTTCAACTTTATCTCGACCAGAACTTCTCCTCGCCCAGTTGCTTTTATTGGTTTCCTGCGTTCACAGAATAAGTCAGAGTGCGCCGGGTGTTTTCCCGGCGTAAACCCTCCGACGCTCAAGTCAGATAAGAAGGTTTTTTGGGAAAAGATCGGCCGTAAATCTCTTGGCCTTAGGTTTTTTATCAGTTACGAATTATTTGCTTTTTTAGCCCCTTAGAGTGATAAAAAGTCCAACCCTTTTACCTTCGCGGGGTGCCTTCTTATAGGCCTCCCGAGGATCCTTCCTCTTCTCCGAGATAGGCGGTTGCGTGTGTTTTCGTCACTGCTGTGGCAGGTGGTTGCGTGTACCTCGATTACTGCGGTAGTAGGTGATTGTGTGTATCTCCATGACTGCGATGGTGGGTGGTTGCGTGTATTCTCCTGACTGCGGTGGTAGGTGGTTGCGTGTAACCCCTGTTCGTCTTTGTCCAAGCAAGCCCTACTTCCAGCTGCCTGCTCGTCTAGTCCTGCTCGTTCTTTCGGGTCTCGCTGGAATATCCCCAAACACTAGCTACAATTTGTTACATAACAATTTTAGGAGCTGGACAGTGACCTTTAACAAACTATGCTGAGCTGTTATTTTTCATTAACAACCTTTTGCTGACGTGGCTTTATAGAGCTGCTTAAATAATGAGCTACTTTAACAGTACTATACCCCAAATCTAATAAGATTGTAAACAGTTTGTGCTGTTCAACTTTTTTCTTTCTTTCTCTCTTTCATTTTTTTTTTCTTTTGAAAGTATCATAATTGTATCATGGTTCCAGAATCCTGCTTTCCCTTTTTTTTGATCAGCCACCTAATCACCTTAAACAGAAAATCTAAACTGAAATAGATTATTTAATAATCTAATGTAATATTTTTCTTATTATACATTTTTTAAAGGCAAGGAAGTGGGCAAATTGATTTTTTTAACTCTTACCTCTGTCAGAATTCAAACTCATATAATCAGTTAAAGAAACTAGTTAAAACCCACTGAACCGAGCTTCTTATAAATGAGATGTAAATAGGATGCTTTTAGTAATACTAATTTTTCATTCTACCAACTTGAAACCCATTGTATAAAATTGGCTTAATCTTAACTAGAACCCTAGCCCCTTGCTTAATAGGAAAAAGCCGGCTTTTTGGGCCAAACTTGGTGACGATAAGGTGATCAAATTAAGTTTTTCTATCTATATATATAAAGCATTTTGTGAAGTGCTTTCATGTTAATATTAATTAATATATGTAGGTTTTCCCAGCAGTTTGGGGTGCTACTTTTAGACAAGGAAAAGTGCAACAGGAACTTATAATCCTAGCCCTGGAGAGCTTGAAATATCTAGAAGAGGAGCTGAAAGGAAAGAAGGTACTTTGGTGGAGAGACTGCGGAATTAGTAGACCTTGCCATGGGCTGGCCTGCTGTCTATGTCAACGTGCTTGTGTAAGTAACTGGCCTGGAATTAATCACTGAAGAAAAGTTTCCATTATTATTTGAATGGATGGCACTCTTTTCGGGTTCTCCTTTAATCAAAGAAAACCAGCCAGATAGAGACCACCAAATGCCATGCCCTTTCGGAGATCTACCTCACAAAAGGGCGTTCAAAATAATCTATTAAGCTAATTCTCAAGGCGCAAGTGTTTTTGGGTTTCTAAAGGTGCAATAAAATTTGGATTTGAAATGCCTTGTTCAATTCCTTAATTTGTCCTATATTCTTGATAATTATTTTGCTTACATTTTATAAGATTTCCATTACTTGATTAATTAAAACCTGGTTTAGGATCATCTTGTAAGTTATATGATTTATTCTAACAAATTTGTATCATGGTAAGGGATTACAGCAATTCAAACTTAAATGGCTAGTTAATTAAAAACTATTTGAAAATTCCTCGACCAGACCCTATTGACTTAACATTGAGTTAACCATTTTAATTATTAAAAAAATCACTAAGTGGGAGATTAATGCACATCTTGGCCTATTTTTATTCATAAATAGAAATATTAAAATCTTGTTATAAGTTTTGATAATCTTATTCTTAAAAAAAATGATAATTTTATCGGTGAATGAATACATATAATATACAACAGATGAATGGCAATTTTAATAATGTGTTGCGCCTGTTGCTGCCATAGATAAAACAAATAATTGATCTTTAATATATCTTTAAGCAGTAACGGAGTCAATCTTTTTTGCATCCGCGGATGGAATCCTACAAAATGCAATTAGCATCTCATAATTAGACTAAATAGCATGTACAGGCTCAGCTGCGAGAGCTGCAAACAACGAAACCTCGCTCACAATGGCAGAAGAAGTGACGTTGAAGTCATGGTCAAGCGTATTTGGTTGGAGGATTGTTTGGGCATTGAAGCTAAGCGGTATTCAATTTGATTTCATAGATGAAGATCTCTCCAATAAAAGCCCTTTACTTCTTCGGTGTAATCCTGTTTACAATAAAAGCCCTGGCTATCTCTGGTAATTCTTGAATACATTGATACTCATTGCTTCCTGAAGATCCTTATGAGAGAGCCAGGGCTTGGTTTTGGGCTAAATTATGCGATGATAAGGTTAGCTACATAATTAAATTTAACACACATAGCATAATTTATATAATTCGGATGATAAAATATTGAAGGTTATGCCGTCAATATGGGATTTTTTTTCTTAAACAAGGGGAAGAATAACAGGAAGCTATTGGTAAAGTTTTTGAGAACTTGAAATTATTAGATGAAGAGCTGAAGGGAAAGAAATTTTTGGCGGTGAGAAGATTGGATTGATAGATCTTGTATTGGGTTGGCTTGCTAATACTGTCTGTGTATTGAAAGTGGTAGTTGGTTTTAAAATTATAGAAAGGGAGAGGTCCCCATTGCTGTCAGCTTGGATGCGAGAGTTTTCTGAAGTTCCTCTGATTATTAAAAACCGGCCACCTTATGAGAAACTATTGGCCAAATTTCATGCCGTGCGGCAGGCCTCTCTTGTTGCTGCACTGCCTAAATGAATCGAGTTAGCAGATTAATAATTGTCAGATTTCTGCAAATGATTGATGATTCTGTTTTATACTTCCGTTGTCATCGATGTTCTGTTTCTCACATGCCATAGGATTGAATAAAAATTTACAGTATTTCACAGCTTTGTCTTCTCTGCAACACACACACGATTTTTTATGCTGCTTGCGCCCGTGTTTTAAACTGAGTTGGCAGCCCTAAAGATTGGGATGCAAGTACCAATTTCCTTATGATGGCAAGGGGGTTAGATCCTACGCGTTGTCCTTGGAATAACATCGATGGTTATGGGCGCCAGCAGTGTCAATGGCGAAATCCTCCGACACCCGAGTAGATTTGGGGCTACGTACCTCTATAAGCTTTTGGGGTTTTATAGCTCTGTAGCAAGTGAGACTTGGCACAAAGCTTTTAGATTGCTTGCTTTCTAAGGTAAATCATCTTTATTACAATGCTCTTACGTTTCTGGCTCGTGAAGAAAAAGAGTAAAATGTTGAGGTATCAATCAGGTTTTGCCGCCAAGTTGAACTATTGACAACCCTCCAAAAACATTTGAAAGCCCCTTTAGGTATTTTACATCTTTAGTCTTCATTAAAATTACATGAAATGACACAAAATTAAGTTTAAATAAAATCAATATCCTTTTTTAAGCCGAAACCCACATTCAGTGTTATATATGTATATATTCAAATGTTTTTATGTGCACCCACATATTATCGACACCCCCTCTTTCTTTTTTATCTTTCTGTCTTTAAAATTTTTCATTATTATTTGTAAACAAAGTTTTTTGGTTATGTTCAATTGTAAATTTGTAATGTTGAGAAAGATGAAACATTAAAAAAAATTGTAATTGAGTTTCACGTGGAATGGGTTTAATTAAAAAAAATTCGGAAGTGCCTGAAGGGTTACATTAGACTCTTATCTCTTGATCTATCAGGATCATCCAACTTAATTTATCTTCCCAAAAAAGCATTATTTATCATGCTCAAATTTGATATCTTGGCCGCCTGTCCAGGAGTTGCCGACATATCCAGTGTTTTCTTGTGATTGTCTTTCTGCTACTTTCTTCCTAGTTCCTACCCATATGAAAGCTTTGATAATCGTGATGTTAAATTCGTAGAATAGATAGAATAACATTTTTTATAATTTGTGGCAATTTCTTGCCGACACATATGCATATATTAACAAATTGTTTATGTTTCTCTATCAATCTTTTTCCCAAAAAAAAAAAAAAGCAGAGAGAGAGTTATTGAATGATCTTTAATAGTTTATAATTCTTCAAGCAACAATTATGTTAATTATCTTGTTTTGATGGATCCATGGAACCCTTGATTTTTTTTTTGAAAAAGGTAGGGGGGTGGGCAAGCCCAAATATATATTTTAGCCCCCCTTATCACTCCCAAAGATCGAACCCAGGCTGCGGGTGAGTTCACCGTTACCAACCCAACCACGCCCTTAGGGGCCCACGGAACCTTGATTGCATTGTACCTTGCGAAAGTTCCGGCTCTATATAAGAATCAAATACATATAACCAAACACAACAGAATGCAATTGGCATCTCATCTTTACACCTTTTTCATAGGTTCAGAGCATAAATTTAATGAGTCAGCTACTAGAATTATAGCTTTGAGAGTGTCACCAAATCATTTCTTAGTGAGTTTTTTTTTTTTGGATGATTTAATCAGCCACTGGCAACCTTTACAACCGGTTATGTATTCATATAGGAGCTGTTAACAGAGCGTGAGTTTCAGAATTTTCCTACCAGTGATTAGCAATTTCACGGAAAAATCTCGACATTGATCTTTTGGCAGCACATAAGACTGAAATTGGTTTTACAGGATCGAATTTGGGGAACTAAAATTTTCCGATCAAATAGTACATGAAAACAGCCTCTCACTTGTAGGCAATCGTTAGAGGTAATCTATTCGAGTTTCTGAAATCGAAAGCAGAGTGGGTTCTTTGGTTAGATGTACGCACATGCATTAGGGTTCGAAGATGTCGGATAGGCCAACTGTTTGATGTCCGCTCTGCAGCACATGTTCTGACTCTGAGTACTCATCAACTTAAACTGAAACAGAGTGGGAATAGGCAAGTTCCATTACTGGCTATTGGAAACAAGTATTTAGGGGAACTAGTCTTTCCTTGTAGTTGAGCATTTTCTTTGAATTTCCTTTACTTGGATATACTGTACTCCATAATATATCATTAAATATATCTTATCGTAATTGTTCTGTCGTGGATAATTGCATTATTGGTAAACTTGTATATGCGTTCTTGTATCAAGCATATATATACTTTTAACTGCATTATTCATCTACAATGTTACTTCGCTTGCAGAAGTCTTTAGGATTTATTCTTCCATAAATTGATGCTGATGACCAATTTTTTGTTCCATTACCTTTGAGATTGCTATTATCTTACACAAATCTGTTTTAAACCTTTAAATTGTTTCTAACCACTATATAATTTTATCCGACCTTAATCTTGTTACCCACAACGGACCAAAATATTGCTGCCTATTACCCCAGTTTTGTTACAAGTAAATTTACCTTTCATTAACCAACTCGACCGGCATGCTTTAAGAGAAACGTGGTCATCTGTTGGGCATAGGAGTGTGGTACCTTGCCACAGTTGTAACGTAGATATGGACTAAAAATTTCTATTCTAATTAACATGCCATGTTAATAATTGTATAAAATTCAAGAGTACCCATAAGTCAGCACATTTTTCCCTCCGTTGCCAAGAAATTGTTCACAAATTTAAAATTTCTATCCATTTGCCTCTATTTAATAATTTGAAATTGTGTAAAAATGAAGAGAACTAATAAGTCATCACCTACTAACTTTATGTAGTGCACCGCGCGCGGAGAAAAGTAAGAATCATTCATCAATTTGCCCTCTACTTTCCCATACATTATTTATCTATCGCTTAGTGACCTAATTAGATATCGGTACTTGTGGCTCTGATTACATTGGCCTAATTCATTGGAGCCGCCCTGACTATTGAATTAAAGAATCTGACGTAGCGTTAAGACATGTGTTTCATGTTGAAAAAAATAAGTCAATATTCCCTCTTTGAAAGTTCAAAATATAAATGGCAATTGTTGATACGGTTTACATAGGAAGATTTTTCGATGCATAAAGGACAAGAATAAATGGATTCATCTCTACGATTCAATGCTGATACTGTTGTGAGGTTGCACTCCAAGCACAACAATTTGAAACAGCAAAAGAAAAATTGATGAAGAAAACATGAGATAGAAGGAAGGTCATAGAGTTGCCCTAAAGGGTTTGCGTGTCTCATTTGTATAGAAAAATCCTCTACAATCCTTTTCTTAATTCAATTTGTATTAATTACCCACTTTACTTATTTAGTTTGAATTAGTCATACATGTGCCTCATCATTTAATTCAAAATAAATAATCTAAATCACAACTAGATTTGATTTATTTGGACTCTCACTTGTAATTAAGTCAAATACATCACTAATTTTAAATCAAATATAAAAATGATTGCTCTATCTTCCCTCAAATGTAGGACATTAATACTCCGAAATACGAATAAAACTCTTAACATTTCATTCTAGCGATATTCTTTTGTCCTCATATATTAAAAAAAATCTATCTTTTTCTTTTCTTGGTTTGAGCTTTGAAGTCGACGGTGATTCCTTTAAAAATTATAAATATGTACATCATTTCTCACGTCATTCGACAATATTTTTCGGGAAAAAAATAATAAAAACACTAAATGCTGAAAAAAAAATAGTGTTCAGACAAAATTGGGATTATCGTGTTATCAATTACGTGCGAGGTTAATGTTGATTTTATCAGCGTTTTGTCTTTGCATTTTATTTTTTTTTAATAATAGCAGTGCTCTTTTATTTGCGATGTCAGAGACATTGAAATATAAACTAGTAATAATAAAATTTAATTATTTTCTCTGATCTAATAAATTTTTTTTTCTGTGAATTAATTATGGCAGGAATTTTTAAAAATTGAAATTTTATACCCATTCATGTTTCGACTAATTTTCTGGAATGGCCAATAACAATAATTTAATACTATAAATAGCAAGGCTCCGCTATGAGAACTGCAAAACATACGCCTCATAATGGCAGAAGAAGTGAAGCTTTTGAAGACGTGGTCAAGCCCCTTTGGCTTGAGAGCTTTTTGGATATTGAAACTCAAGGGCGTTCAATTTGATTTCATAGATGAAGATCTCTCTAACAAAAGCCCTTTACTTCTTCAATCTAATCCTGTCTATAAAAAAGTTCCTGTACTTATACACAACGGGAAACCAATCTCAGAATCACTAGTAATTCTTGAGTATGTTGATGAGACTTGGAAGCAAAATCCTTTGCTTCCTGAAGATCCTTACGAAAGAGCCAGGGCTCGCTTCTGGGCTAAATTTGGTGAAGATAAGGTCAGTATCGATTTTCTTAAGTTTATTCTAATCAAATTATTTGAACAAATTGATGCGACATAACAATATTGTTCTCAATGATGTAGGTTTTGGTATCAATATGGAATGCTTTCATTAAGCAAGGGAAAGAACAAGAGGAAGCTATTGGCCTAGCAATTGAGACTCTAAAATTCCTAGAAGAAGAGCTGAAGGGAAAGAGATTTTTTGGTGGAGAGAAGATTGGATTGGCAGATCTTGCATTGGGCTGGCTTGCTAATTTGATCGGCGTATTTGAAGAGGTAATTGGTGTGAAACTGATAGAAAAGGAGCGGTTTCCACTGCTGTCAGCTTGGATGCAAGAGTTTGCTGAGGCCCCTGTAATCAAAGAAAGCTGGCCACCTCATGAAAAACTAGTCACCAAATTTCGTGCCATCCGAGAGCCTTATATTGCAGCTGCTGCCCAGCCTAAATGACAAATTTAGTATGTGTGGGGGATTTTGAGCCTTGCGCTCTTGTTTTGACTGCAAGAGGCTAAACCAACAAGGTTGTCTGGTTGTAGATGTTAGCTGTGTATGTTTTATGCAAATAACGGGGCTTAATTGCTGGAATTTGATAAGGAATGTAATTGTGTTAGCTTCATGAATGTTCTGTTTCCCATTCGCTAAAGCTTGGAATAAAATTTGCCTTTTGCCCTTTTCCCATTCAATACATACATGATGTATTTTCATGCCTTCATTGTCTTTGTTATACAAATGAATTTTAGTTGGTTATGACAAGTCTTCTTTACCTCTCCCAGCTATGCTAAATAGCGGACTTGATGAGTTGGTTGGAAGTGGTCCGCGCGAGAGGACTAGGGTCGAACCAAAAACATTCTGGGTTGCTCATATGAGAACCCAAAAACAAAAGCTATTTCAATAATTTTTCTATCTCACCAAACCACTATTATTATTATTTTTATTTTAGTTAAACTTTTATTCTTACCAAAATTATTTAAAAGCGCCTGAAAATTCATTAAATTTGTGGATATGTCACCGTTGATAACACTTCTATCTCTTTATATGTTCAAAGTATAAGCCTCTTTTTCAATTTTATCCAAATAAGCCTAATAAGCCTTATTTATCCAAATAAGCCTAATAAGCCTTTCTATCTCACCGAAAACTTTTCTCTAATTTCTTTGCTCTTATTTATCCAAATCAGCCTCTTTTTCAATTTTTCTTTTTTAATTGCTAATGAATAATTGAAAAAGGAACTGAGAAAGAAACGTGGATTATTTGGCGAAAAATTCAGTCCCAATTGTCAAGTAGAAAAGTTTTCGGGCCCTTCATCTACGCGGACTTGGAAAGGATAAGTCAATGGCGGGCTTGGAATAGGATAAGTCAATGGTGCTCACGCGTGGACGTCTATACAAAATTAAGGAATATGATTGTCTCCTTATGAGTTTTATTGAGTTTTTTAAAATTTTTTGTTATGTATTAGTGATAGTGTATGGGTAAAATTTAACTTTTGTTATTTTTTATATTAATTACCAATCAGCAATTGAATTATTTACTCATGACATAATCAAATTAAAAAAGAATTGTAATCATAAAATTAAAATGAAGATAAAGTTAAAAGATAAGAAAAACATATATTCTAATGCACTATTTTTTATCTTTAATATATTGCATTTCGTGTTCTTCAATTTCCTTTTTATCTTCTTCCGTATGAAAGACGTTAGGATAAACTCCTTTTATTTGATTGCAATTATTGTCTTTTTCTTGAACAAGGAATAAGGTGAATTTTTTTCTTTGGACTCGACTAGGATGATTTTGCTAATGAAAGCTTCACAAAACACTAGTGAAGTGTTGGCCACGTCATCAAAAATCCTTAGACGGAAATTTATGAGTAAGAAAGTCTGGAGAGGGATAAAATTAATCTAATTTATTTTGTACATTTTATTTTTACCGAATATTGGAAGATTTATACAAGTCACTTGTCTTAAATTAACCCCACCCATTCTTCTCATAGTCCACAATTTAAAAAGGGTTGAGTCGGGTTATATAGATATGAGAAATTAAAGAGTGGTGATACTAGAACTCCTTTATTTATTTCGGCAACCTTCTTTTTTCAATTACTTCATTATTTCTAAAATCATCTTCATTAAAAATTAAAAATATATTTATTTTTTTAACTTTTGTTTTTTCTCTCATCCACTCTCTCTCTTTTAGGAATCACCACCATACTCACCTTCATCACAACAAAATCCATTACCAATATTGAACAACATTTATTTTTAATTATTTTTTAATATTTTTCTTTGTTCAACAAAGGGAACAAAGTGTTTAATGAATGAAAACATATCAAATCCTCAAATCAACTATGCACAACACCTAGCCAAATCGCAATTGAGATTTTTTTTCTCAGTCATTAATAAGTCACCACCCCTTTAGCAAAGCCTCTACCATCAGCCAGTCTCTAATTGTTTTTGACCATCAGAGTAGGATAATGACACCTAATTGTCACTGGGTGAGTATTTTGCGCAGCTAACCCGTGCGACACTTAGACAACTTTGCCGAATGTTGCTAAGTAAGCCTAGAGCTTCTCGAACTAGAGAAGAGAGCAATGGAGCCGAATAGGAAACTTGTATTGCACAAAGAGAGATTACAATGCTTGAGTTGCTTACAAAGCTTGTTGTTGTGTTTGTTAGATGCAAATGCCTAATGCCATCCTATATTTATAAGGGAGACTTGCCAAGCTCTAGAGATTCTAGAAAATTCTATCACTTCCTAGCTATTTACATGTGTTGGAATTGTACAGAGAATTCTAAAGTATTTACAAGCTCATGTGCTAGAGTTGCCTAGAATGTTCCGGAATTGGACCAAGCTAGCACTCTAGGCCTTATGTTGACTCTCTAGCCCGAAATTGTGGGCAATTAGGCTAGCGATTTGGGCGGTCCGTAACATAATGGTTCATTTTTTTAATTACATTCAAAATGAAGTAAAGTTTGGTTCATCAGCCACCTTTAAGCTATGGCTATCCCTATAGTACGAACGCGCAAAAGTTTCGATACTTTGATTCACAATCAAAAACTAAAAGTGGATTTCAATGACATATAAAATAGATTTGGAATTCAACACTGAGTTCTTATTTTGGATTCCATTCAAATCAATGCTCTCATAAATCTAATTCAATATTATGATGGATTTGGTGGTCATGAAAATGGGTAAAATGGTGATTGTTGAAGGAAAGAGAGAGAGAAATTGTGCACATAAGAGAGAAAAGAAAAAAAATAGAAAAATAAGTACTTCTTTAATTTCTAACGAGGATAAATTTAGAACTAAAGGCTCTGAGTTTTTTCAGCCCACTCCAAACTGATTGTCAATGAAGGCAAGAACCTAATATTATGGACTAATTGTAAAGTTGGTCCCATTTAACTTTTGTAGGAAAATCATCAAATCAAATGTCCTCTGCAACCAGCACATTCATCTGCCCACATTTTTCCGCCTTGTGCCACAATTAAATGCACAATCATTCGGCTCTGATTGATTATATGTTGGAGCCCATTAACATAAAATATCTACGAAGCATGAGTGACATATCCCGTTCTTGAAAGATAGTGTACACCTTTTCAATTTGGGAGGCCCTAAGTTACGTTGAATTACGGTCCTCTTACAGCGACAATATCACTGGTGGGATTGGGTACTATTACTGTGAGAGACGCCAGCCTTTCAACTTTGACACGAAAAGAAGAAAGAGATGCCTCTAGGAAATTATATACACGTCATCTCTTACATCATTTCCCCACTAAATCAATACTGGAAGAATAGTGGAATGATGCAAAATAGGGGATAATTTTAATCTAAATCCACCCAAATTTAAGCTAATATTTAGGAAGGTCAATAACAAGCAATACACGTATGAATTATAGATAGCGAGGCTCAGCTGTGACTCTGAGAGGTGCAGAACAAGATCTGATGGCAGAAGAAGTGAAGCTTTTGACGACGTGGTCAAGCCCCTTTGCTTTGAGGGTTGTTTGGGCATTAAAGCTGAAGGGTGTTCAATTCGATTCAATAGAATAGGATCTCTCCAACGAAAGCCCTTTACTTCTTCAGTACAATCCTGTTCACAAAAACAAAAACGTTCCTGTGCTTGTACACAACGGGAAACCGATCTCAGAATCTCTCGTAATTCTTGAATATGTCGACGAGACTTGGAGGCAATACCCTTTGCTCCCTGATGGTCCTTATGATAGAGCCAGGGCTCTCGTTTGGGCCAAATTCATCGATGATAAGGTAAGAGTAATTTCTCTTGAAATTTATTAAAATTCAGTTGATACAAATGAGTTTATTCAAACCGATGAATTCAAGATCTCTCTTGGATTTCAATATATGTTATGCAGGTTTCTCCATCAATATGGGGTGTTTTCATTAAACAAGGGAAAGAACGAGAGGAAGCTTTTGATCAAGTTTTTGAGAATTTGAAATTTTTAGAAGAAGAGTTGAAGGGAAAGAGATTTTTTGGGGGAGAGAAGATCGGGTTTGCAGATCTTGCATTGGGTTGGATTGCTGCAAGGGTCCGTGTATCGGAAGAGATTATTGGTGTGAAAATTGTGGAGGAGGGGAAATTTCCACTGGTGTCAGCTTGGATGCAAGAGTTTGTTGTTAAGGTTCCAATCATCAAAGAAAGCTTGCCCCCTCATGAGAAACTAGTCACGAAAATACGCGGCATCAGAGAGAAATTTATTGGAGCTGCATAGCCTAAATGAATTCAGTGCTTCTTGTTGTAATTCATGGCATGAGAAGATTAGTTGTGTAAAACCAACTGAATTTGTATAACTGAAAAAAAAGTAACTGTTATCACTTTCATATCATATCGGTTTGTACACGTTAGTTTGTATTAGGCTATTTATTGCTCTATTATTGTTGTTAACGAGCTTGCATCAATTGACTACAAGGTGATTGATAAAAGTTCTAAGCGTTGCACAACGCAGTGCTTATTTGCGTCAGCTGAAAGAAATTGGGGAAGGCTAAAGCCTTCCCGTAGCTTTGTTATGGAGACACTAGAGCGACGAACAATTAAGAATGAAATTGCTAAAGCAGTAACAGTTGCCATGACTGAGAATGACACAAATGAGAGATGTTAATTTGTATCAAAAAGGGTAATTTTGGGGCGTTTATACAATGATTTTTTTTCCAAAAATTAACTATCCATTATTTCCATGACTGCATGGATTTTGTAGGATTTGTTGCTGCATAATCTTCAACTGAATCATAAAAGAATGCAATATTAACGTTGCAATTTGCAAAGCCCAAAGGCCGGAAACAATTTACACTAGGGATGGTAAAAATTCTCATAGGAACGGATATCTTCGGAGATTTTCTCTATTTGGAGATGATACATAGATAATTTTATACCCGATTTCTTATTCAGGAAATGGATAGAGAAAAGTTTTTACCCAATTTTTTATTCGGGAAAGGGAAGAGAATGAGATGGAATCTTCATCCCCTCCCATTTCCCCATTTTAATTTTAATTTTTAAAATTACTAATAAATGAATAATAAAATTTGAATTATATTATAAAATTTTAAATATTGGTAAAAATACCAAACATCAAAATATCTATATTACTAAACTTTTAGGCCAAATTAACTAATTAAAATCTTAAATTTTTATTTAGAACATTAAAAATGCCGGGTAGATTCTATTAGACCAAAAATTTTGTTTTAATTTTAATTTTTTATTAAAAATATTAATTAAATATCTACATTTATTTTATTTATTTTATTGTCAATATAAAAGTAAATTCTTTCTCTTTTTGTTATAGGATTATGAAGATTGACAAAGATAATTATTTTGATAATTTGTATTTTACATGTGACTTTTGTAATTGAACAATGTTAATGCAAGATATATTTCGAACTTTACTTTTATTTAAATTTTTTTATTTAATATAACTAACTCAAAAATAAAAAAAAAATATATTAATTATTTGGGAATCGGGAACCCTCGGGAATCTTTTGTTATTATTCGGAAAGAAAATATGGATTCTCTTAAGTAATTCTGACAGGGATGTGGACATGAGCAAAATATTGGGGATGGGTACGGGGAGATTGGTCCCCTCTCCTCCCCATCCCTAATTTACACATGTCTTTTTATTTATTTGTACCAACTAATTAAAAGAATCCAATCGTCATAAATATTGTTAAATCATTCATTAACAATATTTTTAATTAATCATACAACGTAATACCACAATTTTCTTGGAAGTGTGAGGATTTAGAATGTTTTAATTATCTTTTCCTTAAATTCATGCCGGTAATGCTCAGTAATGTGGCGAGGGAAATCAATCAAGAGATTCTCTAACAAAAGTATGCGGTGAATTTCAAACTGTAATAAATACTCCCAATAAATATTTTGTATTCAGAAATGTACGTATTTAGATTTTAGAATCCTTTTCTTATCATGTGGAATGCATGTGGAGCGCCCGCATCAATTTTCATCAGTGTTTATGAAGAAACAAAAAAAATGTCTAATTGTTGGTGTGGCTGTAAGGATGGCAAAAATCCCCACACGGACAGGCACCCTCGAGAATTTTTTTCTATTCGGAGAAGGTACGGGGATAATTTCACACCCAATTTCTTATTCGGAGAAGGGATGAAAATTTTTTTTACCCAATTTCTTATTCAGAGAGGGGAGGGGGATGAGGTGAAATCTCCATCCTCTACCCATTTCTCTATTTTAATTTTAATTTTAATTTTTTAAAATTACTAGTCAATAAATAATAACATTTGAATTATAAAATTATAAAAATTGGTAAAAATAACAAATAACAAAATATTTATATTATTAAACTTTTAGGCCTAATTAACTAATTAAAGTTCTAAATTTTTATTTAGAATATTAAAAAGACCGGATAGATTCTATTAGCCCAAAAATTTTATTTTAATTTTAATATTCATTAAATATTTTAAACTTAAATCTATTTTTTTTTATTTTTAGATGTTATAATTGCCCACAACGAATCACAATTTTAATATCTAATTTAATTTAATCTAATATTTGCTCTTGACTTACTCTAATTTAACTATTGTGCTGTAAAGAGAATAGTCCACATTTATAAAGTGTCCAGGCCACGATTGAAAAAATCAATTTTGAATCTAAATTTGATTTTATTTGTAATAATTTTTTATTAGACTATTAATTTGTTCATGATAGTTTGTAAAAGAAGTTTGTATCCCTTGCATACTGCGTTATTTACTAATTTAATGTATGTGACTTTTGTAATGGATATTAACATAAGGTATTTTTCGAACTTTACTTTTATTTGAATTTTTTATTTTAATATGATTAACTCGAATTGAAAACAAAAAAATATATTAGTTATTCGAGGATCGAGAACCCTCGGGGATGCCCTATTATTATTCGGGGAGGGGATGAGAATTTTCTTAAGTAATTCTGAAGGGGACGGAGAGGAGACGAGAACATTTGTAAAATATTGGGGATAGGTACGGGGAGATTGGTCCCCTCCCCTCCTCATTGCCATCCCTACGTGGCTGTGTAGTGTAGTAGTGTAAAGAGCTTTATATAGAGAAAATATAAAGATTTAATCAGATTTTTTTTTAGGGTGAAACTATTTAAACCTACCATAATACTTAATAAATTCATATATTTAGTCAGTTCTTTATCAAAGTTTGTAATTTTATCTATTACTCTATAAACCCACTAATACGCCCAATATTCTTATCGTCTTTATAAGATAATTGCTAAGTTACAGCTGCTGTAATTTACACTCCATTAAAAATATATGTAACAAATTGTAACAGGTGATAGGACCCGCATGATCTTTGATATTACCGTTACCTTACACTGTTAATTAAAGATTGCGAATTTAATGTTCACAACTTACGACTATCTTTACTTTTCATGATTTTTTTTAAATAACATTTTCAGCATGTGAGTCGAAGAAATGTACTTTTTAAAAATTTTGTTAATAAAATGATTTAATATGGAATGTATTTGATATCTTATTAATAATTATGACGATCAGATTCTTTGAATTAGTTTCGTACAAAGAAATGAAAAGACGTGTGTGAATTGTATTTGTATCCGGCCTTAACCTTTGCAAACTGCAACGTTAATATTTTTACATGCATCTCTAAATTACATTCTTTTTTCACTTGAAGATTATACAGCCAATAAATCCTACAAAATCCATGCAATAATGGAAATCATGAGTTGGTAATTTTTTAAAAAATCATTGCATATAAGGAAACTAAATTATATACGTTGAACCTTCCTTATTTTCCCTATCTAAATTTCTCATTTCTAATTCATCTTTAACACCATTTCCTCCTATATAAACACCCCCAAAATTACACTTCTTAATTAGAAATTAACTTCTTAATCAGTCATGGCAACTGTCAATGCTTTAGCAATTTCATTCTTAATTCTTTGTCTGTCTAGTCTCTCCATAACAGAAGCGAAGGGAGGCTTTAGCCTTGATTTAATCCGTCGTGACGCGCCTAAATCTCCCTTTTACAGTGCTGATGAAACTTACCACCAAAGAGTCACAAAGGCCTTGAAACGATCTGTTAATCGTGTCAGCCATTTTGATCCAACTATTATCACACCAAACACTGCCCAAGCTGACATAATCTCAGCCCTTGGCGAGTATGTTATGAATATATCCGTAGGAACTCCGCCTGTTGAGATTTTAGCCATTGCTGATACTGGAAGTGATCTTATATGGACTCAGTGCAAGCCTTGCACTGAGTGTTACAAGCAAGCAGCTCCGTTCTTTGATCCTGAGCAGTCCTCGACTTACAAAGATCTTTCTTGTGACTCAAGGCAATGCACTGCTTATGAGAGAACTTCCTGCTCAACGGAAGAAACTTGTGAATACTCGGCCACGTATGGCGATAGATCTTTCTCAAATGGTAATCTTGCTGTTGAGACTGTCACATTAGGTTCGACAAATGGCAGGCCTGTAGCTTTGCGCAATATAATCTTTGGTTGTGGGCATAACGATGATGGAACCTTCAATGAAAATGCAACTGGCATTGTTGGCCTTGGAGGCGGCTCTGTTTCGCTTGTTACTCAAATGGTTTCTTCAATTGGTGGCAAATTCTCTTACTGTCTGGTTCCGTTTCTATCTTCTGAAAGCTCCAGCAAAATCAATTTCGGAAGCAATGGTGTTGTTTCTGGAACTGGGGTTGTTACTACTCCTTTGGTTGCCAAGGATCCTGACACATTTTACTTTCTTACATTGGAATCAATCAGTGTCGGCAAAAAGAAAATTCAATTTGTTGATGCTTCAGAGGGCAACATCATTATTGATTCCGGAACTACATTGACATTTTTGCCTCCGGATATTGTCTCAAAATTGACTTCAGCAGTGTCCGATTTGATCAAAGCTGATCCCATTAGTGATCCTGAGGGGGTCCTTGATCTTTGCTACCCTTATAGTTCTGACTTTAAGGCTCCACAAATCACAGTACATTTCAGCGGCGCAGATGTGGTGTTGAGTCCTGAGAACACCTTTATCAGGACAAGTGACACAACTGTGTGCTTCACGTTTAAAGGAATGGAAGGGCAATCAATTTATGGCAACTTGGCTCAGGCGAACTTCTTGGTGGGATATGACACAAAGGCAAAGACTGTGTCTTTCAAACCAACTGATTGCTCTAAGTAGTGATTAATTGTGAAGTATTTTAGTTCTTATGTTTATGTTGTTATCCTTATGTTTTTGTGTTGCTGTTATTTGTGTTCTTATGTTTCAGAATTTTCATTTGATGTGTGATAATACAATAAGTTCTCTTCCTCATTATTTGTAGTTTTCGATTTCTCCTCTCTATTGTCCTAGCCTTGCATGTTTCTCTTTGTAGGTCTTTTATCATTATGAACTTCTGATTTGATTTTCAGATTTAATGGCATTGAGAAAAAAGGGCACTAATTACAAGGTCAAATTCAACTGCCTTTACTTGACCATTATCTCTACGTTGAAGCAAATAAGCACAAGGCTTAGAACTAGTAAAATTCAAAGACCCTGTGATCAATTGATCGAAACTAGTAAATACAATAGCAATACGGCAGCAATAAGAACAACCATGTATCAGAAACAAAACAATTTTATAGTTCATCAAGTCGACTATGTTCCCTGACAATAGATACCTCTATCGGGCTCAGAAATCTTATTGCTATGTTTTATCAAGAGCACGCATATTTCCATCAATTTTATTTTTTACATAAACCTGAATCACAGCAAGAAGCTGCTAATTCAATTCACAACAAGAAGCTGCTAATTCAGTTCATTTAGGATGTGCAGCTACAAGATATTTCTCTCTGATGCCACGCATTTTGGTGACCAGTTTCTCGTGAGGTGGCAAGCTTTCTTTGATTACTGGAACCTTAAGAAACTCTTGCATCCATGCTGACACCAATGGAAATTTCTCATTCTCTATAACTTTCACACCAATCTCTTCCAATTCAAAGACCCTCTCAGCAATCCAACCCAATGCAAGATCTGCATATCCGATCTTCTCTCCCCCAAAAAATTTCTTTCCCTTTAACTCTTCTTCTAAAAAACTAAAATTCTCAAAAACCTGAGCAAAAGCTTCCTCTTGTTCTTTCCCTTGTTTGATGAAAACACCCCATATTGATGGAAAAACCTGTGATATATATTGAAATCGAAGAGATATGCCAAATTACATTCCTTTGAATCTTTTGTACATCCTTAAATCTTTTATATATCTGTTTTACATGCAACCAACAAATAAAATCATGACTCAAACTCATGTGTCGAGCTAGAAAGCAACTATTTGAAAATAGGTCCTGGAGTGTAAGATCAATTGTTAACTAATTTCAAGAGAAATTATTCTTACCTTATCATCGCTGAATTTGGCCCAAAATCGAGCCCTGGCACTCTCATAAGGATCATCAGGGAGCAAAGGGTATTGCTTCCAAGTCTCATCAATATATTCAAGAATTACCAGAGATTCTGAGATTGCTCTGCCGTTGTGTACAAGCACGGGAATCTTTTTGTAAACAGGATTGTGCTGAAGAAGTAAAGGGCTTTTGTTGGAGAGATCTTCTTCTATTGAATCAAATTGAACACCCTTCAGCTTTAATGCCCAAACAACCCTCAAAGCAAAGTGACTAGACCATGTCTTCAGAAGCTTCACCTCCGCCATTAGCTGATCCTTGTTATATCTAAATTTGTACTTTTCGTTATTGACCTACTTAAAATTAGCTTAAATAGACTCAAATTATCCCTTATTTTTCAAATGTAAAATGGCTTCAGCATCAATTTTTAATTTTTTTGTAGTATTGATTTAGATGGGAAATGATGTAAGAAAGGACGTATATAATTTTTTTTTTTACATTTCTTTCATGCCAATTGCCAAAGATAAAAGAAAGGACAAACCTTGCGCTTCATAGATATTTAATATTTTATGTTAATATGTTGGCCCCCAACTGACGATCAGAGCCGAGTTATGTCAAAAGTCAGCACTCACAACTCACACAGCGAAAAAGTATGGATAGATGAATAGAGTGGGGAACAGTCGAACAGAGCAGGTTTGAATTTGATGATTTTATATTTTTAATACAAAAGCAAGTAGGACGCATTGAGGCTCTTGTCTTCTAGACCATTCAGTTTGGGATGGGCTAAAAAACTCAGAGCCCACGATCTAAACAAGCCCAGATCATTTATCGAGTTGGGGTTGAATTTTGTCCCATCTTTATAATCCAACTCAACCCCTTACATTAATAAAATAAAGCGTTGGGTCAGTTTGCGAGAAAGTTAGTAACTAAAGAGAAATCAGAAGTTATTTGTATAAATAATTAACAAAATCTTAATTAAAACAAAATAATAGCAATATCTAAATAGCATCAATTTTAATTGGGTTAATTTTGGATTCTTGAATAACCACCCCAATTTTGGTTCTGTTGTTCGACCTTAATCGATTCCGAACCAACTCTTGTCCACTCTTCAAACGTAAAGGAGAAAAATTGTAGAACCACTAAAATTCATATGTAATCAAAGAGACAATGAAGGCACGAAACACACAATTACACAATGTATCTATTGAATGGAAAATGGCAAATTTTTTTCCTAACCATAGAGCTAACACAATTACAAACTTCATCAAATTGCAAATAAGCTCCATTATTTGCATAAAAGCAAATGCAATGTACACGAAGACAACCTTGTCGGTTTAATTATCCACTTGTAGTCGAAACAAGAGCTCAAGAACTCAAGGCTCAAAATTCCCCACACACACTAAATTTGTCATTTAGGCTGGGCGATAGGGCTCTCGCATGGTACGATATTTGGTGACTAGTTTTTCATGGTATTGGTCAGCTTTCTTTGATCATTCGGATCTCAGCGAACTCTTGAATCCAAGCCGACAGAAACTGAAGCCTATATATAAAAGTCAATATTAGACCCAATAACCCAATTCAGCCCAGCAGCCTCAAGCGCGGGATGTGTTACATTCTTATCAGATTTCGCGCCGAACATCACCTGATGGAAACATGTGAGAAAAATGTGGAGTTTAGTCAAGCTAATTGTTTTGGACATTCAGCGGCAGTGTCCATTCCTACTACAGCCTAAAAGATAATGTAGGTTGGTTGTATATTATGAGCGAGGTAACTTTCAAACGGCGTAACTTAGACTATGAGGGTTCATTTTTTATGTACAATATACAATTTCGAAACTTGGCCCTTCTATTACATGGTCGAGCTAGAAATTCTACTTATTTTCTATTTATTTTTTAGTTTTAAGATATTTTTTTATTTTCATGATCCTTTTAGAATTTTATCTTTTTTTTTAAATATTGGAATCAGACGCCGTTTGTTTTGTTTTTCTTAGTTTAACTAGGATAATCTTATTATTAAATAATATTTTGAATTTGTCTATTTTGATAAATTTGTGATATTTAAGAATATTATATAAAGGGGTTCAAAACCCTAATTTTATTAATTTAAACTTACTCAATAAATTTTGTTTTTCAAAAACTTGTGTTTCATCTACCTTTCAATCTTTTACGTTTCCATTTCGTCAAAAGGCTTCTCGAGACTATGAGGATTTGAATGTCTTAATTGTCATTTCCTTAAATGTGTCCAAGGAAATCAATCAAGAGATTCTTTAACAAAAGTATGAGGTGAATTTCAAACTGTAGTAAATTCTTGCTAACGAATATTATTTTGTATTCAGAAATGTAAATATTTAGAATCCTTTTATTATCACAAGAAATGAACGGAGAGCACCCACATCAATTTTCATAAGTGTTTGTAAATTGCAAGAAGAAAAAAAAAGTCCAATTGTTGCTGTGGTTGCGTAGTGTGTAGGTGTAATAAGTTTTAGATTTATAAGAGTTTAATATGATTTATATTTTTTTTACTATGAGGTCTATTTGAACCGATCATAATGCTTAATAAATCTATCATTAAAATTTGAAATTTCATCTAATCTATACACCCAACATATCCTTATCATCTATTTAATTATTAGCGGATTCTAGCTCTAATATTTATTTTGTCTTAATCATGGTTTTATTACCAAATCATCCATCATTGGCTTGTTCCAGTTGTTCCCCCCCCCTTTTTTCTTCCTTAAACGAAAATCTATCTTATTTGAAAATCCATTATTATTATTTTTTTTAACGCCAAGTGTATTGTTGTTTAATTTATATCAATGACAATAAAGTATTATAAATCTTACTACAATTCTACAAATAAAACTCAACACAAATTTGCAATCTTTTGATCTTTATGAAGAGATCATTTTCAAATTTACTTCTTTTTAATGAAACCTAATTGTTAAAGTTTCATGGAGTGCATTGCATAATGCATAATATATGCAATAAGCCAATAACAACTGAGAAACAGCAGACTAATTAATTGAAAGAAAGCCTAGATTAAGAGAAGTTGTACAAAATACAAGAATAAACATTAAAGATTAGCAATCCATCATCAGGTTGAAAAACAATGGTAGGGAGGGGGAAAAAAAGGTTGTAAAACACGTTAAAGAGTTGGATTATAACAATAATTTAACTTAAGGATTTATATGAAATAAAAATATCTATTAAAATTAGGTGCAGAGGGGATTTGGATGGGTTTTCTTTCTTTTAATGTAACTATGACCGAAAAGGGGTTTTTATTTGTATTGTAAGGGGAGGCGTTAATAACAGCACTATTTTTATATTTGACATCAGAATACAGGATAACACTATATATAATAGGACCTCGATAAATTAATACTTGATAAATTGATAATATTGATTAAAGAACAGTTTTCTTCAGTCCTAAGTCAACTTGGTAAATTAATAATTCAATAAATTGATTAGATAATAAATTTTCAAAAGGGCTTAACTAATACATAAATTAATAATTAGCCAATTTGAAATTAAACACATATGATTTGTCTAAGATTTTCTTTGCTGTACTAGTATAATGATTTATGCATTACCTTAGTAATTGTTGTTGCTTCCTTTACACCTTTTAGAAGAAAAGCCAGTATTGTGTTTTATTTGATATGTTAAGAGAAACAAGAGAGAAATTCGCTTAATACCTCATCTCAAAAAAGTCTTCTGTGATGAGTTATCATGTAATTGTGATCTAGCCATGCAATCTAACAAAAGAATTATTAAGTGATTGATTTACTGAATTAAAATCAAATCAAAATCATATTATACAACTTGATAGAATCATTGTATTCTTTAATTATACTACTATACTTTATAAAAGTCCCTATTATGAACGTGATATTATCTTAATAAATTAATAAAATTATTAACTTATTGATATACTAATATTAGCTAAATTAATAGATTTTTCATGATCCCGAAGTTATAGATTTATCAAGGTTCTATTGTATATGGTGTTACAATTAATTAAAAAACTATGTTAATACCATATGATTATGTACTTGTTTCTATAACAATTAAATAAATATTATTTTTCAGCTTTATATAAAAGAAATTAAGGGGATTTAATTAGATTTATATTTCTTCTAATATAATTGAAACAAAGCCCATAGTTTTATTTGAACTATAGTGCGGCGTTTGTAGCAGCATTCTTTTTATATTTAGGGGCCCTTTTTTTTCACTTAGTGATTTAATTGACTTAGTTTTAATTAGTTAAGTCATTAAATTATGAAGCTATTAAGCTAATTTTTTTTAACTTTTTATTAATCTAAAGAATCTTAAAGATATCATTAAAAGATATTCTCCCTATCTAATTAATTAATTTTCATTCTTACCTAAATAAAACTTAATAATTAGTATTATTACCCATCTCTATATAACTTGTGCTAATATATAGTGGTAGACTATTATTATTTTTATCTTTTTATTTTCTTCAAATTAAAATTATTTATCTTCATTTTTTTATTAATATTTTTCATATAAAATATCATAAACTACAATAAAATTGATTAACATAATAATATAGAATAGTGAAGAGTTGTATCCAATTGAATATGATTTATGTTATGATAATATATATTTTATTTATATTATTTGATATGTTTATTATTTATTTAACATTCATAATTTCTAGGAGCATAAATGTAAAAATATTAGCTTTTAGATTTTTAAGCTAAAAAATAATTTATATTTATTTTTAGTGATTCAGACAAAAAAAATATTATTTTAATTTAAACCCAAACTCTATTTAAAATTCAAACTAATTTAAATTTCAAATAAAAAAAATAATCACCGCCTTAATATAGCAATTAGCTGAAGTGTTGGACTATTGATTATCGCCCATGTTTATGATCTCGGCCCACACAATAATAATAAGATGGTTTAAAGAATTTTTCCTCGTTTGAGGTCAAAGAAAAGGAAAGGGAGATAATCAGATAAAAATAGAGGGACCGAAAAACACCAGGGTCAAATACACATAGGCATCGGGTCGTCGTGTGGCAGCCAAAACGGTCTTAAGTTCCCATTGAGGGCAAAATTATTATCGGCGACTGAAGACTAAAAGACTAAAAGACTTATAGAGTCAAGCACCACACGACAACCCAAAAGCATAGATAAAAATAAGGCAACTGAAAATAATAAAAAAAGAGAATTGAAAGAATGGGGAATGGGAATTAAAAGAAACTGATCAGAATCATTAAATCTTAATCATATATTATTGTTCGCTTGTACTTTAGTAATTAATAAAACGGTTAGCAATTCTTGAGAGGAATATATATTGTAGCTGTTGGCGACTAATAGATGATTGTTAATTATTAATGAATCAGATATTGTGTTTTGTGTTAGATTTAGTGTTTGATGATCTTTTCAGTGACACAGCGACACAAATAACATCAAATATGTTAATTTATACGATATCGATTCAAAACCAAATACAGTAAAACGAACTAATCGTTCGTAGGATGATACAATCTTGCGAAATACAAAATGAACCCCCCCCCCCCCAAATTAAAGAAAAAACAATATCGCAAACTACATTTATTTAAATAGATTTTATTCAGCTCCAATCGCATTAGAATTTGAAATCGGTTGATCGGCTAAAGAAAGTGGCTTGAAAATCACTCGATCAAACTCTAGTAGAGTGGAGAATATCGATTAACTTTCCCAAATAATTACTGCTTGGTGCAATCAGTCGGTTTAAATGACACTGTTCCTTGTTCTATGTCATAGCCGACCAAAAAGTTAGTCTGCATTATATTACCATAAAGTGGCCGCCTATTGGTACCTTTAAAAACAGAACACACAATATCCTCCGAAACCTTCACAAAAAAGTTGGAAGTACTCAGTTTCACATCTGCGCCTCTGAAATGTATTGTAACTTCAGGAACTTGAGATAGTGAATTGGAACTGTAGCAAAGTTCAAATGATCCTTTAGGGTCTGCAACAGGTTGTGCCTCAATCATACTGGACATTACTGACAACAATTTTGAGTTATAACCTTCTGGCAATAAGGTGAGTGTTGTACCAGAATCGATTGTAATGTCTGGAGTCGATAATCCTAGTCTTTGGTTTCCTACACTGATTGCATCAATTGTGAGAACATAAAAGGTTTTGGCTTTAACAATCAAGGGAGTAGAAACCACTCCTGGACCTGAAACAATTCCATTGGTTCCAAAATTGATTTTGGTTGAGCTTGCCTGAACCAAACAATAGGAGAATTTACCAGCAATTGTACTTCGCATTTGAGAAATAAGTGAAATATCGCCGCCTCCAAGGCCAACAATTCCGGTTGTTTTTGAATTAAACAAGCCACGATTTTGTGTTCCGCAACCAAAGGTTATTCCAGGCAGAGCCACGGCCTGTCCTGTTGTTGAACCCAAAGTAACAGTTTCCGTAGCAAGATTGCCAATTGAGAAGGATCGATCTCCATAAACGACCGAGTATTGACAATTTACTCCAGAGCAAGATTTTTGGTTAAGAGACGCACATTGGCTTGAGGAGCATGGAAGAGATTTGTAAGTAGATGACTTTTTAGGATCAAAAAGGGGAGAGTCCTGCATGTAACATTGTGATGGTGGGCAAGGCTCGCACTGCGTCCATATGAGGTCACTTCCTGTATCAGCAACAGCTAGTCTTTCAGTCGCGGGAGTACCAATTGATATACGTATGAGATACTCTCCGATATTGGGTATTATATCAGCTTGGGGAGCTTTTGATGAAGATATTGATGAGTTCTGATTAAAGTGATTGGGACGATTGATAGAACGAGTAAAAGCATTTCTCAATCGTTGGTAGGGAGTTTCACTGGAGTTGTAAAAGGGAGACTTGGGAGAGTCACGGTGGATTAGCTCAACACTGAAACCTCCTGTTTGAGCTTCTATTGGAGAGACAACATAAAAAAAAAGAAAGAAGAGAATGAATGCACAACTCAAGAAGGTTGCCATAATCAAAGCTGTGATTGAGGTAATAAGAAAGTGGCAACGAGTCTATGCTTATATAGAGGAGGACACAGAGAGATAATTTGCAAAATTTAATTAATTTTGAATAGAAGACCAAAAATTAAAAAAAAAAAAAAGGAAAGAAAGTGAGCTTCCAAGAAAATGAATCTTAAAGAAAGTGAGCTTCCAAGAAAATGAATCTTTCTTGTGTAGTAAGCTTTTGTTAGAGTGACAATTATCTTATTGTTGCAACTCCGGTGACAATTTTTGAATTTGTTTGGCTTAAAAATCCTTCTTCTATGTGAACTTAGCTCAGATGAAAGGGAAGCAAGCTTAGCCACATGTTAATGTGATCGAGATTGTTTATTGGTGAAATATAAATTATATAAACTAAACTATAAGCATAATGCATGTGAGAATCATTGAGGACAGCTTATAACTTTGATCTTATCGTCTAATTATTTGATGCCTAGCTACGATGACATCACAACAGGTGAAGTAAGCATGCACTTTGATCATCTTTATATCACGCTTTACTCTTTACGAAGTCAGTCTTTCTTTTATGCAAACGCTTTTGCTTTTTCTTAAGACTTATTTCTTAAATATATTTTGTTCGACTTTTAGCATAAAAATAGCATAGTCAGTTAATGCTTTAAATTTACAATTGTTCATCGTTTACCAAGTCTGTTGCCAATATAAATTTCATAGTCTGAATGACTGTCTTGTCTTCAGCCTTTGATGTGTGAACTTGGCTCACACAATTGACACGCTTTCAAAGAACCGTCCTGCTTTTTGAGCTTTAAAGAAAACGAATCTAGGATGCGAAATTAACGGGAAACACACATTATCGTATTAAAATAGTTCAAATCAAATGGGGTCGTATGACAGTCGAAAAGTCTTTCAGTTCATATCTGTGATTCCATGAGTTACGGTTCATTTACGCAACTCAAGACAGCTACAAGACGCAAAATTATTGCTTTAGTAGTTGCTTGAAAGCGTGATGGGAAACCCCAATATCAACGATAACAACATCATATCCCGGAGTACATATGCAAACCCCAAAACACAACGTTGCTGTTCCCACAAAAAAATTTCAAATCCTAATTTCAATGTACAAATCTCCAAGTTTTATGGAAATAACATAAAGTACACAGACACCAAATACGTATGGGAAAAATCTCAGAGTTAACGAAGAAACCCAAGTTTCAATTAATGTGCCAATATCCAATTGTTATAAGAAATAACTCGGAGTACAAACCCTAAATATGCACGGGAAAAAAAAACCGGAGTTAGTTTGTGAGAGAGAAATTAATTATAAATAAGATGATGTGTGAATTTTACAGAGAGATTGAGAATTTAAATTCTAGAGTGAGAATGTGTGTGTTCAGAGAGATTATGCGGATGAATATCAACCATTAGATTGTAAGCATTTAAAATCTCATGAAAACTTTTTAACTACCGGTTAAAAAAATTCCAAATTACAGTAATTAAATTAGTCGCAGCCGTTCATGAAATATAATGTTGGAGACACAGGGATGTCCGGTCCGGGCGGACCGTAGCTTAGGACCCTAATATGAATGGTTAGTCTCCTCTTTTAAGATTAACAATAATGCTCATCAAGAAACCAAAATCCATAGTGACCCTTAATTTGTGAACTTCAGCTAGCTCGCACAGTCACATGCTTCCAAAGAATTTTCCGGATTTTAAGCTTAAAAGAAAAAAAAAAGGAGACGACAAGTATTTTGGAGAAACATCATTATCACATTAAATAAATAAATAGTGTAAAACGGGGTCGTGTGACATTCAATTATTCAAAAAGTCTTTTAGCTCATATTTTGATTGAATTGCTGTTGACGAAGACTTTAAAATTATTTTTAGTATTGTGGGGTTGGGCTGTAGTAGTTCATCACTAAAATTTTTAACACTACTAAAAATTGGGAGATTGTCAATTTTCTCTTTACTCTAATTAATATATATCATTTATTTTTTACTGTTTTTGTAATAGTTAATAATCCTCCGGATAGTATAATTTTACAATATTGTCCTTATATTTAAATATACTTTTATTCATATTTATTATAAATTAAATAAATCATATTAATGAAAATTAAAATTAAGTATTAAAAAAATTATGTTTTGATGTAAACAAAAAATTAATTATATTTTTTTGAACTTTTTATTTTATAAAACATTTTCTTATAATAAATACATAACAAAATTATTATAAAATGATAAAAAATATTATAAAATAAATAATAACACATTTTTCTTGTACTTTCTATATTTAATTTTAAAATATTGTGAAATATATATTATAAGAAAATGTCTATAAAATAAAATAGAACAAAAAATATTTTATTATTAATTTTTTTATTCGCATCGAAACATAGATGTCTTATTTTTAATGCTTGATTTTTTTATCTTAATTTTCATTCATAAGATATTTAATTTATATTAACTATGAATCAAAATATATTTTAAAATAAGGATAATATTGTAAAATTATTCTTTTAGGAGGTGATTGACTATTATAAAGACAGCAAAAGGTAAATGATATATATTGATTATAGTAGGGAAAAATTAGCAATCAAGCAGAAAATTATTTTCCCAGTTGTTTTAAAGATTTTTATCTTTTTCTCTAAACTTCCAATTTAAGAGGCGTTTTTTATCTAATTATTAGAATTTACTATATTAAAATATCCATAAAATTGAATTCTAGGTGTTCTAATGGATTGATGGTAATTGAAAATTTTTATACATCAATAAACAAACTCATTCATTATATTATTTTCACATGCTATGATTTTGTTTTATTTTAGGTGACAACTCAAATGTTACTGTATGTTATATTATATATAGCATAGCACGAACCTTCATTCATATGCAAGAGAATTTGAAAAGATCATCCCAACATTTAATGTCCATGCAAAATTTCAAATGAAACTAACTAAATTTCCAACAGAATGCGCACAAATTGTTAGTTCTCTCTCTCACCCCCTTCTCCCTCTCTCCAACTTTTACTGCAAATGAATATCTCAACTCGGAATCCAACAATAACAAATCTTATCATTTTTGTATTCTTTAATAATAAATCCTAGCAAGCCCTTGCAGGGCTTCCTCCTTACTTTTTATTAGGCCTCCTTACCATCACCAGCCTCAACACTCAAAAGGAATATATAAGAGCTCAAAGTTTAATTAATTTTGCACTATATTTTAAATATTAAAAATCAATATGGCGTAAGAAATTTCAAAAAATAAAAGGAGTCATAAGTATCTTTTTTACTTCCTTTAAAACTATTATTTCAAGAAACTAATCTTTTTTTTTCTTAATTTCAAAAGTGAACCAATAAATGGAATAGTTTTCCTTATAAATAAGAGCAGAAGAAATTTTGTAATGTTAAAAAATTAAGATTTTTTAAAAATATATAAATAATTTAATTGTTTCTTAGAGAAACTAATAATAAATTAAGGATTAGACAATATTATTAATTATAGCTTTTTAACATTAAGATTATTAAATATAGAATTTTTATAAAGCTTCTTAATTGTAAAGATAATTATTAATTAAAGAGAACCTAAAAAATAGGCTTTTGTCTTATAAGTAAATTAAGAGTATACTAAGAAACTAAAAAAATATGAGTTTTCTTAATATATCGGGTCTAGATTATCACAATGGGGTCATCCCTAATATATGGAGCCTTAGGCGATCACCTATTTCATAAATAATTATTGTCACACTTAAGCCCTTGAATTAATGATGTAATATGTAATAGCGGCAATCTTACTTCAATTTGTATGAATATATGAGGCTATGATGTCATAATAAAAACAAGCAGGTTTTATAAAATTTGTGCGTTACTTTCAATTTTTAACTTACCTGAGTTAAACCTAAACTTGGCCGACAGAATAAGATGGTTCCAAGATTTTTCCATCAGAAAAGGGAAGAGAAGGGGTAAAAAACAGGGATAGAAAAACAACAAATGAACATGGGGTTGTCCGTTAGGGTGGGCAAATTCGGATAGGATCGGATTCGAACTGTTCGGTTTGGTAAAAAATTCATTCGATTGTAATCCAAATTCAAAACGGATACGAATCCGATCTGAACATATTCAGATATGTTCGATTTAGATTTGGATTGAATGAATAATTCGGATTAATTCTTCGGATCAGTAATACCATAATGAAATTGGATTCAGATGATATAAAATAAATCAGATGAATTCAGATCGTTTTTGAGTTGCAATACAAAATTGAAATCACACAAATAAGAAAAATGCAGCAAACTAGCAAATGGAGGAAATAAGAAAGAATGCAGTAAACTAGCAAATGGAGAAAGACAGACAAAACTTGAAAGTCAAGAGACCCAAATCTCTTTAACTTTTTGAAAGTCAAAGTATCTATTCTAATTCCTCTACAACTCACAAGCTTTGATGGATCCGACTCCATTGGAAACCCTTGCAATAAAGAAATAAATGCAGCGGCTGGCTTTGAGACTTCAACTTTTGCTTGCGGCTTCAGCTGGAAGCGTAGCAACGTCTCTGATTCTTTGGCTGGTTTTGTGCGGCTGCAGACTACAAATGCTTCTTTCATTCTTTGGATGGGTTTGTGCAGCTGCAACCTGCAAGTGCTTCTTCGATTCTTTGGCTGGTTTTGTGCGACTGCAAGGGCTTCCTCGATTCTTTCTAGTTTGGGATTTTAAGGATTTAGTTTGGGGCTGCCGTTCAACTATTATTTTTTATTTATAATTCAATTATTTATTTTTTCTAATTGCAAAGCGCAATCCGATCGGATTGATCGGGATCCGAACCGATCCGAATCAAATCCGATCGGATTGCAAAGTTTTTATCCGATCGGATTTGGAGGTTAATCCGAATCCGATGCCACCCCTTTGGCAGGCAAAAGTCCTTAGGTTGCCTAGATTATTTTGCACAAAGCCACAGGCCTGCCGTTTGTCGAACCATTTGAGAAAGATCTATGCCATACATAGCGGAGTATTCACAAGTTTCTTTCGTTGAGCAGGAAGTTCTCTCATAAGTAGTGCATTGCCTTGAGTGTCACAAGAAAGATCTTTGTAAGTCGAGGACTGTTCAGGATCAAAGAACAGAGCTGCTTGCTTGTAACACTCAGTGAAGGCTTGCACTGAGTCCTTATAAGATCACTTCCAGTATCATCAATGGCTAAAATCTCAACAGGCGGAGTTCCTATTGATTCATTCATCATATACTCGCCAAGGGATGAGATTATGTCAGCTTGGGCAGTGTTTGCTGTGATAATAACTGGATCAAAATGACTGACACGATTAACAGACCGTTTCAAGGCCTTTGTGACTCGTTGGTGGTGAGTTTCATCAGGATTGTAAAAGGGAGATTTAGGCGAGTCACGACGGATTAGATCAAGGCTAAAGCCTCCCTTAGCATCTGTTATGGAGACACTAGACAGACAAAGAATTAAGAATGAAATTGCTAAAGCATTAACAGTTGCCATGACTGATTATAACATGTTAATTTGTAACTAAAAAGAGTACTTTTGGGGTGTTTATATAGGAGGAAATGGAGTTAAAGATGAATTAGAAATAAGAAATTGAGAAAGGGAAAATAAGGAAGGTTCAACGTATATAATCTAGTTTCCTTATATACAATGATTTTCTTAAAAATTAACAACTCATGATTTCCATTATTGCATGGATTTTGTAGCATTTGTTGGCTGTATAATCTTCAAGTGAATCATGAAAGAATGTCATTTAGAGATGCACGTAAAAATATTAACGTTGCAATTTTCAAAGGTCAAAGGCCGGATACAAATACAATTTACACACCTCTTTTCATTTCTTTGTACGGAACTAATTAAAAGAATCTGATCGTCATAATTATTAATAAGGGACCAAATACATTCCGTATTATTATTAAATCATGTTTTTAGCAAAATTTTTAAACAAGTACATGTTTTCGACTCAAATGCTAAAAATGTTGTTTGCAAAAAATAATGGAAAGCATAGATCGTTGCAAGTTGGGAACATTAAATTCACAATCTTTAATTAATAGTATAAGGTAATGGTAATATCAAAGATAATGTGGGATGGTTGTGTATTACGAGTGAAGTATCTTTCGGAGGGCACAACTTAGGCTATAGGTGTCCGTTTTTAGCGTATAATGTACTATTTCGAAGTTTGGCTTTCTATCCCGTGGAGAAGCCAGAAATTATGATTCTTTCCTAGTCATTTTTCATTTTTAAAGAATTTTCTTTTTTTAATTCTTTTTAGGATTTTATCTTTTTCTTTTTCTAAATATCAGATTTTAACACTGTTTGTTTTGCTTTTCTTAGTTCAATTATGAGAATTTTATTATAAAATAATATTTCAAATTTATCTATTTTGTTAAATTCTCGATATTTAGGGTTATATATATATAAAGGGGTCCAAAATCCTAATTTTTTAAATTCAGGCTTACTCAATCAAACTTTGTTATTCAAAAATTTGTGTTTAGTCTATCTTTCAGCCCTTTACGTTTCCGTTTCATCAAAAGGTTTCTTGAGAGTATGGGGATTTTGATTGTTTTAGTTATTATTTCCTTAAATTCATGCTGGTAAAGCCCAGGAATATGTCCAGGGAAATCAATCAAGAAATTCTTTAACATAAGTATGAGGTGAGTTTGTAACTGTAGTAAATACACGCTAACGAATATTATTTTGTATTTGGAAATGTACATATTTAGAATCCGTTTATTGTCACGATATATGAACGAAGAGTACCCGCATCAATTTTCATAAGTGTTTGTAAGGAGGAAAAAAAAAGTCCAATTGTTTAAGTGGCTGTGTATTGTGTAGGTGTAATAAGCTTTATATTTAGAGAATATAAGAGTGTAATATTATTTCTATTTCTTTTATGATGAGGTCTATTTGAACCCATCATAATACTCAATAGATCTATTATTAAAATTTGAAATTTCATCTTTTACTATATACTCAATATATCCTTATCATCTTCATAATTATTAGCGGATTCTAGCTCTAATATTTATTTTGTCTTAATCATGGTTTTATTACCAAATCCTTCATTATTGGCTTGTTCCAGTTTTGTTTTTTTTTTTTCCTTAAATGAAAATCTATCTCATTTGAAACTCCATTAATTTCTTTTTTAACGCCAAGTGTATTGTTTAATTTATATCAATGACAATAAAGTATTATAAATCTTACTACAAATCAAACTCAAAACAAATTTGCAATCTTTTGATCTTTATAGGACATCATTTTCAAATTCACTTCTTTTTTAGTGGAAACCTAATTGTTAAAGTTTCATATAGTGCATTGCATCATACATAATGTATGCAATAAAAACTAAGAAACAAAGCTAATTAATTGAAAGGAAGCCTATATTAAGAGAAGTTTTACAAAATATAAGAATAAATATTAAAGATTAAAAATCCATCATCTGGTTGAAAAACAATTGCAGAAAGATTAAAAATCCATCATCAGGTTGAAAAACAATTGTAGAGAGGGAAAACAGAGACAAAAGGTTGTAAAACACGTTAAAGAGACAAAAGGATATATATGTAACAAAAATATCTATTAAAATTAGGTTCAGGGAGTATTTGGATGGATTTTCTTTCTTTTGATGTAACTGTGACCAAAAAGGGGTTTTATTTGCATTGTAAGCGGAGGTGTTAATAGCAGCACTATTTTTATATTTGACAACAGAATACACATTAACACTATATATAGTCGAACCCCGATAAATTAATACTTGATAAATTAAATAACATTGATTAAATAATAGTTTTCGCCAATCTAGATGTGGGCCCAACTTGGTAAATTAATAATTCAATAAATTTATTAGACAATAATTGTTGTAGATAAATAAGAAATCTTATTTTTCTATAGGACTCAACTAAACATAAATTAATAATTAACCAATTTGGAATTAAACACATATGATATGTTTAAGATTTTCTTTGTTGTACTAGCATAATGATTTATGCATTCCATTGGTTATTGTTATTTCTCTACACCTTTTAGAAGAGAAGCCAGTGTTGTATTCTATGTGATAGGTTAAGAGAAACAAGAGAAAAATTGACTTAATATATTGTCTCAAAAAAGTCTTCTTTGATGTGTTATCATCTAATTGTGATGCAACCATGCAATCTAGCAAAAGAATTATCAAGTCATTGATTTACTCAATTAAAATCAAACTAGAATCATATTATACAGCTTGATAGAATCTCTATATTCTTTAATTACACCACAACAAAAACAGTGTGTGATAGCATCTGAAGAATGCTACCAAAAGTGAATGGTAGCATTTTGAACAATGCTAAGTTAGCCAGTGTAACTAAAAGTATTACACATTAGTAGCATTTTTTACATGCCACAAATTATGATACATAGCATTGAATTAGTGCAATGCAATTAGCTTTTGTCGCTTTAGGTGAATGCTATCATTGTTCAAAGAGCATTTTACCAAATCGTGTACAGTTCCCTTGCAATTGTCTAACATAACTTTTATTAAATGCTACAAAAACATTAACATCATGCTATCATAGCATTTCAATGCCCTTCATTCAATTCATTAATTCAATAAATAATTTTAGTCATTCTATTGATGAAAAAGAAATTATTCTTCTCAATTCATTAATTCAATACATCATTTTAGTCATTCTATTGATGAAAAAGAAATTATACATTGTTCGTTGATAAAATAAAAATACTTAAACATCCATAATTATATATTAAACTTTCAACTACAGAACACTTACAAAAAATAAGTATGCAACTATCATACCTCTATACTTTCTAGTGACCTTTAAAAAAGTATTAAATATTATCTTCAATTTGTCCTCACTCTTCAATACATTTTTGCAGAATATCCTTGGTCACCTGCATTATGAATTTAAAAATAAATAAGAATTTTATTCTGTTAATATAAAAGAAACAAAATAATGCTTTCTTAACAAGCTTTTCCCATATAAGTAAATTAGAAAAATTAAGGTGTACTTAACTTCAAATCATGTTTCCATTCATCCAAACCATTCAACTTTGACATGCAATCCATAAATGCTAGGTCATTAAGGATATAATAAGTATATGGCAAAAGGATAAAAATAGCAATACCTAATACGAAATGAAAATCAAATGTTGCAATAAATCAACTCAAACATCAATAAAGAAATTATATAACTATATTTTGTAATTCGCATGGAAGCCATTTTATTTTTCTTCACATTCCATCTACTCAATTAATCTTTTGCAGGAGTTTGTACCTATGTTAGACATCAATTTAAGAATACGAACGAACTACACAAATGCAAGGAGCAATTATGATAACTTATTCATGCCTTTGTACCAATTAAATATCGCCTTCTACAACAATTTTTCCTTTTTTTTTTTTAGTACTAGTGCATTCAATTTAACCTAAAAGAATTATGTATTGATGCTAATCATATAAACAAAACATGAGGCTATCACGAATTTTGAGAGACTTTTGAGAACTTTCAGCATTTAGTCTTTTGTATGGGCACAATCTAAATAATCAAGCAATATGGGCTTATTGATAACCTTTTTTGTGTCTAATGACCAATTTAATAAGTCAAATTCAAGTTTTCTAGCTTAACAAATAAAACCCAAAAACTACCAGGAACAAAAAAATTTAGATTAATTAAATCTTCATTTAAACAAAGCAAAAAGAAAACCACGAGCATGAGACTAAATTCGGCAAGATAAATCTTCACTTATGGATCTCACTTGAGCATCAATTGGTTGGAAAAATGCAACAATAACCATTACCCTAACCAGACAGAGGGATTGATATTAGTATATAAGAAATAAAATCAACTCAATAAGAGAAGTGACAAAACAACAGAATCAACAGTACAGCCAACAAAAACAACAAAACTGAAAATAATGAGACATCATAAAGATCTACCTCAACTGAAGTCTTCTCTCCTTTAAAATGCCAATGCAACCTATATATGTTGTAGCTCAAGAGAAAATTCTGGCTGTTAAGAATCTACAAGTTCTAATTAAATCAGTACATATTCTCAAACTTAGAAACTGCACAGCAGTTGCAGTGCCATGTTTGTAGACACTACACATCAATCAACTCATTTCTCTCTTTCACAACATCACAATATTGATGCAAAATTTTAGCTACATGCATTGTCTAGTTGCAAACCGACAGAATGATTCTCTTGTCACCCTCCCTAAAGAAATACTAAAATGACAGGTCTAAATTTTAATCTCTATTGCTTTTCCCTTTTTGCATCATCAGGCAATTATATAACAAGTTTACAATTTATACAGAGCATGCTTTTGTATGGATGATGACGATGATTATCATCATCCTCAATAGTCATAATAATAATAATAAATTAGTGAGTACATCGAGTCCCAGATACGTTAAACAGCGTTGAGTTCACGACTTAAAATCATTAAGAAATCATGGGACTTTAAAAGGATCTACATCATAACCCAATTTGTTGAAATATAGCACAAAAATTTCACACTTACGCAAGGAAAGAAAGGTATTAAAAAAAATATCCAAAGAAATCTTTCCGATGATTGCAGACTACTACAAGCTGTAAATATTAACAGCAAGAAACAATTAAAGGTGGTTTCATGCAAGATGAGGCAGGGACAGACAAAATCTTTTCCAAGATGCCCTTTAGCCAGGAACCCGACTTTCTAACAATATACAGATTTCCCCTTCCAGACCTTGGTTTATGGAGTACATTAAAGAGAATTAATTAAAGACCAAAAGCATGAACGTAGATTAAATTCTAATAGATGTCCATATACCCAAATTTATAAGATACAATTTTCAGATCCACCTCAGTATTTGCTAACTAAAAAGAAATAATTAAGATGAAAAAACCTATTATGTGAATGATATACAAAATTTCGGATTGTTAAGGCACAAATGAGAATTTTCATGGTCTTTGATATATTACTTCTAAATGTAAGAAAAATAAATGAACCAAACATACAAGAAATTGCTCCTAATAAAATGGAATCAACATAAGAAATCCTATATTGACAATTGAAAACCCTAAATTCGGTAAATTAAATTAAAAAAATTAAAGCTTACATGTAAATATTCATGATAAAGATTTGAGGGAAGACCCAACAACAACAAGCCTTGACACAATAAAGAATTAAAGATCAGAACTTTTTGATTTTGAGAGATCTAATTATACTACCACACTTCATAAAAGTCCCTATTACGAACGTGATATTATCTTTATAAATTAATAAATTATTAATTTATCGATATACTAATACTAGCTAAATTAATAAATTTTTCTTGGTCCCGAGGTTATAAATTTATCGAGGTTTTATTGTATAGGGTGTTACAATTAATTAAAAAACTACATTAATACCATATAATTTTATAGTTGTTTCTATAACGATTAGATAAATATCATTTTTAAATGCTTTATATAAAGAAATTATGGGGACTTAATTAGATTTATAATTCTTCTAATATGATGGAAACAAGACACAGGGTTTTATTTGAACTACAGTGGCGTGTTTTAGCGGTGTTCTTTTCATATTTAGCAAAGCAATTAACTGAGGAGTTGGATTATTGGTTATGACCAATGTTGTATGATCTCGGCCCACACAATAACAATAAGATGGTTTAAAGAATTTTTCCTTCTTTGAGGTTAAAGAAAAGCAAAGGGAGATAAAAATTAGGGGGACCGAAAACCAGCAGAGTCAAATGCACATGGCCTACGGATCGTCGTATGGAAGCATAAAAGGTCTTAACTTCCCATTGAGGGCAAAATTATTATCGGTGACTGAAGACTTAAGAGTCAAGCACCACACGACAACCCAAAAGCTTTTATATATATTGAAAGAATGGGCTATGGGAATTATAGAAACTGATCAGAATAATTAAATCTTAATTATATAATATTGTTAGCTTATAGTTTAGGAATTAATGCAAAAGAAAATACAGTGAAGCAGTTAATTATGTCAAACTGTTAGAAAGTGTTGAGTGGAATATATATCGTAGCTGTTGGCGACTGATAGATGATTGGTAATTAATAATGGACCAGATATTGTGTTTTGTGTTGATTTAGTGATTGACGATCTTTTTGGGTGACACAGTGACACAAATAACATCAAATATCTTAATTTATACCTTATTTATTCAAAACCAAACACAGTAAAACGAGCTAATCGTTCGTAGGATGATACAATCTTGCGAACTACAAAATTAAAACCAAGCATCACAGACTCCCACACCCCCCCGCCGGGGGGGGGGGGGCACCCCACTAATATTGCAAACTACATTTATTTTTTCAGCTCCAGTTGCATTAGAATTTGAAATCGGTCGGTCGGCCGAAGAAAGTGGCTTCAAGGTCGCTCGACAAAACTCCAGTAGAGAGGAAGACTATCACTTAAGCTTCCCAATTAATTACTGCTTGGTGCAATCTGTCGGTTTAAATGACACAGTTTGTTGTTCTATGTCATAGCCGACCAAAAAGTTGGTCTGCATTATATTACCATAAGTTGGGAGGCTATTGGTACCTTTAAAAACAGAACACACAATATCCTCCGAGACATTCACAAAAAAGTTGGAACGACTCAATTTCACATCTGCACCTCTGAAATGTATTGTAACTTCAGGAACTTGAGATAGTGAATTAAAACTGTAGCAAAGTTCAAGTGATCCTACAGGGTCTGCAACAGGTTGTGCCTCAATCATACTAGCCATTACTGACAACAATTTTGAGTTATAACCTTGTGGCAATAAGGTAAGTGTTGTACCAGAATCGATTACAATGCCTCCTCCTGGAGTCGATCCAGACATAACTTCTAGTCTTTGGTTTCCTACACTGATTGCATCAATTGTGAGAACATAAAAGGTTTTGGCTTTAGTCAAGGGAGTAGAAACCACTCCTGGACCTGAAACAATTCCATTGGTGCCAAAATTGATTTTGGTTGAGCTTGCTGGAACCAAACAATAGGAGAATTTACCAGCAATTGTAGTTCGCATTTGAGAAATAAGTGAAATATCGCCGCCTCCAAGGCCAACAATTCCGGTTGTTTTTGAATTAAACAAGCCACCATTGTTTGTTCCGCAACCAAAGGTTATTCCAGGCAGAGCCACTGCCTGTCCTGTTGTTGAAACCAAAGTAACAGTTTCGGTAGCAAGATTGCCATTTGAGAAGGATCCATCTCCATAAGAGACCGAGTATTGACAATTTACCCCAGAGCAAGATTTTTGGTTAAGAGATGCACATTGGCTTGACGAGCATGGAAGAGATTTGTAAGTAGATGACATTTTAGGATCAAAAAGTGGAGAGTCTTGCATGTAACATTGTGATGGTGGGCAAGGCTCGCACTGCGTCCATATGAGGTCACTTCCTGTATCAGCAACTGCTAGTATTTCAGTCGCGGGAGTACCAATTGATATACGTATGAGATAGTCTCCGATATTGGCATTGGGTATTATATCAGCTTGGGAAGCTTTTGATGAAGATATTGATGAGTTCTGATTAAAGTGATTGAGACGATTAAGGGAACGAGTCAAAGCATTTCTCAATCGTTGGTAGGGAGTTTCACTGGAGTTGTAAAAGGGAGACTTGGGAGAGTCACGGTGGATTAGCTCAACACTGAAACCTCCAGTTTGAGCTTCTATAGGAGAGACGACATAAAAACAAAGAAAGAAGAGAATGAATACACAACTCAAGAAGGTCGCCATAATCACAGCTGTGAGTGAGATAATAACAAAGTAGCAACGAGTCTATGCTTATATAGAGGAGGACACAAAGAGATAATTTGGAAAATTTAATTAATTTTGAATAGAAGACCAAAAATTAAAAAAAAGGAAAGAAAATGAGCTTCCAAGTTCCAAGAAAATGTAACTTTCTCGCATAGTAAGCTTTTGTTAGAGTGACAATCATCTTATGGGAGAGCCTAAGTTACGTTTAGCGTAATTTATGCCCTAGTACTACTGATTGGACCGGGTACTGTTGCTGTAAGAGGCGCAAGTTATGTTAAACGTAACTTAGCGCCAGCCTTATCTTATTGTTGCAACTTGGGTGACAATATTTGAATTTGCTTGGCTTAAAAATACTTCTTCCATGTGAACTTAGCCCAGATGAAAGGGAAGCAAGCTTAGCCACATGTCAATGTAATCGAGATTGTTTATTGGGGAAATAATCATATAAGAATTATTGAGGACAGCTTAAAACTTTGATCTTATCTTCTAATTTTTTGATGCCAAGCTATGATGACATCACAACAGGTGAAGTAAGCATGCACTTATACTACCTTTTACTCTTTACGAAGTCTTTCTGTTATGCAAACGCTTTTGCTTTTTCTTAAGACTAATTTCTTAAATGTATTTTGTTCAATTTTTAGTATAAAAAGAGAATAGTCAACACTACTAGAAAAATAGGCTTTACTAACACTAAATTAGTGTTAGTAATTACTTTTGTTCACAATTGTTAATTGTGTCAGTAATGCTTAAGCCAGAACACACTGACACTAAGCTTTGGTATTAGTGATTTTTTATCACTATAGTATCACCACAATAATGATACTATGATGTTAGTATCAATTGATACTATTTCTATGTCAGTATTTTGTGTCACTAGAGAGTCACAAGGATAGTGACTCAATCGTGTTAGCATTTAATGATACTATTTACATGTCACTGATTTATGTGACTACAGTATCAGGAATCCGCTGACGCAGTAGCATAAAAAATTCTTATCGTCATTTAAATAATTAGTGTATGTATTAACGGTGCTATATCGGTTGTATTTTATTTTCTTTTAATCACATTATTCATGTTTATTTTACAATTAAAATAAACCCAAAATATATTAAACATACCAAATCTTATAATGCAATTCACATAATACACATTTCAAATACATCAGTTAAATTAAAATAGTTCAAATACATCATTGTTTGGGGGTAAAAAATAAGTTCAAGTACTAAATTAAGTTTTGAACAAGTAGTATACACGATAAAGGACTAAATTAATTTCGGAAAATTTAGCCAAGAAGAAAAAATAGATAACAATGTTACTGATTTTGAAGTCACTAATTTTGGAGTCCGCATATATGCCTTCATTTTTTTTTTCCACCTACAAGTATATAAAATCAATTAGGACACCACAAAAAATAAGTCACAAATTTGTTTTAAGGAAAAATAATCATAAATTACTTGTATGTTACCTCACGATTGTAGGCTGTAATTAACTTGGCAACGTATATAGCCCACTAATCACGAAGTCGCGAGAGGTCCTTGACAGTGTATTCTTCAACTCCCTTGAACTTTAATTTTAAAACAAGTTATTCACATATACAAAATACCAATTTTACCTTACTTTAAGGGGGAAAAACGAATATGGTGTACCCAACTGTGAACCTATTAAAACATGTGGAAACCATAGTTGTTTAATTAAATGAGAGGTGGACAAGAATCAATATGGAGAGCCAGCCTACTTTCCCTTAAGGTTATCTGTTCTCACCAGAGCAGGAAGATGAGTAATCCTATAGAGACCTATAGAAGTTTAACTTCTCCCTAACTAATCGATTTAGATTGTGAAATTACTAGAAACTTGGTCACAATAAGTATATTGCACATTAAAGTGTACTCGAACAACTTATTGGAATTAGTCCCACCACAACAGTTACTGAGAAAGGTCAAGGCAGGACAAATAGAAATATGCTTTAAACTAAATCAACTCTACCAAGCCCTTTGCATGTAAACATGAAGGATAAAAACAAGCATCTTACAATTTAACTTGAATGTTTATCTGAACAACTCTTCCAACACAGAGAAAACATAACACGTAAAACAATGAGTCAAACTCAAGCTTCACAATTTTCAGCAATTTAAGAAATTAGTAACTTTTATCAAGTTGAAAACCAAACCTGACCCATAATGATGCAGTTCAAGATACCACCAATAGCTATATCTATTCAGTTTTAAAGAAATGTACATCCTAAATCCTAATTCATGTCTATATGGATATTCATATAATCTATTCAACAGTATGCAACATAGTCACCATTATAAGTACCCTCACAGTTTATAAAATGCATACAATACGCAATAAAAAGATAACTATAAAGAAGCACATATGTGTTTCAGCTAATTCATTTCACAATAAATTAAAACAATATGATACAGTATTGTAAAAATCATTTTCAATACTTACATTATTTTTCAGAACGTTCACATTTGTGATGATATCTTGCATGTATTTCATCACATAGTAACCACATTCAAAGCTGCTCGGCTGCCTCGGACACTACAAGATCAAAATTACATTAATTTTTTAATGTACGTTAACAATAATTAGTTAGGTTTGTCTGATTTTTACCTTGACAGGTATCCATTGAACATTGGCCTTTGTATCAGAATTTAAACTCTGATGTATTCTAATCCCCCTACAATTAAGAGAAATAGTTAACATTAGCAAATAATTAGCATAAGACATAAAAATAAAAGAGCATGATCAAAGATACAAATAACAAACTTAACTGATTGACAATCTGCATTAGCTCTTCATCAGGACCACCTTCCAAAGGATCAAGGTAATAGGTTGTACGTCTCACCATATCAATTGCTAGTAACGCCCAGTGGGCACTAAACAAAGCAAAAATTGCTCTCACACATGAATTTCAAGTAAAAGTTTTTAACTTCGTGATTAATCTACAAATTAAAGAATATAACTAGCAAATGAAAAAGGTTATACCCAGGGTTATACGGGAATACGATGACTTGTCCCAATTCTGCCAAGCCAAACAGTTTTGAAGCTGACCCTTGGATATAACTTCTCAAAAAGCCCAAACTGAATTGGTTTAGTACTTTCATTGCTCTCCATCTCCTCATACAGGTGTCTAAGAGGAAATAAATATATATAACGAAGTAAGTTTGAATATAGGAAACAAAATAATAGGGCCAAGTTTACTAAAACATAAGTTATGATTTATCGTACTTGATCGATATGTTAATGGCACAGTTTGAGACCTCTTTAAACTCGATAATTTCAGCACAAATCATTTTGTCCAAGCGTGTTTCCCAAATTTCACCAAAGGTTGCTGTGTCATGCCGAATCCTGATCAACCGAGGTAAAGAATTCTCGATGAACATGGTAAACATGTTCATATATTCACTCTTGCCATTCTTTCTTGATCGTGATGCTGCCCGTGTATCATTCACACGTACATTGAGGTCTTTTGCTGCTGGTCTGATGACTCGGGGTTTTTTTTTGGCTACTTTTGCTGGTTTGATGACTGTGGGTTCTTTTTTGGGTACTTCTGCTGGTTTGATGACCAGTGGTTCCTTGTTGGGTAGTTTGTCATGATAAAAGAACTGCCTATCTAGTACTTTAGGAGTTAGTCTAGGAGATCTTCTTGGTGTGGGCTTTGAAGTAATTTCACACTCTACTTTTTCGGGGGTTTGTTGAGGAGTTGCTTGGGAAATTGTGGTGGGACTGTCCTTAATTTTACTTTTCATAGATTTTGGAGTCAACTTACCTGATGAGAAATCAGCCTATGCAATAATCAAAATATATGCCATTAGTAGTAATACATGCATATACAAATGGAAATAAAATAATGACATGTAACAGGCCATATACCTTTCTTTTTCCAAGAGTTTCAGGGGATTGTTGATCATTGTCCATCTGAACACCAATGGAACTTTTGGGCTTCAGAAAGTTAGAACTTCCAACTTCAGTATTGTTGTACGCATTTAACCTTGCATTCATGCGTTCTAATTGAGCAGACATGAATTGGAAACTCTCTTGATACATCTTTCTTTCTCTTGCTAACTCAGTGGCATCAAGGACATGAAAGTAGATAGATGGAGTGATGAATTGCCCCACTCCTTGCACCCTGCTTCTATTTGGTTGCTTCTGAAGAGCTTCATTTAGAATGTCATGTGACCCTTGTGATTGGAATGTTCCTTGTTCAACCTGACTCTTCAGCTCATTCTACAAAAAATAAATTTTGTCCGCAATTACGAGTACAAGACATTAGCTAAACTAAACTAATATCCTTCTTGAATCTTTAACAAAGAGCAAGTCCATATACAGTTCAAATTGAAACAACAGAAAATGTTACAAGACAACACCTCACACAAGTTTTACAGAAAATCTATCCCCACACACACATATTATAAAGAAAATTCATAAGAATTCAGTATACAAGTGACTTACTATTTTCTCAGTAATTGGCGTCACTTCAGAAGCATATTTGCCATCTCGGTCTGCTCGTTCCATTAACCAAGCTTCACTGCGATCAATCTCCCGCTCAGAAACTCCACTCTCCTTTTTCTGTTACAAGGTGACATAAAACATAAATAATTGATTCTATTATATTATATGTACTAGATTACTTATGTTACTGTAATTACCACACTTACTTTTCTATGCAACATCCCACCATATCCTGTTCTACCCAAGCGATAGTTGTAGACATTCTTTGCTCTTTTGTCTTTTGCCTTCTTACTTTTTTCCTGCACAAACAGTTTATATGAAGAACAAAAGTTACCACTGATTATTAGTAACTACCAACAATTAAATCAGGTAATATTAACAAACAGTACACCTGAAATTGTTCAGATAAAATTTTGTCAACAAAAAGTTTCCAATCTTCTTTTTTAATGTTTGAATACTCAATAGGAGGCAACCTTAGTGACTTTCGATCATCCTTGTTAGGTAGAATGAATTCAGTTGCTAGTTCACATCGAAAGTTTCTTGATGTAACCCCCATCCACTTTAATACTTGGCTTTTGCATTTCAAGCTCAATTGAATTTTTTTCTGTAAACCAATAACATGGATTAGAAACAACTTTAAACAAATCTGGAAGTTATATAAAATCTTTAAACATACTATGAAACAAGAAAACAAAACCTAAAAATGAACCTACAAAGTTTCCTTCATCTCCAATGGCACACGCCTCCAATCATCAAGTGAAATTGGAACTGTTTCACGTACAATGACTCCAATGTAAGTCCTAAGATCATTTCTTCCCTTTCCAACTGGAACATCATAAGAATTGTACTCAACTGCAGCTTCATGACTAACTTCTTGTTTTTGCAAACTTTTTTTTGTTTGTTTTCTTCTCCTTGGTCTTCCGTCCAGCTCCGGAAGAGTGAACTCAACATCGTCAGCCATCTCCTACAATCTTGAAAATGATTAAAATAAATAAGTATATCATTTACATTAATAAGTTAATACAAGAGCAATAATGAAATAAATAAATCACTTACTGAAATAAATAAATCACTTACTTAAAAACTGAGAAAATTGGTGCTAGAAACTAACTACAATAATGCATTCATTGATTTTCTAAATCAATATCTATTGGAATAGCATCACAATCTTTTCTATCATAAAGTCCTTCATCATCTTTCTCATCCAACTCACATACTGGAAGTTTGTTAGAAAATGGAGAAAATACATCCACGTCTTCACATCTTTCCCCATTTAACTTATAAGCTTTGTCGGTCATTGAACAAACTATTGATTTATTATTATCTAGTTGGTCCTTTACATAAAATACTTGCTTTGCATGACAAGCCAGAATAAAGCAATCAGATTTATAGCCAATCCGATTTAAAACAACTACAGTGAAACCAAAATTGTCAATGCAAACCCCTCTATCATCTACCCAAGCACACTTGAAAAGAGTTTTTTTAACCATTAGATAATCAAGCTGCCAAATCTCATCAATGACTCCATAAAACGTCATGTCTCCAAAATGAGGACTTTTATCTTTTGAGCTTGAAATCTGTAGAGTGTTAGCAACAACCCTAACACCACTATTTGGGTCACACGATTACAGCCCCAGTCCCTCGTTGTAAAATTGAAGCCATTCATCTCGTAGCCAGAGAAGGTCACCACGCTTGAGCATGGTTTGTTTGCCAACCAATATACTATTTCGTCAATCGGCACATTATTTGCTTTATCATGTGCCACCTATAAATTAAATTAACAAGTGCAGTAATTAGACACATGTAGAAAAAACTTGTTAAGTTTATATCCTATATTGTATTTAGTTAAGTAATTCTAACCTTTGCTTGTAACCAACCAGAAAATGTATGTATGTGTTCATTTTGCAACCACTTATTTGTTTTTGCCTTATAGGGGTTTCTTGATGCCAAATAATGCATATGCTCCTTACAATGAGACATATTAAGATTTAAAAGCTAGTGTATTAATCTAATAATACAATAGTAATATTTTTTTGGAAAAATTAACAACTTACTCGATATATATTTGGATTTCAGGGGTGTTTATTAGAACACACCGGTGTGCTTGTGCCAACAAAGGATCATCAACCACCTTTATGGTTGTACCTCCCAAAGGCTTTTTGATAGATAAATCAGTTGGACAACCAGTAGGCAGCTTAATAACATCACAATTTGAGAGGTACTCAGTATAAAATGCAAGTGCTTCTTCTGCAATATAACTTTCTACAATACAACCCTCAGGGCGGTAGCGATTACAAACATAATCCTTGAGAGTTTTCATTTGTCTCTCAAAAGGATACATCCATCAAAGATAAACAGGCTCACATAACTTAACTTGTTCAACTAAGTGGACTGTCAAATGGATCATTATGTCAAAAAAGCTAGGTGGGAAGTACTACTGCAGTAAGCATAAAGTGATTATAAGTTCATCTTGCAATTGGCCAAGAGTATTGGGATCTACCACTTTACAGCACAATGTATTAAAAAAGAAGCACATCTTGATTATGACTGTTGTGCAAATTTTATTGAACTCGCAAGTGCACGAATCTGTTGTAGTATAGCTTAATGGTGCGAGTGTCGATCCCACGAGGAGGTGGATTTTAATTATATATAGAATTAATTTTGTAAATTGGTGGTTGGATTTGTGGTGGAAATGATTTAAATTATGCTAAAACTTAAATTAAAATAGCGAGAATAAATTCTAAAATTGGAATTTAAATGGCAAGAACAAATTGAAGATAAATCTATTGAGATGACGTACCTGGGTATCTGGATCCGTATCAACATGCATCATGAGCTAAATATTCCTTATTAATACCAATTAAATCATGAGAGGGGAATCCACACCTCATGAACCACGCTCTAATAAATATGGTGCTAAGGGCTTATCGTGCCAAATAATAATAGCCTTATACTAGGGAGCCAGTGAAACCAGAGCAGTACTAGACAAGATTAGTATTATTTGTCGACGAGAAGTCAAAACATCCACAAAAACTAGAGGGGAAGAGAAAATAAATTTATCAAATCAAGCCCATGACACATGTTGAGACTTCACCTTCAACCCAAGTTTGAAAGAAAATTAGCCACTCATAGTTGAACTAGGGGCAAAATGGGAATTTATTAAAATACGTAGAAAATACAAGATAGAGAGAGAATTACAGAAAATGAACCCCAAAAATGGATTCAGAGGTGCCAAATTAGGGGGGAGAGGCCCCCTTTTTATAGTTACATCGAGTAAATCATGGCCATCGGATTAAAAACAGTTTGGATGCTCAGGATTTCGCCACGTCATCAGCCACTATTTGCACAGTACAGTTAACAGCCACTATTTGCACAGTACAGTCAACAGCCACTATTTGTACAGTAACGCCAACAGTACCCGTACATGTGAATAGTACCGTACATGTGAACAGTGCCATTTTTTCTTTTATACTCCTTTTAAGGTTTTCGATCGTCCTGAGTTCAAAAATGATGTCCGTTTTGCCATTTGATCTCTTGTTTATTGTGAAATGACTATGATGCCCCCTAAAATACATAAAATACTTAATTAAAATAAAATACACATAATTAAAGTATAAGAAACTTAAACACATAAAAGTAATTGTTGTTAGCAATACTTGATAAGTAAAATAACGATTTTCTCCTTTATAAATATGCACTTTCTAACACTCAACACACCCCCCAACCTGCTTGTTGCTAGTCCCTAGCAATTAAAGCGAAAACAAAATTCAAAAATAATTTTTTTTAAGCACTCTTATTTATTCAATCAGATTAATGATAACAATCAAATAAAAGTATAAGCATTATCTCAAGTCTAAAGAAACATCACACCCACATCAATCATTCACATGAATCAGCCCAGTAGACTTTGTCGTAGCTACCTTCAAGAATGACATGTCAAACCCCAAAATCTCACTGGAAGTAGTGACATTCTCACAAAGAAATTAAATCCAAATAAAAATAGTCACTCCAATGAATGGTAATTGAGAGAAAATAATAAAGAAGTGATCTCACATGCTCTCACAAAAAAGAAATATGCCCTTAGCTTAGAAATAATACGATCTCAAATCAAATAAAAATGATAGTTAACCCAATTTATTTATTTTATTTATTTTTATTATTATTTTTTTTATGCATCATTACATCTTTTTGGCCCATATAACTAGCTTCTACTTCAGACTATAGTTCCCTAAAATCAAGAAGGACTTTTATTAGGACGTAACGTAGGCTAGGGACATGGTTAACAAAGAAAGGTAATAGGAAAACAAAATATATGTGTGAGAAAAATGCAGAGGATTTTTTTTTTTTGAAGTTGCAAGGTGGATTTCACCTATTATTGCTTTTTTTTTAAGTAACAATTTTTTTTCTTCTTCTTCTACTTTTTTTTTCTTTTTTTTAGAATTTTTTTTGAACTAGATATAACTTCACTATACAAAAATATTTATTTACATTTTTCTCAAACATAAATGGGTGATGGATTTTGTAAGATATTGGGTAATACTCCAAATCGGAGTGGGTCAAGATGATAAGTTGACAAAGAAAAAGTTTTTTTTTTTTAAAGGCTCAAAAGGGCTAACTATGGATATTCATAAAAGGGAGGCTAGAAAGGCTCAAACGGATCAAAGATGGCATTTCCATCATCTTTTAGAACTCTAAATAATCTTCCATATCTACTAATTAAATGGGCTTCCAAATGTAGTAACACACATTTTTTCTTTTTTTTATTTTTTATTTTTTTAGGGTTAACTCAAAAGAAATCTAGAGATCGTGTACACAATAATAAACTGCTAAGCTATATAAAGAATGGGTAAAAGGGTTACTCTCCAAGAAAAATGATAGGCTCAAAAACTCACTTGGTATTTATTATGACATGTTCATTCCTTCAAGCAACTCATATTTGTCTCCGACATCAACATGTAGAGTAGCAAACATAGTGTAACATCACTTCAGACTAAAGATAATACAAATACTAAAATTTGAAATCATCATATCATCCACTGTCAAAACAAATCACAAATTTTTTTTAACAACAGTCTACCCCCCAACCTATTCTAAACGTGAAAAGAAAATATGCATGCAGAAAAATGATGCAGAAAAACTAATTAGAAAATGATAGAAAATGAAAATTATTATTTTATTTTTTTAATTTAAGAAGATGCGTTTCTAGAGGCACTACACTCTATATTCAGCCATCTTTGACTCAAAAATTTTTTAGAAAATATATATTTATAAAGGAAAAATTAAAAGAAAAAGAAAAATGAACATCAAAACATAGTAAAGCAAAAGAAAATATCTGAAATTATTTATTTTTTTGCTTTTTAACAATGAAAATGCGTTTCTAGAGTCACTACACTCCATATTCAGCTATCTTCAACACAAAAAGTTAGCAACAGTTAGTTTCTACAACAAAAAAAATTAGTAAAAACTTAACCAAGATTCCACAATTGTCCACTATTCCCTCCCTCCAACCAGAAGGAAACATTGTCCTCAATGTTTTAAAGGAAAGAAGTAGAGTTTAGAAGACATCACCTGGGTGGTGCAACACAAAAGAAAATATTTACAGGCGGAGAGTTAAATCTAATTTGTACTTTTTACTGCTGCTACTGTTACCGTCATAATTTGAACGCTCTAACACAAAGCTCCAAGGGTCTGGCTCTGGTTTATAAGCTTGTAACATGTCAAGTAGCTCATTAGCAGTGTGAGCACAAATAAAAAGTTTTTTCGCACTGGAAGGAATAAAGTAGTTTTTTATTGCATGGTTAAGAAATGCGAAAAAGCCATTATAAAAATTATTGACATTTAACAAACCGATGGGTTTCTGGTGAATGTGCAGATGGGCCCAAGATGCTAGTGTGATAAGTGCCTCTAGTGTTGCAAGATCTCCTGGAAGGAAAATAAAAGCGTCAGCGTGAGTAAGCATTTCAGTTATTCGTTCTTGCATACCTGAGACGACTAACTCTTCTCCGGTCAATGAGTCAGACACATTGCCCAAAGGTTTTAGGACTCTTGGGATGATGCCTAACACTTGCTTCCTCTAACAAAAGCAGCTTCTGAGATCAATTTTGATAACCCTCGGTTATCTCTTCCATATACTAAGTGTAATTTTCTCTCTGCTATGCTTCGACCAAGATCTATGGCTGCATCAACGAACTCTTTATGTTTGCCATAAGTATATCCAGAAAGCACACAAATGTTCTTGAATTGTCTATTGGGAGTAGCTGCCATTGGAATATTTCTCAAAAACAATTTGTGAGTGCTTAACAAAAAGTCATATTTAAGAATCTTGGTGACAGTGGATCACAACTGTGTATGAGGTGGCGTGTCAATGTCAAAAACGCGTAAAGCACATGACTCGATAGTTAAAAAGTAAACAGTAAAAACAAACAGTAATAAAATTATTAAAGACAATAATGCAAATGATAAAATAACAGTTAAATAAAATAAAATAACAGTAAAATAAAAGGATATTTACAGGTAGTTGCGACTGTGGCTCACATCTTCCTCTGGTTTTACGTCCAGAAACGGCTTGAACGCCCTCTATGGGTCGATGATAGGCTTCCCATCCAGTTTTCTTATAAACAGGCAAACAAGGTCGTTTATAGTCAGATTCCCGAGACTATATCGTGCATGCTCTTTCTGGAATAATGGCCATAACTGGAGAATCGCTCTTTGCACATATCCACTGTGATACGTTTCAAGAGACAGAAGGATATCATCCAATGACTCCTTATTCAAGCCATCCCTAATGAATTGAATTTTATCTTCCCTGTTATCAGACACCATTCCTAAAGAACATGGGTTTTTATTGCAATTCATTCTGGCACACTTATGACAAGCAATAGAAATTCTTCGAGCTCGTCGCTTTCTTGCATAATTTCCTTTACCACAACCAGGCATGTATGCAATAAATTTTGGAAGTAACTCACCTGCCAATCGTACTTTTGCCTCGATTAACCAACGTATGTCAGCAGGTATGTTATTCCACATAAGCAATCGCATGCGTTCGGACCGAGCTTTGTAGATCGTAAGAAGGGCATTCTGAGGGAGTGAAGGGAATCGCTTGTGAAGCTTCGCTAGAATCTCGTTTTTGTCCATTCTTTCGCCTCAGAATATCAGTTATTATGAGAAACTGAAGTAACCGACTTGATTGTCACGGAGTACCGTTATCCGCCACTTCACCGGGATAACAAACTAAAGCACACAAACAGAAAAACAAATTAAAACACACAAAGAAAATCAAAATCGTCCTCTTATTGAATTTACCTCAAGCTCCAACTTGATGTTGTAAACACCTCGCTCAATATTTTTGAGTTGGCTTTCTAAATCCTCAACATAGGCTACTAACTCTGGTGGTTGTAGAGCCCAAATACGATGTGTTTTACAAGATTGAATCTGACTTTTGAGATGAGTTTTGATACGTTGAAGTGGTTTAAGAATGTTCAGGAGGAACGATCTTCGTGTGGCACTCATTATTAACAATGATAAAAGAAAACTTAATGACAAAAGAAACACATTTATGCAAAAATAAATTCAATTAGCAAAAGAATAAAAAGAAAGAAAGAGAGAAAAATCAAACCACCGAAAAGAAAAAAAGTCAATTCAAATCTGGTTGGTCACTCAAATTTATTTCGGTGTCTTCTCTATGTGGTTGGTACTCTAGATATGGCTTTAATCTTTGTCCATTAACTTTAAATGTGACACCGTTCTTTGGGTCTTTAATTTCAATTGCCCCATGTGGAAAAATAGTATGAACAATAAATGGACCAGACCATCGAGAGCGTAACTTACCTGGGAGTAGGTGCAAGCGAGAGTTGAATAAAAGTACTTTCTGATCTGGAGTGAAAGATTTTCTCATAATATGCTTGTCATGGAAGACTTCCATTCGTTACTTGTAAATCTTGACATTTTCATATGCATCATTGCGAATTTCTTCAAGTTCTGCCAGTTGTAATCTTCTTTCTGAGCTGGCTTGCTGCATGTCAAAGTCGAATTTCTTGATGGCCCAATATGCACGATGCTCGAGTTCCACAGGTAGGTGGCAAGTTTTTCCATACACTAGCCTGTAGGGTGACATCCCAATTGGCGTCTTGAAAGCCGTTCGATATGCCCATAATGCATCATCAAGTCTTAATGACCAATCTTTTCTGTCCGGCCTCACCGTCTTTTCTAATATGTGCTTTATTTCTCGATTGGAGATCTCCACTTGGCCACTGGTTTGCGGATGATATGGGGTTGCCACTTTATGTGTGATTGAATACTTTGTCAAAAGAGCTTTGAATGCTTTATTACAAAAGTGGGCACCACCATCACTGATTATCGCTCGAGGGAATCCAAAGCGCGAAATAATGTTGCTTTTCAAAAATCCTATCACCACTTTGTGATCATTAGTTCTGCATGGAATCGCTTCTACCCATTTTGATACATAGTAACCAGCAACCAGTATGAATTGATGACCAAAAGAAGGGGGGAAAGGGTCCCATGAAGTCGATACCCCATACGTAAAAAATCTCAACCACTAAAATTGGATTTAATGGCATCATGTTCCTTCGCGTAATGCTCCCCATTCGTTGACACCTATCACATGAAGAACAGAACGTGTAAGCATCTCGAAATATAGTAGGCCAATAGAAAACACATTGTAAAACTTTAGTCGCTGTTTTCTTAGCACTGAAATGGTCTCCACAAGCTTGTTCATGGCAGAATGAAAGGATATTGTGAATTTCACTTTCTGGGACACATCGTCTGATAATTTGATCTGCACAATACTTGAACAAATATGGGTCATCCCAAAAGAAATTCTTTATTTCTGCAAAGAATTTAGCCTTGTCTTGCTTGGTCCAATTCTCTGGAAGTTTACCTGTAACAAGATAATTAACAATATCAGCATACCAAGGTAAAATTTCTACGCTCATTAATTGTTCATCTGGAAAGGACTCATTCAATATTAATGGCTCTATAATTGTGTCAAAATGAAGACGAGAGAGATGGTCTGCCACAACATTTTCTATGCCTTTCTTATCTTTGAATTCCAAGTCAAACTCCTGCAAAAGTAACACCCAACGAATTAGTCTAGCTTTTGCATATTTCTTTGTGAGAAGATGTTTCAGAGCAGCATGATCTGTGAATACAATTATTTTACAACCAATGAGGTAAGATCGAAATTTCTCCAATGCAAACACTACTGCTAGCATTTCTTTTTCAGTAGTTGAATAGTTCAACTGTGCATCATTCAATGTCATACTAGCATAATAAATAACATGGGGAATTCAATCAACTCTTTGTCCTAATACTGCTCCAACTGCATAATCAGATGCATCACACATGAGCTCAAATGGTAAGCTCCAATTTGGGGGCTGAATGATGGGCGATGATGTCAACAATTGCTTTAATTTTTCAAAACCCACAAGACATGAATCATTAAAGATAAAAGGTGCATCCTTAGCAAGTAAATTGCATAAAGGTCTAGAAACTTTGCTAAAATCTTTAATGAAGCGTCTATAGAAACCAGCATGCCCAAGGAAATATCTTACTTCTCTGACTGTTTTGGGTGGAGGAAGATTAGAAATGAGATCCACCTTGGCTTTGTCAACCTCAATACCTTTGCTTGAAATGATGTGACCGAGAACAATACCTTGTGTTACCATAAAATGGCACTTCTCCCAATTTAAGACCAAGTTCTTTTCGATACATCTCTGCAGAACTAGTGTTAGATGACGTAAACATTGATCAAATGAATCTCCAAAGACAGAAAAGTCATCCATAAAAACCTCAAGGAATCGTTCAACCATATTAGAAAAAATGCTCAACATGCATCGTTGAAATGTAGCAGGTGCATTACATAATCCAAATCGCATTCTCCTATATGCAAAAGTGCCAAAAGGGCAAGTGAAAGTGGTTTTCTCTTGATCTTTTGGTGCTATGGGAATTTGATTATATCCTGAGTAGCCATCTAGAAAGCAATAAAATTCATGGCCTGCTAATCTATCAAGCATTTGATCAATAAATGGTAAAGGAAAATGGTCTTTACGTGTGACAGAATTCAACTTCCTATAATCAATGCATACACGCCATCCTGTAGTTACTCTAGTGGGTATCAATTCATTATCTGCATTCGCAATTATAGTGACTCCTGACTTTTTGGGGACAACTTGAACAGGACTGACCCATGAACTATCAGAAATTGGGTAAATGATACCTGCGTCTAATAGCTTAAGGACTTCTGTTCTAACAATTTCTTTCATATTAGGATTCAACCGACGTTGCATTTCCCTAGTAGATTTAGCATTTTCATCAAGGTGAATGTAATGCATGCAGTCTACTGGATTTATACCTTTTATGTCTGCAATGGTCCATCCTAATGCTCCTTTGTGCTCTTTTAAAACATCCAACAACTTACATTTTTGTTCGTCATTGAGGGATGATGAAATGATTACCAGTAGAGTACTTTCTTCCCCTAAAAATGCATATTCCAAAGTGTTGGGCAATGGTTTGAGCTTGAGTTTCGGTGGTGATTCTGATGATGGAATGAGTTTCTTCTCTGATGGCGCTAGTTGTTCAACTCTTGGCTTCCATTTATTAGTGTCCATAGATGATGCTGAGTCAAGTAGGGCGTTGACCTCATCGACCGATCTGTCAATATCAAAATTCAAACCAAAGTGAGTTAAACATGTTTGTAAAGGATCATCACTAAGGTTTGAAACTAAAGTATCATCAACTAGTGCTTCAATTAAATCCACATCAACAATTCCATCATCTGTGTTGTGAGGTTGTTTGGCAATGTTGAAGATGTTCAACTCCATAGTCATGTTGCCAAAGGATAACTGTATATTTCCAGTTCTGCATTGAATGTGAGTATCCGCAGTTGCCAAGAAAGGTTGGCCTAGAATAATGGGGATGTGCTTCCTTGAATCCTGTATTGGTTGAGTGTCAATTACAATGAAATCAACAGGAAAATAAAACTTGTCTACCTGGATAAGCACGTCCTCCACAATACCACGAGGTATTTTCGTGGATCTATCTGCAAGCTGTAACACCACTGGAGTTGGGTGTAATTCTCTCAGTCCAAGTTTTACGAAAACTGAATAAGGTAACAGATTTACACTAGCTCCTAAATCCAACAAAGCATTCTCAATTGTGTGGTTCCCTATACTACATGAGATAGTGGGGGAGCCTGGATCTTTGCATTTTAGAGGAATTTTATGTTGGAGTATAGAACTAACATTTTCTGTTAAAAATGCATTCTTTTGAACATGCATATTTCTCTTTTTAGTACACAGGTCTTTAAGAAACTTGGCATAAGATGGAACTTATTTTATAGCATCAAGTAAAGGGATGTTAACATTTACCTGTTTGAAGATTTCGAGAATCTCACCTGTAGATTTTCCCTTTTTCCCTTTAGCTAACCTCTGAGGAAATGGAGCTTTTGGAACATATTCTCGTGGGTTAGTTTCTTCTTTCTCCTCCGGTGATGAGTCCTCAACATTCACAGGTACAATTTGGTTTTCTTTCGTCACCGGCATCTCCACTTTGTTGTTGACTTCTTTTCCTTTTCGCAAGGTCATGATGGTTTTGACCTTTCCATGCTGCTGTGGTGAACTGGTACTTGTTTCATGCACTCATTTAGGGTTAGGCACTAGTTGACTTGGAAATTTACCTTTCTCAACGGTCATTGCCAAGGTCTGAACTGAAGAGGCAAGTTGTCCCACCATCTTCTCAAGGCTTGAAACTGATTGGGCTTGTGAGTTGAAGCCTGATCTCAATTCATTTCGTAGTCCATCAATGGTGCGGTTTTGTTGCTCAATCGTGGAGTAAGTGACATTCTTGAAATTCTGGAATGCATCCTCCTACGGTCTGGGTTGAGAGTAATTCTGATTCTGATTAAATGGTCTGAATGGGGGCTGAGAGACTTGAGGATTTTGAGGAATTGGTTGCATTGGTGGAGCTGGAGCTGCTGGTCCATTATGTTGGAATCCTTGAGACCATGAAAAATGGGGGTGGTCTCTCCATCCAGGGTTATAAGTGTTAGAGTATGGGTTGTAATTTGATGGTTTTCTCATTACTCCTATGGTATTGGCTTGATCTGGATATGAGTCAAGGTCATGTGGCTCTGTTGATTTAGCAGTCGATAACGATGCTATTTGTCGAGCTAGACCTTCAACCATCTCCTTGACTTCTTTGATTCCTGAAGTTGACTCGCTAGTGTAAACCTCATTTACTCCCTTAATCCTTCTAGTATTCCTGAGTGATCGACTCCATTGTTGGGAATTATCCGCTTGTCACTGGAAGAATTCCCAAATCTCTGATGCACTTTTTGACATTAGCTCTCCTCCACTTGTTGCCAATAGCCATTCTTGCATATTCGGTAATAAGCCCTCCAAAAAGTATTGGCATTGATGTCATTTCTCGTACCCATGATGTGGACACTTCAAGAGTAGCCCATTGAATCGCTCCCATGTTTCGAAAAATTACTCGTCGTCTCTCTGGGTAAACTCCGAGATTTCCCTGCGAATAGCATTGGTTTTATGCACTGGGAAATATTTATTTAAAAATTTCGTAACCATTTGTTCCCATGATGCAATACTATTAGCAGGTAATGTATTAAGCCATGAACGAGCTCTATCCTTTAAAGAAAATGGGAATAATCTAAGTTTTACATCATCATTTGAAAAATTCTCATATTTAAATTTTTGACAAATTGCGTGAAAATCATTCAAATGATTGTATGGGTCCTCATTTTCTAAGCCATAGAACGTGGGGAGACAATTTAGCACACTAGGTTTTAATTCAAAACTCCTAGCAACTACATTTGGGTACCGTATGCATGATGTGCTCAAATTAGCTAAGGGACTAAAGTAGTCCTTAAATGGCCTCTTCTGTGATGCTTGTAAATCCATTTTGTTTTTAATGTTTTTGTGTGTGCGAAGTGTTTTCTCTAATTCAAGGTCTATAGGTTCAAGATTGGGTAATAATGACCTACGACCATGCATGCAATAAACACAAAAGTAAATGGGAACAAAATAAATAAAATAAAATAAAAATAAAGATATGAACAAAACAAATAAAAATAAAGAAGAGGGAGAAATTATGATACTAATCTTATGACGCTTAATTCAACCTTACTATAAAAATACACACAAAAAATAATTCATGAAATAAATTAAAAATAAATTAAGATAAATAAAAATTACAAGTAAGAACTAATAAAAAAAATTAACTTGAAAATTAAATTACAAAATTTAAAGAAGAGAAAAGGAAAAGAAATATTAACCTCTAAATGTAAATTCACTTTATACAAGAAAAAAAATTAAATGGAAATATTCACAAAAATTAATTCTAAGAATTAAAATTACTTACCTCCCCGGCAACGGCGCCAAAAACTTATTGTGCAAATTTTATTGAACTCGCATGCGCACAAATCTGTTGTAGTATAGCTTAATGGTGCGAGTGTTAATCCCACGAGGAGGTGGATTTTAATTATATATAGAATTAATTTTGTAAATTAGTGGTTGGATTTGTGGTGGAAATGATTTAAATTATGCTAAAACTTAAATTAAAATAGCGAGAATAAATTCTAAAATTGGAATTTAAATGGCAAGAACAAATTGAAGATAAATCTATTGAGATGACGTACCTGGGTATCTGGATCCGTATCAACATGCATCATGGGCTAAATATTCCTTATTAATACCAATTAAATCATGAGAGGGGAATCCACACCTCATGAACCACGCTCTAATAAATATGGTGCTAAGGGCTTATCGTGCCAAATAATAATAGCCTTATACTAGGGAGCCGGTGAAACCAGGGTAGTACTAGACAAGATTAGTATTATTTGTCGACGAGAAGTCAAAACATCTACAAAAACTAGAGGGAAAGAGAAAATAAATTTACCAAATCAAGCCCATGACACATGTTGAGACTTCACCTTCAACCCAAGCTTGAAAGAAAATTAGCCACTCATAGTTGAACTAGGGGCAAAATGGGAATTTATTAAAATACATAGAAAATACAAGATAGAGAGAGAATTACAGAAAATGAACCCCAAAAATGGATTCAGAGGTGCCAAATTGGGGGGGAGGCCCCCTTTTTATAGTTACATCGAGTAAATCATGGCCATCGGATTAAAAACAGTTAGGAGGCTCAGGATTTCGCCACGTCATCAGCCACTATTTGCATAGTACAGTCAACAGCCACTATTTGTACAGTAACGCCAACAGTACCCGTACATGTGAATAGTACCGTACATGTGAACAGTGCCATTTTTTCTTTTATACTCCTCCTAAGGTTTTCGACCGTCCTGAGTTCAAAAATGATGTCCGTTTTGCCATTTGATCTCTCGTTTATTGTGAAATTACTATGATGCCCCCTAAAATACATAAAATACTTAATTAAAATAAAATACACATAATTAAAGTATAAGAAACTTAAACACATAAAAGTAAGGGTTGTTAGCAATACTTGATAAGTAAAATAACGATTTTTTCCTTTATAAATATGCACTTTCTAACACTCAACAATGACCCTTCTCACATTTATAGGCAAACAACTTCGAATGGCTAGTGGTAGAAATTGTTGCATCAAAGTAAGACAGTCATGGGACTTAAGGCCTTGAAGCCGACAATCATCTATTGAAACAAGGTTTTGGGCATTGGAAGAATACCTATCAGGGACTTTCACACTCAGCAAGGTTTCACAAAATTATTTTTTTTCCTTTTTACTCAAAGTATAAGGAGCTGGAGGTAGGACTTTGTTTTTTTCTTTGTTTCATCAGGAACTAGTTTTCCCCCGATCTTCAAAGACTCGAGATCTTTTCTAGCATTAATCCCATCTTTTGTTTTTCCTGGTTGATGAAGTAATGTGCCATATTTTTTCTCGCATACATTTTTTTCAATGTGCATCACATCTAATTGATGGCGAACTAATAAATGCTTCCAATAATCTAACTAAAAAAAGATTGACTTTATTTTGTACAATTTTCCAATTACGTTCTCATCACCATCACCACCACCATCGCCATTATGTTTCCGCTTTTTGACCTTCTTTTTCTCGAACTTAATATTTATATCTTCCACCATATTAAAGATTTCCTCACCAAACAAGGTTTTAAGAGGCTCATTCCACTCTTGCTTCCCATTAAAAACCTTTTTTAGTTTCTGAAATAGGAGACCGAGTGGTAGAAAGCAGCGATGGCCCATATATGACATTTTTCCACTATGTGGCAGCCAACATGCACAAGTGTCTATCCCATAAATTGGGCAAGAAAAATAGCCCTTAACAGTACAATCAGAGAGGTTTCCGTATGCTGGAAAGTCATTGATTGTCCACATCAAGACAGCCCATAAATTAAAAGTTTCCTTTCTATAAGAATTATAAACATCAATACCTACATCACATAGAGTTTTTAAGTCCTCAATCAAAGGTGCTAGGTATACATCTAGATCATTTCCAGGTTGTTTAGGGCAAGATATCAAAAGTGACAACATAAAAAACTTTCTCTTCATACACAACCATGGAGGAAGATTATATGTTATTAATATAACATGCCAACAACTATAAGTAGCGCTAAGTGTACTATGTGAGTTAACCTCATCAGTTGAGAGAGCTAAATGGAGATTTCTAGGTTCTTGTGCAAATTTTGGCCACTTATTGTCAATTAGTTGCCAGGCTGGTGAGTCTGCTGGGTGGCGAAGTTTGCCATCTCTAATTCTTTTATTAGCATGTCATGTTAACTTTTGAGCTGTTTGTGGTGATTGAAACAATCTTTTCAACCTAGGAATAGGTGGAAAATACCATAATACCATTTTAGGAACCCCTTTCCTAAATTTTGTTGAGCTATCTTTTTTTATTTGATACCTAGATACTCCACAATTTGGGCATTCAGCAAGATCAGCAAATTTATTTCTATAAAAAATGCAGTCATTTGGACATGCATGTATTTTTTCATACTCTAAGCCTAGCACTTTTATTGTTTTCTTAACCTCATACATTGACATAGGTAGAGTATTATTATTTGGCAAAATATCAGCAAAGACTTCTAACAAAGCAGAAAACCCTTTATCGGACCACTCATAGTTCCCTTTGACATTGTAAAGTCTCATTAAACTAGATAACTTTAAATGTTTTGCACCCGGGTACAAAGGCTTTTCAGCATCTTTAAGCATATCCTTAAAAAAACTAGGATCTCTATCACAATGCTCGTAAGCATCTTCGACCATGTCAATTATATTACTATAATCATGACATCTAAATCTTTGACTATGTGAATGGTCTTCACAGTTTGTAAATGTAGATTTAGAGTCAGTCTCACCATGCCAAGTCCAAACAACATATATTGGGAGAAAACCTTTTTCAAATAAATGATTCTTCACCTGTTGAGGAGTATGAAACTCCATACTACAACAAAAGGTGCAAGGACATCTAATTGACATTCGATTTTCAGCATTCAAAATGGCAAAATCTAAGAAATAAGCAACTCCAGAATGATACTCAACAGACAATCTATCACAAGTTATCCAACTTTTCTCCATTTCAAATATTTTACTTGTTCGCATATGTAATGTCAGTTTAAGTTTAATTAAATTGCATGATTAATTTAAAGTTCAATGTTATTATGATTATAGTTGTAATAATAAACTTATAATTCATATCATAGTCATTGTCTCTATTACAAATCGTCCAACCAAAACAGAATAAATAAACAAGTAGGATTATATAACAAAATTTGTCTCTCTTTACATGAAACAGAGATGTAAATAGTTTGTAACCACTAAATACACTGTCATTCAACCAATATAACACCCAAACAATCATCTTCTAATCACAAAGGCAAAAGCTAAAATGAAATTTCATATTTTAGCACATTCAAAATCAACTAACTTATTGCTCATAAGTTAAGAAACGGAGCTAACAGTTTATTTCAGAAACTAAAAAAATGCACATTCTTAGTTTTAAATAACAATGACAGTAAATCACATGCACAAAATTTTGAAACTAACTTCAAATATGGCAGAAAAGATAAAGTCGCAGCAGCAACTGTTTTGAGTTTAAATAATGCACCACTTAAAATGCCTGTATTTTTGGACTGCATGTGAGTGAAGATATAGAAAAATAAGAACAAAAATTTCAAGTTACGAATAAATCAGAGAAAAAAAGATTTGGAAAACAAAACCCACCAGGGTTGCAGGGAGAATGAGATTACCTGAATACCGAACCGATGGTGCCACTTCACCTCTTGTCGATGGCTATTACTTGCTTGCCTAGTATAGGCACTGGATGGTTTAGTTGGAGAAAAACCCCTTCGATAACAAGCGATTAGGGTTTTGGTTTGTATTTCAATTTGGGAAAAATGGAATAACGAAACAGAGTTTTAGCTTTTCATTATCTATCTAAATTAATTGAATTTAATTTGTAAATGGATAGTGCAAAATAGAAGAGATCGAGAAGAGAAAAACGAAAGCGAAATTGAACGATGAAAGCAAGATAGAGATTAGACACAGTCGATATAACCTAGATGGGGAAAATATGTTGTTGTTATTTATATTTTCATTTTTTAATAATTTAAATATTATTATAATTTTGACTCATCAAGATTTGATGGTCTGTGCTCCAAACATTAAAGCTTTAAATCTTAGAGCTCTCAGGTTCGAGTTAGAGCTAAAAAAAAAGTTTTATGAATTTTTTTTATCATTGATACTTTAGTGTTAGTGATTTTTGATATTTAGCTTGCTAACACCCTAGTATCATTAATCTCTTATTCCTATTTATCAAAAGCGGAAAATGACGCATATGTACATAAGTACTGACATTTTTTGCAAAGTGCTAATAACGAAGTGTCAGTAAAGCTCATTTTTCTAGTAGTGCAATTAATGCTTTTACAATTGTTCATCATTTACTAAATCTGTTGCCAATATAAATTTAATTTCATGGTCTGAATGGCTGTCTTGTCTTCAACCTTTGATGTGTGAGCTTGGCTCACACAATGACACGCTTTCAAAGAATTGTCTTGCTTTTTGAGCTTAAAAGAAAACAAATTAGGGATGCGAAATTAACGGGAGGACACATTATCGTATCAAAATAGTTCCAATCAAATGGGGTCGTATGACAGTCGAAAAGTCTTTTAGTTCATATCGTGATTCCATGAGTAATGGTTCATTTAAGCAACTCAACACAGCTATAAGACGCAAAATTATTGCTTTAGTAGTTGCTTGAAAGCATGATGGGAAGCCCCAATATCAACGAGAGCAAGATCAAATCCGGAGTAAATACAAAAACCCCAAAAAACAACATTGCTGTTCCCACGATAAATTTTAAACCCTAATTTCAATGTATGAATCTCCAAGTTTTATGGAAATAACATAGACTACACAAACCGCAAATACGCATTGGAAAAACCCCAGAGTTAACGAAGAAACCCCTAGTTTCAATGTACAAATCTCCAATTTTTATAAGAAATAACTTGGAGTACAAACCGTAATATGTATGGAAACAAACCTAGAGTTAATTTTTGAGAGATATAAATTAAATATAAATAAGATGATGTGTGAATTTTACTGAGAGATTGAAAGTTTAATTTTTAGGGAGAGAATTTATGTGTTCAAAGAGATTATGTGGATAAATATCAACCATTAGATTGTAAGCATTTAACATCTCATGGAAACTTTCTAATTACCGGTTCCAAGTTACAATAATTAAGTTAATCGTAACCGTTCATGAAATCTAATGTTGGAGACATAGGGATGTACAATCCGGGGGGACCATAGCTTAGTGTCACGGGACGAGAGGTTTCGAGGCCGTGCGGCACTCCTGCATCCCATACTATGAGAGTAAGTCTAGTGAAAGTGGCACAATATCGACTGGTTTCGCCCTACCTTGGGCTTGTCAGGAGAACGACTCCAGTTCCCAATCAGTATGTGTAGGGTTTCGACTAGACCCCTCTTCAAGGTTAAGTCATCGACTAGCGACAAGCTCCCCAAACTCAACTGGGTCGGTCTGCCTGAACTCCAAAGAGTCTAAGGCCATTGTATTCCCCACACGCACGCCCCTGAAGCATGTCTCCAACAATCAGCACAACCATCATCGACACTAGCGTACAAGCGCATATATTGGGTGTCACGATTGCGGTCCGTGACATTCTCCCACTACCGTGACCATGCACATCCTTATGCATGAAGAGTACGCCTCCTAAATGTGCACTTCTGCACGAGAAACGTGAAGATCAGCCTGCCAATTTCACCCATGAACTCCCTGCCTACTCGTCCTCGATCCGGGGAAAGGACCCGTGTGCAGACACTGTCCAACTTAGTGTAAATGCTTGGGGTTGTGAGATCTCACTTGTTGACCCTTGCGCCCAAAAGGGTGGGGACCTGCGTGGTGCATTATTGGAGCGCTTGGCGAGCTCGCAACGAGGGCTTCGAGTGATGACAAACGTGGCTCTGATACCATTTGTCACAGGACGAGAGGTTTCGAGCCCGTGTGGCACTCCCGCATCCCATACTACGAGAGTAAGCCTAATGGAAGTGGCACAATATCAACTGGTTTCGCCCTACCTTGGGCTCGTCAGGAGAACGGCTCCAGTTTCCAACCAGTGTGTGTAGGGTTTCGTCTAGATCCCTCTTCAAGGTTAAGTCCTCGACTAGCGACATGCTCCCTAAACTCAACCGGGTCGGTCTGCCTGAACTCCAAAGAGTCTAAGACCATTGTATTTCCCACACGCACGTCCCTGAAGCACGTCTCCAACAATCAGTGCAACCATCATCGACACTAGCGTACAAGCGCATATCTTGGGTGTCACGATTGCGGTCCGTGACATTAGGCTCCTAATTTGAATGGTTTTCTCTTCTTTCATGCATAACAATAATGGTCATCATGAAACGAAATTCCATAGCGACCCTTATTTTGTGAACTTCAGCTAGCTAACACAATCACATGCTTCAAAGAATTTTCCGATTCTTAAGCATAAAAGAATAAAGAAAAAAAAAGGAAACGACAATAATATTGGAGAACATCACTGTCATATAAATTAGTGCGAAACGGGGTCGTCTCACATGCAATTATTCAAAAAGTCTTTTAGTTCACTGATTGAGTTGCGGTTGACAAAGACTTTTAAGATATTTTTAGTATTGTGGTGTGTCCGTGTGTGGGCTGTCGTAGTTCACTACTAAAATCTTAACATTGTTAAAAAATAAGAAATTATCAATTTTTCTTTTATTGTAATCAATATATACCATTTACTCCTATTATTTTTATAATAGTCAATAATTTTTCTAACAGTACAATTATATAATTTTACTCTTATTTTAAATATATTTTTATTCATATTTATTGTAAAATAAATAAATCATATGAATGAAAATTAAAATAAAACATTAAGTATTAAAAACAAGAAATCTATATTTTGATGTGAATAAAAAATTAATATAAATTTTTCTCATACTCTTTTATTTTATAATATTTTCTTATAATAAATATGTAAGAAAATTATTAAAAATGATAAAAATTATTATAAGAAAACTTAAATGATAAATCAAAAATTATAAAATAAATAATAACATATTTTTCTTGTACTTTTTACATTTAATTTTAAAATATTGTAAAATTTATATTATAAGAAAACATTTATAAAATAAAAAGAACAGAAAATATTTTATTATTAATTTTTTATTTGCATCAAAACATAGATTTCTTATTTTTAATACTTAATTTTTTATTTTAATTTCCATTCATAAGATATTTAACTTATGAAATAAAAAGAGCAGAAAAATATTTTATTATTAATTTTTTATTCGCATCAAAAACATAGATGTCTTGTTTTTAATATTAATTTTTTTATTTTAATTTCCATTCATAAGATATTTAACTTATAATGAACATGAATAAAAGTGTATTTAAAAATAAGAATAATATTATAAAATTATACTTTCAAAGGGTGATTGGATATTATAAAAACCGTAGGGGGTAAATAGTTTATATTGATTATAGTAGGGAAAAATTAGCAATCTCTCTTAAAAAATTGCTGAGTTTATAAGGGTATTTGAGGAATTTCAAACAAAAATTATTTTCCTATTTCCTAGTTCTTTTAAAGATTTTTACTATTTTTCTCTAGACTTCCGATATAAGAGCCAACTTTTTATTTTCTTTAATTAGTTATTAGAATTCTATCATATTAAAATACCCCTCAAATTGAATATTCTAGGTTTTCTGATGGATTGACGGTAATTAATAGTTTTTTATGCATCCATAAAAAAATTATTCCGTGATATGATTTTCACATGCTGCAACTTTTTGATTTTGGGTGACAACTCAAATGTTGCTTTATGTTATATTTTATGTAACATAGCACAAACCTTCATTCATATGCAAGAGAATTTGAATCATGCCAACATTTAATGTCCATGGAAGATTTCAAATGAAGCTAAACTAAATTTCTAGCAAACTGCACGCAAACTGTTAGTTCTCTCTCTCTCTCTTCCCCTCAACTTTTACTGCAAATGAATATCTCAACCTGGAATCCAACAATAACAAATCTTATCATTTTTGTGTTATCGAATGGTAAATCCTAGCAAGCCCTTGCAGGGCTGCCTCCTTACTTTTTATGAGGCCTCCTTACTTTCAACAGCCTCAACACTCAAAAGGAATATATTGTTGGATTAATACAAAAATGAGTTCAGAGTTTAACTAATTTTTAACTATATTTTAAATATCAATAATCAACATGGCATAAGAAATTTTAAAAAATAAAATTAGTCAATAAGGTATCTTTTTTATTTCCTTTAAAATTATTATTTCAAGAAACAATTTTTTTTTACTTCAAAAGTGAACCAATAAATATAATAATTTTCTTTATAGAGAAGAGTGCAAGAAATTTTTTTAATGTTAAAAATTAATTTTTTAAAAATAGATAAATAATATAATTTTTTCTTGAAAAAACTAATAATAAATTAACGATTAGACAATATTATTAATTATAACTCTTTAACATTAATATAGAATTTGTATAAAGCTTCTTAATTATAAGATAGTTATTAATTAAAGAGAGCCTAAAAAAGGTTTTAGTCTTATAAGTAATTTAAAAAATCTATTAATATGAGTATACTAAGTAACTAAAAAAAGAGACTCTTATTAATATATGAGGTCTAGGTGATCACAATAAGTCCTTCATAACATATGCGGCCTTAGGTGACCGCCTACTTTACTTATACTTTATGTCACCCTTAAGCCTTTGAATTAATGATGTAATATATAAGAGCGGCTATCTTACTTCAATTTGTATGAATATATGTGTAGCTAAGGGCTATGATGTCATGATGAAAACAAGCAGGTTTTATAAAATTTTGCGCATTACTTTCAATTTTTAACTTACCTAAATTAAACATAAGCCCCTTGCTATATGTTTTATGATCTTGGCCCACAGAATAAGATGGTTCCAATATTTTTCCATCAGAAAAGGGAAGATGAGGGAAAAAAACAGGGATAGAAAAACAACACATGAACATGGGTGGTTGTCGTGTGGCGGCCAAAAAGTCCTTAAGTTGCCATTGATAATGAGGTTATATATCGGTCGACTGTAGGCTTGAGTCAAGAACCACAAGACAACACAAAGGCTAAGACAAAACAAATGCTGCTGAAAAACAAGTTGAATGAATGCGCGATGGAAACTAAAAGGAAATTTTACTTAAGATGTATTTGCTAGTAGCATTGTTGTTTAAAAAAATAAAAAGAAAATGTGTAATACTAAAATAACCTTAAAAGAAATTAAATGCTGTTTCCTTCGAAAAATATTGATTTTTTTCACAGCATGAAGGCCGACAACAGCCCAGCTAAAGCGACCAAAATAGCATTATTGTTCAACTGATGACAATTATCTCATTGTCGCGACTTGGGTGGAAATTTTTAAAATTTGTTTGGCTTAAAAATCTGTCTATTATTTGAATGCGATAGAGATCTTTCTGGGGAAATATAAATTAAATTCACCAAAAAACTTTTCAAATGAGCTTTTTCTTCTTATTTGAGAGTTACATCAACAAAAGGATTTTTAAGAGATTCAAATGAGAGAGTCTTCTCTTTCTATAATATTAAAAAATGATTTCACCCTATTTAAATAATATTATATTATTTTTGTATCATCATTATTGAAAATATATAATGAAAAAAATTCAATTAAAATAATTTAAACTTATTTATATTTAAGAAGTCTTTTATAAGAGATTTTTTTGTTACTTTTTTATCAATCACATAAATAAATATTTAAAAAATAAAATTAGATAATTTTTTTTTGTGACACTCAAGATGGTGCCTACAACTATGCATGGAATAGCTATCAAGGATTGCATAAGGCACTGACTAAGTTAGATCAACTCTATGGTGGAACACTAACAAGAACCATTAAATCATATTAGTAAGTGTAGATTTAATATTTATTTCTATAATCGGTCATCATCGGTGCTCCATTATGGAGCTGATCCAACTTAGCCGAACTCAACGTTTATCTTATAGTTATTGGATGCGTTTGATGACATCACAATAGGTGAAGCAAGCATGCAATTTATTTATTAATTTTTTGTCTTAACCACGAGATATCTTAGGGAGGGTCCTAACTATGGGAGGCACCTTTAAGCCTGTACCACAACCCAGATTATAAGTTCCCGCTCGAATCGGGAAGAACAAGTTCTTCCAACAAATGCAACTTCCCTGCGACTTAAACTAAGGAGTAAATCCAATCAAGCCACTGAAGAGAATTCCATTGCCAATGGAACTAACACTTTGTTGGTAGCTTGCAATTTATTTATTTTCGAACGAAAGCATACATTTCACCATTTTCCATGCTTAGTTTGTTTATATCACCTTTTCCTCTTTACGACGTCTTTCCTGTACGCAGACGCTTTTGCTCTTGGGTAGATGTTTCTACATACATGCAGTTAATTTTAAGAGGTCAGTACATCTCCATAAACTGTAAAATGCCTCAGCACATTTCTTTCTCTCAATTTTTTTGATCCTTTGATAGTTTTTCCTAATAAATTGAGACAATTCAAATAAATGATATAATTCATGCAGTTAATTTTAAAAGGTCATTACATCTCCATAAATTGTAAAATGCCTCAGCACATTTTTTTCTCTCAATTTTTTTTTTTGCTCCTTTGTTAGTTTTATTCCTAATAAATTTAGACAATTCAAATAAATGATATAATTCATTGTAAATTTTTTAAATAAGGAACAATTAATAATAAAAAATACTTTACACTTTAATTTTTATTTAAGTATTTCAACTATATTTATTTTAAATTTTAAAGTCAAATTTTGGTTAATGGATTTTAGTATTAATAAAATCATCTGACGTATTAATAATAGTTTGATATTTTATATTTATATTTCTATTAATATTGTATTTTTATTCAGTATAATAGTTTTGACTATAGTCTAAGTGTATCTTAGCTTTATTTGGACAACCACGGTCCAGCGGGAGGTAGTGTAACATATGCACTTTGATTTGTGAATTAAGTGTATGATTTCATTTTTTCATTTTCGAATCGAGATAAATTGAGCGCGATTAAGAGCTCGAGTGGTCGGATTTTAGTTCCGTTACGGATCCGGTATAAGTTTAATTTGTATTAAGCTTATGTTAAAAAAAAAAAAAGAGCCGGTTTATATTTGTGGACAAGGGGAACTGTTTTGGAAATTAAGAGAGAGAAAGAGACAGAAGAGAGAGAGATTTTTGACTCGTTTGACTGTTGACCCGACCCGGACCCGCGACCTTGACCCGGCCGGTTCTCCCATTTCCGGCCACCGTTCCGGGCGAGCTTGGTACCGTTTCGAAGCTTGAGATATGAGCAACGTATCCATGCTGTTCTTACTGTCGGAAATCGATCGGAAATTCGCCGATCGAAGCCTTCAAGGTCCGCGGAATCGCCAGCTCGATTCGCCGTGATTTTGCCGGTTTCCTGTGAAGCTAGCACTCGGGTTTTGTTCCTTATCCTTCCCTCTACCATTTCCGACCAGCCATGGATGCCGGGGACGTCATTTTGCCGTTGATCGGCCGTTGGAGGATTCACGGCTTTGGGAGCTCGATCCGGAGCCATCGCCGCGCGTGGGAGGTCACCACCGCCACCATTGGACTCAGCGTGGGCGGAACTATCAGACCTAAGCTCCCCGTCACCGTTGACTGAAGTCCGGTCACCGTTGACCGGCAGGGGCAGTTCGGTAATTTCACAAAACTTTGGGGGTGATTTTGTAATTTGTGAAATCAGTGGGTAATTTGGTAATTTGAGGTTAGGGCAGTAAAGTAATTTGTGATTTCGAGGATAAATCGGTAATTTAAGTTGTTAAGGATATTTCAGTAATTTTACGTTCGGAGAGTAATTTTGTAATTTCAGACGTTGTAGTTATTCCCGTGAATCGAATTGAGAATAATTTGGTAATCGAAGATTCTACGAATATTTCGGTAAAATAATGATGTTGAGGACATTTTGGTAATTTTGGCATGTAGGGGTATTTTGGTAATTTTGTACATGCGGGGATAATTATTATTGATAGATATTCATTTCAAAAATTATTATGTAATATTAGTTGTACGAATAATGATTATGTCGTTTCGTTGATTAGGAGGATCCGCGGACGAGAATCAACCCGCGTACGTGGTTGGTACCGAGTCTGGACATTGTCACTGTGAGTGGAATATACGAAACTTACTTTTATAAGTATATGCCGATTTTATTATACAGTGAAGTATATTTGAAAAATAAGTATTTGATGCTTTAATTTAATGATTTTCTAAAAAATTGAGATTTATTTATATGTTGAAATTTATTGTTATCAAAATGAGTTTGAATAATGATTTTACTGTCGCATTTAAGTAAATGCATGATATTAGAATTGCGAAGATTTGATATATGTTAAAGCAAAAGAGAATGAGATTTCAGATATGATTATATGTTTATGTACATGTGTATAAAATATTATTTGAGAAATCCTTGGACAGTACCCTATCCCTCCAGATACAGAGAAACAGATAATATGAGATGAATACAGAGATACAGATGAAATGAGATAAAGGCCTTTGGGGCCCGTCTGAACACACATAGAGGCTTTGGGCTGTGTGTTCGGGCGCTTACAGAGATACAGATGAGATGAGATAAAGGCCTTTGGGGCCCATTTGAGCACACATAGAGGCTTTGGGCCGTGTGTTCGGGCGCTTTTGCCTTTTGGGGGCTTATGCATGCAATATGAAAATTACAGAGATACAGATAATGAGATATATCAGTTATGAGATGAGATTTTCCCTATCTATCCGTTGTAGCTCCGGGTCGTGGTGGTACCCAGATAGTACGTCATTGCCTGTCCATTGAGGTCCGGATATGATGAGATCATTCCCCTGGGTACTTGTTTGATGATAGCTTTTGATATGACAAGTATTATGATTTTATGCAAATTTATAAAATGTAGTATTTCAGTGACTGATTTGAATTAAATATGTTTATGTAAGTAAACTGGATTTCCAAACAAATCACAATAAACAATATATATGTTTGACATGTTTGAAAAGTCTGTTTTGAGATACGTACGAATATTGATTTATCTGTTGTGCCCATGTGTTTATGTGATGTGTTGATATGAGATGTTGATATATGTGTTTATTGACATGGGCATACGTATGTGTTTATTGACATGGGCATACGTATGAATATTTCATTGGCATGAGCACGAAAATGCATTATGTTTTCCATATTTCCTAAAAAAAGAGAAAGTTGATTTCAGCAAATGAGATTTGAAAAGAAAGAAAGATTGTTTTACAATTTTAGCTTGGATGCTTGAATTCGTTACTGGCTTAGTGGAGGACTCTCGAGATGTTTATATAGTTATGAGATAAGTGGGCGAAGGACGCATTGCGAGACGCCCAAAGAGTATGAAAGAGAAAGTTACGAAAGTTAAGAGAGTGTCCTACTAAGCGGTAATCAAATGAAGGTAGCTCAAGTAAGTGGTTTAAAAGAGAATATGAAAGTTTGAGAAAGATAGAATGATATTTTGATGGAATTGATTTGAAAAAGAGTAATTCTTTTAAATAAATTTATTTATCAGAAACTAGTCTTCACTCACTGAGTTTTATACTCACTATATTTTTATCATATTATTCCCCCCACAGGAGATTTGCAGGTACATCCGTCGACCCAGCATTGGTAGTTAGATTTATAGTTGTGGCCACGTGATGGTGCTAGGAGTCGTAGATTTAATATCTTGATATTTGGGATATTGTGATTTGTATTTATGGTTATATTTTGTTATTAAGGATAACCATTGTATTTGTTTTTATATTGGAGTGATTTGGAGTGATTTTGTTATGTTGACTGGTGAAGTTGGATTTGAAGTTTGGATGGTTATTGAGATATTATTGGGAGTATTGTTTTGTAAATTGTAGTTTTGGGAATGTTGTATTTATAGGGGAGTTTTTGCCGAATTTTCGGTAAAATCCTTAGATATTATTATATTATTCAATCCAATTTTACGAGTTTAGACAGACTCGCCCTACGAGTGCAGGGCGGGTCGTTTCAGGTAGGTAAGGGTTGAAAAATTGATTTAAACTTTGCACACTTTCCTACCTTTTAAAGAAAAAATTATATAAAAAGGGGTATCATAGGTAAAAAAAAAAAGGTGTCTATTTGACCATTTATGACATTAAAGAGTTCTACATGTGATAATTTAAGCAAACTTTGGGTGTCAATGTCTTTTCCAATAAAATAAATAAATAAACAAACAATGGTTTATCATAATGAAAATTAATTTATACATAAAAGATATTATCTAATTCACTAATTTTACATTTTGTAGTATATGTGATAAAAAATTAAATAATTTTAAATAAAAATGAAAATTATATCCATACACAACATATAAGTATACGTTAATGATGATGTTTTTTTGGTTGATATAAGTTTTATATTATTTGTTAGACCAAATTATGAAAGGTCTAAAAAACTCGCAAAAATTATAAGCCCAATAAAAATATTTTACATAAAATAACCCGGGCCCATTCTCTATAAAGATGGTCAATGTACTTACAATTCTAATTAAAGTATCTAAATATAAGATATGACAAAACACCGAAAGCATGATTCATCAAAGACTGAACTAGGTCATTTCTTTACAAAGAATGACCTAAATATATTGTTTACAAAGAACGACATACGTCATATACTTACAAAGACTGACCTAAGTTTATTTTTCACAAAGAATGATCTAGATCCATTCCTTATAAAGAATGGCTCAGGAACTTAGAAAATAGTTCTAAATAAAACGCCCGAAGGACTAGTTTTCGACAAAGTACTAAAGGCATGACTTAACAAAGAGTGATCAAGGTTCATTCTTTATAAAAAACGACCTAGGTCCATTCTTTACAAAGAACAACCTAAGTCCATTCTTTACAAAAAAAGTGACCTAGGTCCACTCCTATAAAGAATGACTTCGACACTTAGAAAATATTTCTAAGTAAGAGCACACGAGCTACTAAGCATTTTATGGAATGCACCTATAGGCATATATATTCTATGAAATGTGTCTATGGGCAAATATACATTCTATGGAATGGGCCTACGGGCAAATACACACCTGCTGCAAATAAACATTTGTAGAATAGGCCTCCAGGAAAATACACATTCTACGTAATGTGCCATGGATAAATAAATATTCTACGAAATATACATATGAATAAATACACATTCTACGAAATGCGCCTATAAGTAAAAATACATCTTATGAAAATGTGCCTACGAGCAAATATATGTATTCTACAGAATGCGCCGACGTGCCAATAAGCATTCTACGGAATAAGCCTACAAGCTAATAAACATTCTGCAAAATGCACTTACGAATAAAATATTACAAAATCAATCCTCTTTGTAAGAAACCAATGTAAGTGCTGAATTTAAGCTTAAGTCCATTAAAAGTTAAGGGCCCAAAAACATAACAAATGTCCAAAGATTACCTGTCATGAACAAGTATTGACACATATGAATATGTGTTTCCATGCATGGGTTTTGGCTGACATTTGTTACAAGAAAAGTGCCATATAATCTCTCCAAGTGACTCTAAGTTGCCTATATAAAAGCCAAGACCTCTCATTTGAAGGTAAGAGAAAAAAGTGCATAAAATGAGTACAAAAAGCCTGCCTATCTCACTCTAGATTTTCTCTCTCTAAAAGTTGAGTAAAAAGAATTGATTTAAGCGTCAGAAGGTTATCGCCGGCACGCCGCCCCCCCTTTGACAATTATTTCTTTTTTGCTGAATAATTTACCACAAGGAGACACGTAATTTAAGACACTCGCTTCAAAGAGAAAATAAGTCACAAAACTTAATTTAGAAAAAAGTCATAACACAAATCAATCATTGTACAAAAATTTGCATCAACATTATTAAATTTGTAAACGAAGATTAGTATGCAATATATTTGTCTTCTATTTTATAAGCTTAACGATAATAATCTCATCAAACGAAATTCCCTAATGACCCTTGAGGTGTGAACTTTATAGCTCACGCAATACCATGCTTTGAAATAATTTTCCATCTGTTGAGCTTAAAAGAAAACAAAAGGAGGCAATAATCGGAGGAAAATCATAATCATCTTTTTTTTTTTAAAGGTAAGAGGGTAAAGGGCATGAATCATATAAAATAGTCCAAATCAAAAGAGGTCCTACAACTCAAATTAGCACCACAAGACGACCCTAATTAAGACAAGTTGCTTGAAAGCGTACAAATTAAATGAGTTCGTATAACAACTCAATTAATCACCACAGAACAATCCTAAGACAAGTTGCATGCAAACATACGTACTACATAATTTTCTCTTACATGAGATTTCTCTCATGTAAGCGGAATTTGAACCCATAATTTATTGTTTCCACACAATAGATTTAATCATATAAATTAATTGACGCCTATTAAAAAAATATGATTCTTGTGAAAACAATTATTATATGTTTAAAAGGTTCAAAAATTTTGACTTTTTTGTTCATACACTTGTAGCAATAGTTTCCAAAGTTCAATTAAAAATAAATGCATTTAAAAACAAACAAATTCTTAATCACTAATTAAATTTTATTGCATCTTCTGTTATAACTGAAATTGAATTTTATTCCATCTCCTGTTATAAACAAACAAATTCTTAATCACTAATTTGGACCATCATCTATTGCGATGATATAGTATTTTCCTCCCTGTTATCTATATTATCTAATTGTTAGTTTTATTTGTGGGTGTCATTATTAATGGAGTTACTAAAATCTCTTATGTTGAAAATAAAAAGTTTCAAATCCACTTACAGGGTGGAAGTGTATTGTATTACCGTTAATTAAGCCAAATGAAAAAAATACTAATATTATATCTAAATTTGTAACTCTGAACATAAAATAGTCAAACAGTGTTAATAAATATTATTGTATGTTAATGATGTGTTAAAAAATATTATATGTTAATGATGATTTTACTTGAGTTACTTTAAGTTTTATATTACGGTAAAAGGCCATTTAATCTTTATATTTTAATATTAGTATCTATTTAGTCCTTGCATTTTTAAAAATACCTCCAAATATTTATGTCGTTAAAGTATTGATATATCTACCGTTACTTTTTATTTCTTTTGACTTACTTTTATAATATTGCCCTTTTATAATAATTTTTTAGACATTAATAAAAAGAAAATAATTAAATTACCAATTTAACCCTAAAAATTAAAAAAATAATATTAATTTTTAATTGTCAAAAATTGTATGCAAACTACTAAGTGTGCAAATGGTGCTTGCAAAAAAATTATATATATTTTTTATTTTCTAGGGTTAAATTGATAATTTAATTATTTTCTTTTTATTAATATCCAAACAAAAAATTGTTGTAAAAGTGTAATATTATAAAATTAAGCCAAAAGAAATAAAAAGTAACGATAAGGACATCCATACTTTAACAACAGGAATATTTTTGAGATATTTTTTAAAATACATAAACTAATTGAATACTAATCTTAAAATACATAGACTAAATTAGCTTTTACCCTTTATGTTATTAAAATTTGTAAACGAAGGTTAGTAAACTATCCTAACTATTACGAATGATTTCTAGTCTTCTTTTATGCTTAACAATAGTCATCATTAAACGAAATTCCCTAAAGAGCCTTCACGTGTGGACAAAAGTTCACCAATCACAAGCTTTCCAAGAATTTTCTGGCTTTTGAGCTTAAAAGAAAACGAAAGGGAGGCGAAATAATTGGAGAAACATCTTTATCATACAACAGAAGTCTTTTAGGTCATATTGGGATTATGTGGCTGATGATCGAAGACTTCAAGTCAATTTGCACCACAGCAAAGCCCTCAAGAGGCAACAAAAATAATACAGTTGGATGAAAGCTGTGGTTGACGAAGACTTTGAGGCCTTCTCGGGCCAAATATTTGGTAACAACTTATTATTATAGTTGGGAATAAATAATAAATTGATTTTTTCTCACATTTATACAATGAAAACCTATAACATATTTACTGTTTTTATTAAAATTATTTTTTAAAAGTCTTAATTAAATGCACTAGCAATTTTTATTTCTTAACTATAACTTTTTTCTACAGCACCTGAAAAAGCACAATACCTCAATACCACACAAGAACTAAGTTAATTAGCACATAAGATAACCTTAAGGCACAATATATCTCAATACATTTATTTCTTTATTATGTTTTATTTAGATCTTTGTACCACTCAATGTGAAAATGAACTATGAAAGATAGTTCATTTACAACAAAATTGCAAATCAATCACTTGATGCATTACTAAATGCAGAAAACGTAACCAAGTTACAAATTAGAGATGTTATTACATTAACCAAGGTGATTGTTCCTATCGAATAATCAAGTGTAAAGATAGATAATGAAACGTCTGCTACATGTCAAAAGTGTGGCAAATCACTTGTTTCCAAAAATACAATTCCTCAAAAGAAGATTCTGTTGCAAATAGTGCTCGAGCAATTAAAATTCCCATTAATCACTGGTTCCAAATGAACTAATGGTCATAGTAAAGACGTCTATAAAGAGACATGTCCTAGAAGAGACAAAAGTCTCCAGAGAGATAGAAGTTTCTAAAGAGGCAAAAGTCTCAAAAGAAATATGTGTCTCTTTAGTGATACTGTTGGGGTAAGAAAATATTTGGTGAAAACTATCAACTATAACACATGACTATTAATGTTTTATCATCAAGAATTAATAATAAAATTTTGCTTAAGCGTACATGAATCCATAACACTTAATTTCTCTCCAAGGTTGTGTGGTTGGCCTCCCAGATCTACATGTTCTCTTAGAGAATCCTTTAAGTTTTTCTCAGAGTCTCTCTTTGACGATGAGATTTCAGAAAGAATAAAAAGATATGTGTGACCTGAGGACCAACCACTTATATAGACAATATTTTTCTATTGTCACTGGATATTTCTAATTCTGCCCATCATAAAATTATAATATTATTGGGTTTCTACGCATTAAAAACTCACACCTTATTATATACATTAAAGTCCATAATATCGAAAACCTAAATAGATCACTTTTAATTGAGCTTAACCTTATATGACAGTTCACAACACATAATTATTTACAAATAAGCTCAACATTGGATTAAGGATCCATCATTATTGGATTAAAAATCCAACAGATACAACTCTTTGAAGTGTTGAAAATCCATAAAGAGACGTAAGTCCTTGGAGCAATGGAAGTCCCTGACGAGACACTAGCCCTTGAAGCAACATGAAAATCCAATATCGAGGAATTGTCTACGGCATGCCTGAAGCGTAGTAGACCGTTTGGTTACAAAAAATATTGTTTTGTAGAAATGAAGAAAATAAACATCATGGCCTTGCTTTAGATAGTGCTTAAAATATAAACAAGCAAATAGCTCAAAAAGAATTAATTGTCTGTGAACAGACCAAAGATCATATTAATTATCTATCATTTGAATCAATCATTTAGTACACATCATTTGACAATCAATTGGGTTACAAACTAATTATTTTGACTAAGCAAGTATTAGTATTATTGTTAATATAATGAATAATAATGATGACAATAGTTAACTAAGTGCTTTTTAATAAATTGTAACAATTTTGATTTCGATTCTAAAAAAAATTCATTAATGAGAATACAAATTATTCTTATTCTAATTCATGTAGTACAAATAAATAATTTGATCGGATTTTTATTTTAGTCCATTTCAATTATTGATTAGACATATGCTAGTGATGATCTTATTTTTCTTAATACAAGTTCTTTATTAGTAAATTGTAATTGAAGGTTAGTACTATACGAATGATTTATTTTCTTAAAAAATAGTTTTTCTTCTTTTAAGCTTAACAATTATAGTCATCATGAACCGAAAATCCTAGTGACCCTTGACGTTTGAACTAACTTTAGCCCAAAGCTTGGCTTTCATAACATAATCTTTAAAGTACTAACCCTCACAAATAGGTAATTAACATTATCTGTATGGTAGTAACCCACACAAACAGGTAATCAGAGGTGGACCTAAATAGGCCGGGCACCCCATTTTGTACGTAATGACACCCTTTCATAGAATTTTCCGGTTGTTGAGCTTAAAAGAAAACAAAAGGGTGACAAGGTAATAGGAGAAAACATCATTATCATATAAAATAGTACAAAACAAAAGGGATCGTATGATATTCAATTATTCAAAAGTCTTTTACTTCATAGTTTGATTGAGTTGCGATTGAAGAAACTTAAAGATATGATATGATTGGTGTTGCAGTTGAAAAGCTGTAACTTAAAGATATAATATTTAAATGTTTAATAAATATTTGTCACTATAGTTTGCAAGTAAAAGTTAATTTTATCTCACATACGTATGAATAAACACCTATAACATGTTTGTTATTTTTATCAGAATCATATGTAAAGATTATATTTATCACACACTATTAATATTTGTTTAATATATATTTATATATAATTATTCTTAGGTACTAACACGCTCAATTTTTTTTTTTAATGCAAACACACTCTTAAACTGTGCCATTTAAGAGATTTTTTTAATAAATTATAAAGTTGTTCGGTTTATAGGAGTTAAAAACTAACTCTCTTAAACCCTATGATTTAAAAACGTGCCCATATGAAAAAAAAAATAAGAGTGCCCGTACTAGATAAGAGCTAATATATAATTATTCTCAAGTGTGGGCACCCTTATATTTTTTTTAATGCGGACCACGCTCTTAAACCGTGCAGTTTAAAAAAGTTATTTTTGAATGAATTATAAAGTTGGGGTAAAAGCTCATTCAGTTCTTGTATTTTAAGATTAGTATCCATTTAATTTCTATATTTTTAAACATGCCTCGAAACATCCATGCCGTTAAAGAATTGGTACCACTACTGTTATTTTTTATTTCTTTTGGCTTATTTTTACAATATTATCCTTTTATAATAATTTTTTGTTTGGACATTAATAAAAAGAAAATAATTAAATTACCAATTTAACCCTAAAAATAAAAAAAAATTATATTAATTTTTAATTGTCAAAAATTATATGCAAACTACCAAGTGTGCAAATGGTGCTTGCAAAAAAATTAATATATATTTTTTATTTTCTAGGGTGAAATTGATAATTTAATTATATTCTTTTTATTAATGTCCAAATAAAAAAATTATTATAAAAGGGTAATATTATAAAAGTAAGACAAAAGAAATAAAAAGTGATGGTAGGGGTATCAATACTTAAACAACAGGGATGTTTCGAGACATTTTTAAAAATATAGGGACTAAACAGACACTAATCTTAAAATATAAGGACTAAATGAGCTTTTACTCTATAAAGTTGTGTAGTTTAAGAGATTTAAAAAGTAACTCTCTTAAAGCCTATTATTTAAAAGCATGTTCGTATTAAAAATAATAATAATAATAATAATAAGGACACCCACACTATAGAAGAATTCTTAGGTACGAGCATCTTTTTTTTTTAATTGTGTATACGCACTTAAACCATGTGGTTTAAGATGTTCAATGGACTATAAAGACGTATGGTTTAAGATAGTTAAAAACTAATTCTTTTGAACCCGTAGTTTAAAAGTCTGTTCACATAAAAAAATGAGGGTGTAGGCACAAGAAAATGATTAATATATAATTATTCTCAGGTGCAGGCATCTTTTTTTTTTTTAATGCGGACATGCTTTTAAACAATGCGGTTTAAGAGAGTTATTTTTGAATGAAATATAAAACCGTGCAATTTAAGAGAATTAAAAACTAATTCTCTTAAAACCCATGATTTAAAAGCATGATCATATATATTTAAAAAAAGAATAAAATGAGGGCGCTCACACTAGAAAATGACTAATATATAAGCATTCTTAGATAAAGGGCACCATTTATATATATAAAAATATAATAGTTTTCTAGTCATGGATTTTAAAGTGCAGGAAAGTGCAGAAAAGCTTTAAAACCGCACAGTTTTAAAGGCTTACAGTTTTAAGCTTTTAAAAGCATGCGGTTTTAAAACTTTTTTGCATTTTTCCGCACTTTAAAATTTCAGACTGGAATATTTATATATTTATTTATTTATTTATGTAGACACACTCTTAAACCGTGTTGTTTAAAAAAGTTGTTTAAGAGAGTTATTTTTTAATAAATTATATAGGTGTGTTGTTTAAGAAATTAAAAAATTAACTCTTAAACACAGTGGTTTAAAAGCATGTCTGAATAAAAAAATAAGGGCACACACACTAGAGAATAATTAATATATAATCGTTATTAGGTGTGAACACTTTTTTTTTTAAATGCGGACATACTATAAAGTTATGCTGTTTAAGAGAGCTATTTTTAAATAAAGTATAAAGCAATGCTACTTAAGAGTTAAAAATTATCTCTCTTAAGCCTTATGATTTAAAAGAAAATTTGCACGAAAAAAATTAAAACTAAACTGAAACTGAAAAGTCCAGTTCTGTTCAATTTTTTATTTATTCGATTTTTTTTAGGCTAAAAACCCGAATATATAAACACCGAGCCAAACCATTTGGTTTAGTTCGGATTTTGGACGAAAAGTTATAAAACTTGAATCAAATCAATAATATCGTTCGGATCCTTGTCGTTTATAAAATTTTGGTATGGCCCAATGTTTAGGAAATGCTTGCATATAGAAATTCTGTTTTGGCGTAATAAGTTTTGCAAACTTTGTAAAAGGGTCCTTGATGAAAGTCAATAGGGCAAGATATCATCCCGGTCCTTAGGTTTTGGCAAATTAAAATATAGCATAGAAACTTATCTTACTTTATTTGTATTTTGTGCTAAAAGCTTTGATATTAAAGCAGTGACAGTGATTTTGAAATTTATTTATTTTAGTCCAAAATTCTTGCAATTTTTTTAGTACAAATCAGTAAATTATTTTAATTTTCTTTATTATACATTGATTATAGTAGGCCTTATATGAAGGTTAAGTTGAACTGAAAAGCCGATTTATTAATCCGAACCATTAAGCGAACAGTTACTGAAAAACCGAAACCAAACTCAATTAGCAAACTATTACCAAAAAACCAAACCAAACTGAATTATAGGTTTTACTTAGGGTTTTGTCTTCCTAAAAGACTGAACGGTACTTACCAAAACCGAACCGAATTGAACCGATGCCCACCCCTACCCTCATTAGAGAAGTACTATATTATTGGTTCATGAAAATGTGGTGGGATTAATCATTTTTTTCAATCTTTTTGTTCTTGTGTTTGTTTGTCCTTTTTTTTCCTGCCTGTTCAGTTTGTTTGACATGCTACTATGAATTTTACAACAATTTAGGCTTTTTCTAAATACTTTTCTACAATGATATACATTATAGAATTGCTTAAATTCATCTTATATTTTCACGAGTGTGAGAGTATCCTGTTGGAATAATTGACTAAAAAGTGAAGATATAGTTTGAGTGATCCAAATGTTGAAATTTAAAATTTTCTTGCTCAAAATGCTAATGCTTTTCTAAAATATAAATTCAGTGTTAGACATGCTATGTGGTTTCTGTGTCTTTTATTTTATAACCGCTCTTTTTGTAATTAGACATGTTATGATTCCTGTAACGGGAACGATCCACTCTGTACTCTAATTTCGCTCTTATTGTTTCGTTTCTTTTATTATTAATCAATGCCTCCTTTGAGAGGCCCGCTTATTAAAAAAAAAAACCTTTATTGTGATGAGTAATGGACAGGAACACCTGCAAGAATTTCATTATTTTCTTATTAAACGACAGCAATAATTTAAATTCAAGGCCATAGCCTTGGCGGTCTCACTGAGGGTGGGCCGGGTGGGCCATTTTCCCACCTTGTATATAACTTATAATTAATTCAGTTACATATGCATGAGAGATAGCGGTGGCCTAGGATTGTCTAAGATCTTTAAAATCCCGATTACATAAATAGGACATAAATATGGATCAAATTCTTTCCTACTTTTATATTTGGAATAAAAAATATTAAGACTCATTATCATCTTTTCATCCTTAATCACCAAACTATGGGTTAGACTTCCGTGTTCGGACTTGCTCTCTAAGTATCTTCACCATGTTGTAAACCATATGTCAACACAACTCCCCACATACATATCTCTTGAAGTATATGCTGAAAATAAAAATTATCTAGAGTCTTTAGGCATCTTAAACTGTTATATTGAACCTCATAAAACCATTGGTCCTGACCACATTAGGATTTTGTCAAACTTCATTGAGTATATCTATCTCGGTTAGAAAGTATAGTGTATTTTTATAAATTCTTGAAAGCATCTGTCAGATGGTTTGGAAACAGCTAAGTAATGTATTATTTTCGCTTCACAATATGTGTTAAAGAAATATTCTCATATTGTATGAGAGTATATAATTCTAAAGCTAAGCTAAATATGATATTAGCCAAACTATTTGTAGAGCTTGAAACGCACTATTATTATTAGCCAAAACATCAGGTACAGAGTTGTCCTCCAGATAAATATGAGAGTAATGAAACTCTATTTTTCGAATTTATTAATTAATTGTAAGCAATTCGGACAATCTGATATATTAAAAAAAATGAGGGTGCTCACTCCTGAGAACGGTTAGTTAGTATATGTGATTATCTAGAAATGTAAGAAAGGGACGCTCAAGTAAAGGAGAAAGAAATCGGGTTCTTGTGCTAAGCAGTTAAAAAATGAATAAAAAAAATATATAACCTGCTTCATATGAAACGAAAAACAATTTCAAATAGTTAGTTAAAAAAGTAATTAGCATCTGCACCGCTTAGGACTTAGCAAATCGTATTTGATTAATCATACATTTTTTTAATGATTCAGAAAAAAAAAATCATTTCACGTTTAACACGTAAAAGATCCTTAAGAGACGAGATAATAATTTAGGAAAACCATTTAATAATTGTCTGAACTGAAATTTGGCCTATCACGGTATATACAATACGCATACAGGCTAAACTTGAGTGCTGTATTTAGCGCATTCAAATTTACCCAATTATTAGAGTTAAGTTTAGATATCTTAGAATTCCCTATAAAAAATGTTAGATATTGAGATACATTCAGTTTCTTATGTTTCACATTAATCAGAATCAATTTCCACGTATCCATATTTGTATCTGAGTCACAGATAGAATAATTCCTCGTACAATAAATATTACAAATAACGTAATTAAAAAAAAAAGATGCAATAAGTAACACATGGTAAGCAACTTTATTCCCTAGTGGTGGGTTGGTGACTTGGCGTTTTCAATCTTAATGTAGAGGGCACTTTGATTTCTCACGTACTCAATTTTTAATTTTCCGCTTTTATAAAATATGGGTTGATAAAAATAAATAGATCTAGACAAATATTAATATGAATGTATATATCTCTTAGGTATGAGGTAGAGGTCTCGCTTCTATTTTTCACAAATTTCTAATTTTTTTTCGATATACGTCTGTGTTGTTCTTTATATATATAAATTCAAACTCCCACTAGATCTAGATCCTAGATAATAATCTAGTTGTAGATTGTAACAACTTTAAGAAAAATAACATAACAATTCTTCAAAAATGTCATATGATATGTCATACTTCTTAGGATACTAAGAGCACTATATTGTTTCGTAACTTCGTAAATAGGCATTACCGATATTAATTAAGTTTTTGTTGTGATCATAGTATGTTACAAAATGCTAAAATTAATGAATGTCATAGTAATCTGTCACAAATTGTCAAATTAAGTCCATACTTGAGAAGTCATAAAAATTAAGAACTTAGATGTTATTACTCCATAAGGTGAGAATGCTAACTTTGGCCAGTGTGATCACGTTTCTGCATGTATATGCATCTGGCTAAAATAATTTTTTCTACGATTTCGTTAAGATTTCACAGCAAAGCAATATCAAATAACAAAAATCCACGCAACAATAATCGAGGAAGTTGTCAATATCTGAATTCATATTATAGAACAAATACGATGTTTGTTTCTTGATAAAATCTATACAAGCACTTGAATCATATGAACTTTTGCACCACCACTTCAATTTCCCCCTCAAATTAAGCTTAAGTCATTAATCAATGGCAGCCTATCCTATCTCTTACTCCTTTTCTCATTTTGTTTTCGCAATCTCATTTTTCATTATTTGTCTCTCTAGTATCTCTTCAATAGATCTTACTCACTAATAACAATGTTGTTGTTGAATTTGTTGGCAATGCCTGTTACATTAAGGCCAGGAACTGGGACTATCTTACTTAAAGGGATTACTCAAAAAGGTCTATATCGAGTTCAAGCAGTGTCTTCCTCCACTCAGCATGCTATCTTAGACTATCTCTCTTCCAAAACTTTCCATTCACCTGTTAATTTCTCCATTTGCACTATGTCTAGTAATTCTGTGTCAAATAGTTCTAATTCTATCTCTTTCATCATGTGTTTCATTTGAATAAAGATATCTATACTCCAGTTGTAATGCCAGTCTTCATTGTCAGTCAATGTTGATTTACTTTACAAAAGACTTGGTCATCCAGCTAGTCATGCACCTAAGTGTGTTTTAAAATCTTGTAATCCATCGGCTGATGTTAATGAAATTCATAAACTCAGTTTTTGTAATGCTTGTCAATATGGCAAAAATCATCTTCAACATTTTAATTCTATTGATACCAAAACTACTGAACCATTACAACTTTTTTATATAGATCTCTAGGGACTTTCTTCCACTACATCCACACAAGGTTCCGCTTACTATTTGTTTATCTTAGATGACTACAACAGATTCACTTGAGATCTTTCCATTAACTGCTAAGTCTGATGCTCTTTCTGTCTTTATCACATTCAAAACCTTTATAGAACAACATTTGAACAAAAAAAATTAAATCAGTACAAACAGATTGGGGAGAAGAGTTCAAGTCTTTTTCTTTATTACTTTTATCCTCTGGAATTCATTTTAGACACCCTGTCCAATTATTCATCATCAAAATGGTAGGATTGAAAGAAAACATAAATACATTGTTGATATTGGTCTTACCTTGTTAGCTCAAGCCAAATTACCTTTGATTTTCTGGTGGAATGCATTTCACACAGCTGCTTATCTCATCAATCGATTACCTACACCTGTGCTTAAAAATCAATCACTTTACTTTAAAATTTTTCAACAACAACCATATTATAATATGTTGAGAGTTATTGGCTGCTCTTGTTTTCCCTATTTGCGACCCTATAACAAACACAAGCTAGAGTTTAGAATAGGAAGATGCATTTTTATTGGCTATAGTTCACATCACAAAGGGTATCAGTGTTTACATTCATCGGGCAGGGTGTATGTGTCCAATCATGTTGTGTTTAATGAGCAATCTTTTCTTTATCAATCAGGTGTTGATTTCTTTTCTGTTCAAGAGTCTTGTTCATCTGAGTCATTCTCTACTTCTCAATCTAGAGATGCTATTTCACATTCTATGATACAGCCTTTATCAGCACCTTTTATAGCAAGTAATCCCTCAGTTCATTTGCCTTCACAGGTAACTGCTACCTCCTCTTCTTATATTGATCCATCTGATCATTCATCAACTTCTCCTCACTCACAGCCAACCTCATCTAATCACAGACACAACTCCTCACAACATTCTTCTCCACCTCATAATCTTCCACCATCTCAGCCACCTGCTCATCCAATGATTACTAAGTCTAAGGCTGGTATATTCAAACCAAAAACATATTTAGCTGCATTACTTTCTGCTCCCACAGAACCAATATATGTAAAACAAGCCTTAGCATATCCAAAGTGGTTTCACGCCATGAAAGAAGAGTTTAACTATTTACAAGCCAACAAGACATGGACTCTAGTTCAACTTTCTTCCCCTGTAAAAGTCATAGGAAATGAATGGGTATTCAGGATCAAATATAACCCAGATGGCTCTATTTCAAAATACAAGGCTAGACTTGTAACCAAGGATTCTGCTCAAACTCAAGGTGTGGATTACAATGAGACCTTCAGCCTGGTTGTTAAAGCTTCGACCATTAGAATTATCCTTAGCTTGGTTGTAATGCAGGGGTGGATTATTAGACAGGTTGATGTTAATAATGCATTCCTTAATGGTTTTCTTGAAGGGGATGTATATATGTCACAACTTAAAAGGTTTTATTGATGCATCTAAGCCTCATCATGTGTGCAAACTTACAAAGGCTCTTTATGGCTTAAAACATGCACCTAGGGCCTAGTTTGATAGATTTAAAACAACTATGGTGCATCAATGGCATTTTGTTAATAGCATATCAGACACATCCTTATTCGACAAGTGGCATAATGGTCACATTCTTTTGGTGTTGGTTTATGTTAATGATATTATTATTACTGTTTCAAATTCTTCTCTAGTTCTTTAAGTCATTTCTGATATGCCGCAAAATTTTGCACTTAAAGATTTGGGAGAGTTGAATTATTTTCTAAGCATTCAAGTAACCAAAACAGAGAAAGGTATTCATTTATCTCAGGCCAAATGTATTGCAGACTTTTTAGCCATGAATAACATGGATAAATGCTGCCTATATGCTACACCTATGGCTACCTCCCATCATCTTACACAAAATTCAGGGGCTATTATTGATAATGCTTCTTAGGTCTGAAGTCTAATTGGAGCACTTCAATATATTACTCTTACTAGACCAGAGATTGCTTTTCCTGTTAATAAACTAAGTTAGTTTATTTCCAATTATTCTCCTGATCATTGGCAGGCCTGTAAGAGATTGTTGAATTACCTCAAAAGGAACATTCATTTTGGCTTAGAATTCTATAACTATGGTAGTCTGCAGCTCAATTGTTTTACTGATGCAGATTGGCGACAAGGATGACAGAAAATATGTAGCTGGGTATGCTGTTTTCTTGGGTCCAAATTTGGTTTCTTGGTTATCAAAGAAACAACATGTTGTTTCTAGGTCCAGTACAGAGTTTGAATATAGAACCTTAGCTTCAGCAACCTCAGAAATTCTATGGATTCAAGCCTTACTCTTTAAATTGCATATCAAATCAAATGTCATTCCTTTTTTATGGTGTGATAATCAAGGAGGCATTGCTTTAGCAAACAATCTAGTTTATCATGCCAAAACCAAGCATATTGAACTGGATATTCATTTCATTCGAGAAAAGGTATTGGCTAAGCAAATTGATATCTGCTATGTTCTGAGTGTTGATCAATCAGAATGCATTTTTACAAAGGCCTTATCTTATGGTCATTTTCATTATCTGAGATGGAAGCTTAATGTTCTTCCTGGAACATTTCGCTTAAGGGGGGATGTTAGAGAGTATGTTGATGCTAATGTTAATATACGATCTGTAGAGCATGCATAAATAAGCCTGATTACAGAGGATGCACAATAAGCTTGATGGTCTCCCTTGCAGCTGAGTATGTTATAATCATAAGTTAGTTATGTTGAGCTGGCAATATTGTTGTAACGGTGTAATAACCACTAGCTCAATGTGTGAGTGTGTGTATAGAGTTTCTAGAAGTATCTAGCAAGAAGATTCTCGTTTGTATTCAACCAAGTATAAATAGCAGCTTAGATAATTTTATGTACAACCATTTTAATAAATAAAAGTAAAATAATTTTCTTTCATTTTCTTGATCTTTTTCTCAGTAACCAAACACATTTCTAGCTTATTTCAACATTGGGTGGAAAATTCTCGTATTGCTTGGTACTTCTATTATCGCTTGAGGAGCAAAATCAATCAAAATCAACTTTGGTACTAATCGAGTTGTTTTAGGTTTTGGGGTGATTTTTACTCCCTCGGTTGCGAGAATTCCTAAACCTTCTACTTTCGTACACTTGAAGCAATTAGTGTAGGAAACCAAAGAATCGCGGTACTTGATAGCTCTTCATCAGGAACTAAAGATGGCAATGTTATTATTGATTCAGGTACTACATTGACACTTTTGCCACAAGTGTTTAGCTCAGAATTAGTGTTAGTAGTCTCAAGTTTGATCAATGCAGTACCTATTAAAGACCCTAAGGAGTTGCTAGATCTTTGCTACAATTTTTCTTTTGATTTTAATATTCTAGAGATCAGTGTACATTTTACTAGTGCATATGTGAAGTTAAGTTCTTTGAACACTTTCACTAGGGTTAGCAGAGAACTTGTTTGCTTAATATTTAAAGGATTTGATCAAAGGCTTGCTATATATGGTAAGTTGATGCAGATGAATTTCTTGGTTGGCTATGACACTGAAAAGCAGATGGTGTTGTTTAAGCAAATTGATTGCACCAACCAATGATATGAACTGTTTTCAATTCTATACAAAACATTGACTTGTCATTTTGTAATTTCTATTTTACATATGTGTTTGATTACTTAATTATGTAATTGAATTTTTTTTAATACTGATTACACATCAGATTACTGTATTGCACATATATTTACAACTGCTATTATACCAGATATTACAATGATATTTACAATCAGATATACATAATTTGGACTTACATTATTATAGCAGATTTTGCACTGATATTTACAATCAATGTACGCAGTTAAGACTTACATTATTACATAAATTCAATGAAGTATATTTCCAAACAAATGACCCTTATAGACAAGGAATGTTTCTACTTCACTTATATTTCGCAATAAAGAAGGACTTATAAATATTTTAGCCCCCACAATTTTTTTGTGGAGACTTAAATTGCTGCCCTCACAACCACTTTGGCCAAAGGCCTAGTTATGTAATTGAAATTTGAAACCTTTCAATAAGGCTAGTTTTCAAAGTCGCTCTTTATAAATTATACAAGCACGTGCGCTCTCTCTCTCTGTTTTTTTTTTTAATATTCAACGTGTTTGTAAAATTTGACCTTGGAGATATATGTTAATGTTTAAGTTATGTAGTCCGTAATGACGCGATTAATTAACTAATATAGTGGAAGGACATCACATGCTTAACCCCAAACGTTATTTTTATTATCATCAATTTTCAAACCTATTTCCCTAGGCAATATTGCAAGCTTTGTGGAGAGATTTAGACACTGTTTCTATCTTCAAATGCATATCACATGCATATTTATTAAGGTCTAAAAGAATTACATAACGAAAATCAGATAAAACATTTACTAATTTAATTTTCGCTGTGGACAGCATTCTTGATCATTAGTCGGGCTGAATTATTTGGCTAATTATGTGCAAATGCAATTATAGCTAGATAATTAAGCTGACTTTCTATGGGTGCTCTTAATTTTCTGTAACATCTGACATCTCAAATTGTTTTCTGGTCCAGTTAATTAGAGTTCTTTTTAATTTTTACATATTTAGTTTTCAGACCGTGTCCATTATGATTGAAATTAGCACACAATTTAGAATATTTTCCCTTATCATAAAATTATTGAGTTTTTTCTCCTCGTGACAAATTATTTTACTCGCCTGTGCCAGAATTCTAATTTAGTTCTCTTGAGGACTAGAATTTTTATTATTTCACATAAAGACCATTCAACATATACGGACACATAAATGCCACAGTAATATCTACGCTGGGTAATGAAATCAGTTAAGGGAAAAGAAAATCATTTTCGATTGTTCTTCGTATGAAAACCGAGGGAAAAATTGTAATTGAGTTTGCCACAACATTTTTTATTTATTTTTTTCCTGCCATCCGTGATTAACACAAAATTGCTTTCAGAATTGTTCCGTTTGATTGACCAGCCCCCAATTGAAGACCTTATTCATCGATTTAAACTCAATTTGTTACAATAATGATTTACTCCTAAATCACGGTACATTACAGCCGGGCGGATGTGAAGTTGACTACTTGAACTTTTACAAAAACACTTAGGGTGTGTGTTCATGCTTCAATTTCATTGGTGCAAATGAACCTGCAATTTACATATGTTGATGCAGGCCAATTTCATTTTTTGTTATTATTTATTTATTTTTTAACAAAGGCACGCAGACTACTACAATAGTGAAAATCGGACTTAGAAATTGAGTCATAAGAAAGCTGCTCTTTATCTCCATAGCTAGACGTTGATTTCATGCATGCCAATTTTTTGATTGGCTATGACATTGAGAATTATAAGGTTGCCTTTCAAAGAATTAGCAGATATATGAAATGATTGCAAGCAATCAAGCTTACAATTCCCAGCTTCTTCGTGCTCTCTCTACACACACCCCATTACAAAGAGAAACTACGAACTAGCTTAAATATATATAGCGCTTATAATAAATTATTCGGTTACATATGCATTGGATATAGGGAAGCTATTAGCCAATCTTGGATTAGCTGTTGTGTGGAGCTGATTTATCCTCAACAAAGAGCACTCTGTGGAAAGAAGTGACACCATTATCAGTTTTCAGGTGGAGGAATGGTTGAAGTTGCTGATACCACTTAGATGACTTGAACTTCTTGAGGCAGAACATGATATATTCATATACCAGCTTCTTCAAAGATTTTCTTTAGCTCGAAGACTAATCTAGATCTTCTCTTAATTTTCTTCCGGTAATTCGATGTGAGTGATGTAAAGACCCATTATCATCTTCTCATCCTTAATATGCTTCACCTCCACACTGTGGGTTGGACTCCACTGTTGGGGCCTAAACTTCAAGTAGCTACCGTAAAATAAAAAGAAAACTTAATATAGTAAACCATGTGTTAACACATTATCTGCCTTTTGAAGTTTATAGCGAATATAAATTATGGAAATCATGATCTAGCGATGCATGCACGCATTGAAGGTTTTAGTTGAAAGAGTTGACTTATGAAGTTTTTAGTTGAAAGATTTTACTTACTTTTTAATACGAGATTTTATATGCAAAATCTTTTCCATTGGCGTGAAAACATCAATGGTGAACTCCACAGCGTCCTCTACTGCGCTTCTGTAAAAATTGCTGATGGGTTTGGTAGCCCGAACTGAATTTGGATAAAATATCTTCTCATTGTCATATCTCAAAAAAATGGGTGTCATAATGTGCATCTCCTCAACGACCATCTGCGATATAAAATGTGTCAAGCAAATTTGCTCGATCAATATTACAAATTTAATCACATATATACACGTTAGAAAGATGACTGAGTAATTATTACCTGTGCTCCATCAATGACGCATCGATCACCAACATTAAATGGGTGTGTCACAAATAAAAATATGATGGCTTCAGATACATTCTTGGCAATGTTACTGAATAAGAACACTGCAAGTACAACTTGGGATAAAATAAGTAGCAGAGCTTTAGTGGTTAATAAACCTATTGAAAATAGCAGCTGTGAGAATTCAACAGCTGACTCTGATGACAAGTTGGTATGCCATCTTAGTTACACTCATTTGCAATCAGAATATGCAGAAGATTTACTGAGCTGGCAAAATGGAGCTACTGAAGAATCTCCGCAAATAAGCATGCAAGGATTACGTTTCTAGAAGCTGAAAATGATTGTCTAATATTTGTCATATTCACAGGTTGTTATTTGTTTATTTACAAATCTTACCCCTTAGGCCAGCTGTCTCTTTCTTTTTCTTTATGTATATAAATGAACCTAAGCTTGTATTCAATCTATTCAAGTCGTTATCTTTTATAAAGCATTTTGTGATTTATGCTTTGCTTACTGTTCATAAGCAATTTATAGAAAATTTAAGTTGGTATCAGAGCCATACTTTGAGCTATGGCAAGTAGCAGCAGCAACACAAACACAAACACGAATCAGTCACAAATGAATCCAAACAACCAAGAAGATAATGAGAATCAAAATCAAAACTCAGAGCACAATGCCACAAACTCAACAGTAATTAATCACTCACCCATGCAACACATTACCAGCAACACATATGTCTTTACAACTCCCATCAAGCTCACCCAAAATAATTTTATGCTCTGGAGATCACAAGTGATCTCTAGCATCAGGGCTAATAAGCTTAAAGGTTTTGTTGATGGCAATCATGTCTGTCCTCCAAGACATTTCACAAACCCGGGACCAAATGGAACCACCATAAATACACCTAACCTTGAGCATCAAATCTGGAAAAAACAAGACCACATTTTACTAAGTTGGTTACTGTCATCCCTGACTGAAGGTGTTTTAGGCACAGTGATTGATTGTTATACCTCGTGTGACGTTTAGACAAATCTCACAAACTAATTTGGTGCTAGAACTAGAGCCAGGATATTACACCTCAGAACCCAAATCCAAACAACCAAAAAAGGTTCACTCAACATTCATGACTACTACGCTAGAATGAAGTCCATGTTAAATTAGCTTAGAGCAGTAGGTAACAACATGAGTGATGACGACTTTGTCATGTGTGTGTTGGCTGGACTAGGACCTGAATACGACTCAATAGTCACTAGCATAAACTCTATGCCAGAGAGCCCCTCACTTTTAAAAGTGTATGGCATGCTGCTCAGCCAAGAGAATATAACTGAACAAAATTTAAGTTCAGGGGCTGTTGAGGCAAACTACACTTAAATGAGAAATGGAAGGAGAAACTGGGGTAACAATAATAGAACTGGAAATCAATATCAATTTGGAATAGTTTTTAGAACCCTGGTAATGGAACTGGAAACAATCAAGGAAATCAAAATCCTCAAGATAAAGGAAAAGGCAAAGCAATAGCAAATGATAATGGGGCATACAGTTGTTGAGTGTTGGCACAGATTCAAGAAGAATTTTGTACCCTAGCTAAACAGAATGAGAGAAACAAAAGGTGCCTATGTAGCCTCAACTGATGGGCAAAGTAGTGGAGCATGGTATCTGGACAGTGGTGCCACTAATCATATCACAAATGCACTTGGAAATATCAACATCAACTCTGAGTATCAAGGTAATGACCAACTTACTGTTGGCAATTGTGAGAAAATTGTGATATCTCATATTGGCTGTTCTGTTTTGCCCACTTTTGACCCTTAAAAACACATCACATTAAACTATATGTTGCACATTCCTGACATTACTAAGAATCTTATTAGCATTTACAAATTGCTGCATGATAATGACATTTATATTGAGTTTCACAAGTCAAGGACAAGAAGTAAGGAAAAATTTTGATGAAATAAGTGGCTAGAGAGGGACTGTATGAGTTGCTGTGCTTACCTGTTTATTTGAGCAGAAGCAAAAATTTACACATTGCTTTCCTATCAGCGTCTTCAATAAGGTCAATTAGTGATCCAATGTCTATATTATCCTTCAGTTCTAATGGTAATGAGTCTTTCAGTATTAATGAGTCTAGTGTAACTGATGAATCAAACGGCAGTGTTTCAAAAGCTACAAAGGAGATTGATCTTTGGCATCTTAAACTAGGGCATCCCAATGTATTTGCTTTGAAAAACACTTTGTTGTCTTGTAATCAGTTAAGGATAAATAAAAATATCATCCTTTCATTTTATTGTGCATGCCAATATGTAAAGTAATCAAAAAGGCAATTCAAGAACACTGAGACCAGAGCCAAAACAGCTTTAGAATTGATCCATACAGACCTATGGGGACTAGCACCAATCCCCTCAACAAAAGATATATAATATCTATATCTATTTACACACTACTACCACTTGCACACTAATACAACTATATTACACCTAAAGCTTTGTTTAAAGGTTTATAATTAATGACAAGTCTTGGTGTGGCTCTTTCAATTTCGGAATTTTTATTAATATAAACAGCAGCTCAAGACTAAGGTGATCTTGATTTAACAATTAAACCTTTGGCTTCCAAATCTTTAATTTCATTTCTGCAATGTTGCTCAAGTTCCATATGCATTTGGATAGGACGTGCTTTAGTAGGAATATTTCTTTCATAAAAAGAATTCTCATAAGGCAAATCTACCAAGTGTTGTTTTCTATTCTAAAAAGCAGTTGGTAAATCAACATAAATTTCTTTTTTAATAAGTTTTTCAAAATCAGAATTTTTTTTTATAAAATCACTTTGTAATTGGGTTTCAATTCTTTGCAAGTTTAAATCCTTTTTTAAATGGCTCAAATCCTGTTGTTTTGTTTTTAACAAAGCATTGATTTGATTTTGATAAACAGAACATGCTTTAATGATGTTTAAATTCTTTGTTTTTGGTTTTTCAACAAAAGGGAAAACAAGTTTTTTATTCTGGCTTTAAATGATATACCATCATAATCTACTGTATATGGGGTTATTAAGTTTATAAAAGGGTTCCTAAAATAACAGTATGACGGATGTCATTTGTTAAAAGGAAAGAAGTCTTAAAATCAAAACCATCATTATGAATTAAGGCTTCAGCTTTGGAGGTAATTTTCAATTTTGAATTCTTGGCGGTAGAAAGCTTTTCTTTTGTCTTTTCGTGAAATTCTTTTGCTACAATAACTTCTTGAATACAATTTAAATCGGCACCAGTATCGAATAAGGTAATGGTGTCAATCATGAAATCTTTAGAAAAAATTATAGTAACTTTAATCAAATATTTTCTCATTGTGATTTGATTTAAAACAAAAAGGAAATCATTGGGTACAGACTCAATATTCTCAAGATTTGGATTTTCTTCATTATCATTACTAGGATGAGATTCATTATCAGAATGATCTTGAAGTTGTTTTTATAAAAGAATCTGAATGGTTTTAGAATCGGTTTTTTGTTTTTCTTTCAAATTCTTTATTTCAGATTTAATATCTTTAATTTCTTTTTGAAGATCTTGAATAGAAGGGGTAAAAGATTTTGAATGCTTTTTCTTTTCAAGAATCTGAGTAAGATCGTATGTATGCTTTTTGACAATAGGAACTTTAGAAGGTTCGGGTTTATGATCAAGGGTCTTTAGGAGTTTATCAAGATATTCTCTTTAAAGAGTAGGGTCAGAAATGTGTTTGACTAATTCAAGAAATGTTTCCTGATCTTTAGTCAAAACATTGATTTTCTTTAAATAGGATTCTGACTCAGAATTACTATAGGAAGAAGAGGAGGTATCGGAATCAATGAACTCGTCAACCTGGAGAGGCTTACTATTTTCTGTCATGGAAGACTCAGAATCAGAGGACTCGATAAGAAGAGATGATATTTTAGAAAGAACTTCTGCATCGAGATCAAGCTCGTGTAATTTTCTACTCATCCTGCAATATTTTGCAGTATGGCCTTTCTTTCCACATTTGTAACATGTGGCTTCTTTGTAGTTGAAAGAGGCTTTGGGCTTGAATTCTTTATTTCAAACTAAGTTTTCTGCATCTCAAAACTTATTTACACACAGACTCTTTACAACTATATTACACCTACTTCCACTTGGCTCTGATACCAGCAAGAAAGGGATCTAAGGTGTACGTGTGCTTTGAAGATATTATTATTGCTGACGCAATGATAAAGGGTATATCTTGGTCAAAAACACCTACAGTATGAGACTGGAGACTACCAGGTGTTTTGGACTGAGGTGTATCTGGAGTAATTTGGATATTAGGAGTAAAAGCAGAAGAAGAAGCTTCTATTCTATCTAATTGTTCTCTAATGGCTTTAGCAAAATCAGAATTTGATTCTTGAACAAGCTTTTGACTATGTTTCGAGACCTGAAATGGTCTGAAAATAGGTTCTTTAAGCTTTTTCAAGGACTCGGTTTTGGAGGGAGTTGGCTTTAGAATATAAGCAACAGTTGTAGAAGACTGTTGGATTTAACATTCTATCCTAGTCAACTGTTTTCTTATGGTATTTAGATTAGTATTACAGAAATTATTCTACTGAATGAATCTTTATTAGGGTCATCAGATTTGTGAACTTTAAAAGGAGAATCTTTGATTGGAATAAGGGGGTTCACCATGTTCTATGGTTATGCTCTTGAGGGGAGGATGTTCAGACTTGATAGTATTACTATTATCAGAAAGATTCCATTCAGGAATTTTCTTTCTAGTAGTAATCTGGTTTGACTCTTTGAGAGGATAGGAAATGCTATTGTCGGAAGCATACATTTCAAACCAATCGAAAAATAGAATATGGACTTTATGCAAATTGAAAAAATCATAATAAACTGCTTGAATCTCTTTTCTTTGGTTTAAAAAGTGTTTAAAAAACCAAAGTCTTTTTTCTTCATTATTATCTGAATAAAAGTCATTATGAAGAAGAGTTTTGTCAACTTCAAAATCTTTTTCAAGAACATTAATGACATTTTCTGTTACGGCAGAAAAGATAGGGGAAGTCGGAGGAGAAGGTTCTTTCTCTTTCTGTCTTTAAATTCTTTGGCGGCTAGTGTAGATTGGATGAGGAACACTAGTACCATAATTGACGAAATGAATAGAAGAACTAGGAATATCCGAAGTGGAAAACCTATTTACACACAAAATTCAAGTGGTAATAGTGTGTAAATAGGTTGTCTAAGGATATAGGATTTAAAATTGTAGGTGTAATATAGTTGTGTAATACAGACTCTTTAGGTGGCGTGTGTTTGAAGGACCAGCATCAATCCAAAAGCTTTAGGTGTAATACAGACTCTTCTCTTGCTTTGTTGGAAATCACTAAGTTTTCTATATCTCAAATTATGTAGTAACTCAGCATTTTTATCTCGTAGGTGTGAAGGATCACCAATGAAATGGAGGGAAATGGTTAAGATGAGAGTTGCAACTGCATCTTGAATGGGGTTGTTATGTTCATCCAGAATGGGGATCCGATCCTCATCTGTTTGAATAGTATCCGAGATGTCTAATTGTTGTTGTTTGGTGAGGAGATGGTCCCATAAAAATTTTCAAATTTTAAATCCTATATGAATGGCTACAGGTATGGATTTATTACAACTATAGTACATGACACATGTTGAGACTTCACCTTCAACCCAAGCTTGAAAGAAAATTAGCTACTCATAATTGAACTAGGGGCAAAATGAAAATTTATTAAAATACATAGAAAATACAAGATGGAGAAAGAATTACAGAAAATAGATCCCAAAAATGAATTCAAAGCTATCAAATTAGGGGGGAATGCCCCCTTTTTATAGATATATGGGGTAAATCATGGCCATCGGATTAAAAACAATTTGAACGCTCAGGATTACGCCACCTCATCAGTCAACAGTACGTGGTTTGACCACGCGGGTGAACAGTAACACGGTTTGACCCGGCTTGAATAGTAATGCGGTTTGGTTGAAAATAATCCTGTGTAATGCATGTACCGTACGCGAGATTTCTAGTCTACTGATATGTTGCCACGTCATCGATTAACAGTACGTAAGGCTTTTATTCCAACAGAATCGTGACACCTCATCAGTCAATGTCACATCATTGATCCATCTATATGAACAATGTCATGAACAGTAACATAGATAATACTGTACATGTAAATAATACCGTACATGTGAACAGTGCAATTTTTTCTTTTATGCTCCTCTTTAAGTTTTCGACCGTCCTGAGTTCAAAATTAATGTCCGTTTTGTTATTTGATCTTTCTTTCATTGTGAAATAACTATGATGCCCCTAAAATACATAAAATACTTAATTAAAATAAAACACACGAAATTAAATCAAAAGAAGGTTAAATACATAAAAGTAAGAGTGTTAGTAAAACTTGAAGTGTAAAATGGCTATTTTCTCCTTTATAAATATACATTTTCTAACACTCAATACACCCCTAACTAACTTATTGCTAGTCCCTAACAAATAAAGCGAAAACAAAATTTAAATCCAAAATAATATTTATTTATTTATTAACACTCATGTTTATTCAATTAGACTAATGATAGTAATCAAATAAAAGTATAAGTATTATCTCTAGTAAAAAGAAACATCACACCCACATCAACCATCCACACGAATCAGGCCAGTAGACTTTGTCACAGCTACTTTCAAGAATGACATGTTAAACCCCAAAATCTCACTGGATATAGTGACATTCTCACAAAGAAATTATACCCAATAAAAATAGTCACTGCAATGAATGATAATTGAGAGAAAATAATAAAGAAATAATATCACATGCTCTCACCAATATGAAAGAAATATGCCCTCAGCTTAAAAATAATACGATCTCAAGTCAAACAAAAATGCTAGTCAACCCACTTTACTTATCTTTTTTTCTCTTTTTTTTTAATTATGTATCACTACATCTTTTTAGCCCATATAATTAACTTCTACTTCAGACTATAGTTCCCTAAAATCAAGAAGAACTTTGATTAGGCCGTAATGTAGATTAGGGACATGGCTAACAAAGAAGGGAAACAAGGAAAACAAAGTGTATGTTTGAGGAAAAATGTAGAGGAATTTGTTTTTGGGAAGTTGCAAGGTGGATTTCATCTCTTATTGTTATTTTTTTCTTCTCTCTTTTTTTTGAAACAATTTTTTTTTTGCTTTTGCTTGGCACAACGTCATGGAACAAAATAATTATTTACATTTTTCTCAAATATAAATAGGTGATGGAACTTATAAGACCTCAGGTAATACTCCAAATCGAAGTGGGTCAAGATAATAAGTTTGACAAATAAAAGACTTTTTTTTAAAGGCTCAAAATGTTAACTATGAATATTTCACAAAAATGATGGATAGAAAGGCTCAAACGGATAAAAAATGGCATTTTCATAATCTTTTAGGGTTCTAAATAATCTTTCATATTTACTAGTTAGATGGGCCTCCAAATATAGCAACACACATTTTTTTTAATTTTACAAATTTTTTTTTAGGTTAACTCAAAAGAAATATAGAGATCGTGTATAAAATAATAAACTGCTAAGCTGTATAAAGAATGTGCACAAGGGTCACTCTCCAAGAAAAATGATAGGTTTAAAAACTCACTTGGCACTTATTTATGACATGTTCATTCCTTCAAGTAACTCATATTTGTCTCCGACATCAACATGTAAAGTAGCAAACATAACGTAACATCACTTAAGACTAAAGATAATACAAATACTAAAATTGAAATTAATCATCTCATCCAATGTTAAAACAAATCACACAAGTTTTTTTAAACATCCTACCCCCAACCTATTTTAAACATGAAAGGAAAATATGCATGCAAAAATGTGAAAATGATGCAGAAAAACCAATTAGAAAATGATAGAAAAAAAAATGGTTTTTTTTTAACTTAAGAAGATGCGTTTCTAGAGGCATTACACTCCATATTCAGACATCTTCGACTCATATTTGAAAATGTATATTTATAAAGGAGGAATTAAAAAGAATAAGAAAAATGAACATCAAAACTTAACAAAGAAAAAGAAAATGTATGAATTTTTTTTGAATTTTTTTGTTTTTTGTTTTCAAACAATGAAGATGTGTTTCTAGAGTCACTACACTCCATATTCAGCCATCTTCAACACAAAAGGTTAGTAACAATTAGTTTCTACAATAAAAATTAGTAAAAACTTAACCAAGATTCTACAATTGTCGACTATTTCCTCCCCCCAACCAGAACGAAACATTATCCTTAATATTTTAAAAGAAAGAGTAGAGTTCAGAAGACATCACCCGGGTGGTGCAACATAGAAGAAAATATTTACAGGTGGAGAGTTAAATCTAATTTGTACTTTTTACTGCAGTTACTGTTACCATCATTATTTGGACGCTCCAACATAAAGGTCCAGGTGTCTGGCTCCGGTGTTTAAGCTTGTAACATATCAAGTCGCTCATTAGCAGTGTGAGCACAGATAAAAAACTTTTTCGCATTGGAAGAAATAAAATAGTTTTTTATTGCATGGTTAAGAAATGCGATAAAACCATCATAAAAATTATTGATATTTAACAAACCGATGAGTTTCTGGTGAATGTACATATAGGCCTAAGATGCTAATGTGATAAGTGTCTCTAGTATTGCAAGATCTCTTGGGTGATGCCTAACACTTGGCTTCCTCTGACAAAAGCAGTTTCTGAGAACAATTTTGTTAATCCTCGGTTACCTCCTCCATACACCAAGTGTAATTTTATTTCTGCTATGCTTCGACCAAGATTTATGGCTGCATCAATGAACTCTTTATGTTTGCCATAGGTAAATCTAGAAAGCACACAAATGTTCTTGAATTGTCTATTAGGAGTAGCTGCCATTGGAATATTTCTCAAAAATAATTTGTGAGTGCTTAACAAAAAGTCACATTTAAGAATCTTGGTGACAGTGGGTCACAACTGTGTATGAGGTGGCAAGTCAGTGTTAAATAACGTGTAAAGCACATGGATCGCGAGTCAAAAAGGAAATAATAAAAAGAAAAAGAAAGAATGATAAAATAAAATTATTAAATAACAGTGAAGTAAAAAGATATTTACAGGTAGTTGCGACTGTGGCTCATATCTTCCTTTAGTTTTATGTCAAGAAACAATTTGAACGCCCTCTATGGGTCGAGGATGGGCTTCCCATCCAGTTTTCTTATAAATTGACAAACATAGTCGTTTACAGTCAGATTCTCGAGACAGAAGGATATCATCCAATAACTCCTTATTCAAGACATCCCTAATGAATTGAATCTTATCTTCTATGTTATTAGACATCATTCCTAAAGAATATGATTTTTTTATCGCAACTCATTCTGGCACACTTATGACAAGCAACAGAAATTCTTCAAGCTCGTCATTTTCTTGCATAATTTTCTTTACCACAACCAGGCATGTATGTAATAAATTTTGGAAGTAACTCGCCTGCCAATCGTACTTTAGCCTCGATTAACCAATGGATGTCCGCAGGTATGTTATTCCTCATGAGCAATCGCATGCGTTCGGACCGGGCTTTATAGATCGTAAAGAGGGCATTTTGAGAGAGTAAAGAGAATCACTTGTGAAGCTTCACTAGAATCTCATTTCTGTCCATACCTTCGCCTCAGAATATCAATTTTTATGGGAAACTAAAGTAACCGACTTAATTGTCACGGAGTACCGTTATCCGCCACTTCACCGGGGTAACAAACTAAAGCACACAAATAGAAAAATAAATTAAAATACATAAAGAAAATTAAAATCGTCCTTTTATTGAATTTACCTCAAGCTCCAACTAGATATCGTAAACACATGTCTCAATGTCTCTGAGTTGTCTTTCTAAACCTTCAACATAGGATACTAACTCTGGTGGTTGCAGAGCCCAAATGCGATGTATTTTACAAAATTGAATCTACCTTTTGAGATAAGTTTTAACACATTGAAATAGTTTAAGAATGTTGAGGAGGAACAGTCTAAGTATGATACTCGTGATTAACAATGATAGGAGAAAGCTTAATGGTAAAACAAACACACTTATGAAAAAATAATTTCAATTAGCAAAAGAATAATAAAAAGAAAGAAAAATCAAACCATCGAAAAGAAAAAAAATTCAAATCTGGTGGTCACTTAAATTTATTTCGGTTCTTCTCTATGTTGTTAATACTCTAGATATGGCTTTAATATTTGACCATTAACTTCAAATGTAACACCATTCTTTGGGTCCTTAATTTCAATTATCCAATGTGAAAAAATAGTATGAACAATAAAGGGACCATACCATCGAAAGCGTAACTTACCTAGGAACAGGTGCAAGCGAGAATTGAATAAAAACACTTTCTAACATGGACTGAACGATTTTCTTATAATTTGCTTGTCATGTAAGACTTTCATTTATTGCTTGTAAATCTTGGCATTTTTGTATACATCATTGCAAATTTCTATAAGTTCTACCAGCTGTAATCTTCTTTTTAAGCTGGCTTGCTGCATGTCAAAATTGAATTTCTTGATATCCCAATATGAACGATGCTCGAGTTCCACAGGTAAGTAGCAAGCTTTTCTATACATTACTATGTAGGGTGACATCCCAATCGGAGTCTTGAAAGCTGTTCTATATGCCCATAATGCATCATCAAGTCTTAATGACCAATCTTTTATGTCCGGCCTCACCGTCTTTTCTAATATGTGCTTTATTTCTTGGAGATCTTAACTTGGCCACTGGTTTGCGGATGATATGGGGTCGCGCACTTTGTGAGTGATTGAATATTTTGTCAAAAGAGCTTTGAATGCTTTGTTACAAAATTAGACACCACCATCACTGATTATTGCTCAAGGCAATCCAAAGCGTGAGACAATGTTGCTTTCAAAAATCCTATCACCACATTGTAATCATTAGTTCTGCATGGAATTGCTTCTACCCATTTCGATATGTGGTCAACAACATTTAATATGTATTGATGGCCAAAAAAGGGGGAAAAATGTCTCATAAAATCGATACCTCATACATCAAAAATCTCAACCACCAAAATTGGATTTAATGGCATCATGTTCCTTTGCGTAATGCTCTTCATTCGTTGACACCTATCACATGAAGAACATAGAGTGTAAGCATCTCGAAATATAATTGGCCAATAGAAATCACATTGTAAAACTGTAGTCGTTGTTTTCTTATCACTGAAATGGCCTCCACAAGCTTGTTCATGGCAGAATGAAAGAATATTCTAAATTTCAATTTCTGGGACACATCGTGTAACAATTTGGTCTGCATAATACTTGAACAAATACGAGTTATCCCAAAAGAAATTTTTTATTTCCGCAAAGAATTTAGCCTTGTCTTGATTGGTCTAATGCTCTGGAAGTTGACCTGTAACAAGATAATTAACGATATCAGCATACCATGGTCATACTTCCACACTCATTAATTGTTCATCTGGAAATGACTCATTCAATGTTAATGGCTCTGTAATTATGTCAAAATAGAGACAAGAGAGATGGTTTGTCACAATATTTTTTTGTGCCTTTCTTATTTTTAAATTCCAAGTTAAATTCCTACAAAAGTAACACCCAACGAATTAGTCTACCTTTTGCATCTTTCTTCGTGAGAAGATATTTAAAAGCAGCATGATCTGTGAATACAATTATTTTACAACCAATGAGATAAAATCAAAATTTCTCTAATGCAAACACTACTGGTAGCATTTCTTTTTCAGTAGTTGAATAGTTCAACTATGCATCATTCAATGTCATACTAGCATAGTAAATAACATAGGGAATTCGATCAACTCTTTGTCCTAATACTGCTCCTACTGCATAATCAGATGCATCACACATGAGCTCAAATGGTAAGCTCCAATTTATGGGCTAAATGATGAGTGATGATGTCAACAATTACTTTAATTTTTCAAAAGCCACAAAGATATGAATCATTAAAGATAAAAGGTACATCCTTAGCAAGTAAATTGCATAAGGGTCTAGAAACTTTACTAAAATCTTTAATTAAACGTCTATAGAAACCAGCATGCTCAGGGAAAAATCTTACTTTTTTAACTATTTTGGGTGAAGGAAGATTAGAAATCAGATTCACCTTGGCTTTGTCAACTTCAATACCTTTGCTCGAAATGATGTGACGGAGAACAATACCTTGTTTTACCATAAAATGACATTTCTCCCAATTTAAGACTAAATTTTTCTCGATACATCTCTGCAGAACTAGTATTAGATGATGTAAACATTGATCAAATGAATCACCAAAGACAGAAAAGTCACCCGTAAAGACTTCAAGGAATCGTTCAACCATATCAGAAAAAATGCTCAACATGCATCGTTGAAATGTAGCAAGTACATTACATAATCCAAATGGCATCCTCCTATAAGTAAAAGTGCCAAAAAGGCAAGTGAAAATGGTTTTCTCTTGATCTTTTGGTACTATAAGAATCTGATTATATCCTGAGTAGTCATCTAAAAAGTAATAAAATTCATAGCCTGCTAATCTATCAAGCATTTGATCGATAAATAATAAAGAAAATCGGTCTTTACGTGTGAAAAAATTCAATTTTCCATAATCAATGCATACATGTCATCTTGTAATCACTCTAGTTGGTATTAATTCATTATTAGCATTGGTAACTACTGTGACTCTTGACTTTTTAAGGACAACTTGTACAGGACTGACCCATGAACTATCAGAAATTGGATAAATGATACCTGCGTCTAATAGCTTAAGAACTTTTGTTCTAACAATTTCTTTCATATTAAGATTTAATCGACGTTGCATTTCCCTAGTAGATTTAGCATTTTCATCTAGGTGAATGTAATACATGCAGTCTACTGGGTGTATACCTTTAATGTCTGTTATGGTCCATCTTAATGCTCCTTTATGCTCTTTTAAAATATCCAACAACTTACCTTTTTGTTCGTCATTTAGGGATGATGAGATGATTACTGGTAGAGTGCTCTCTTCTCCTAAAAATGCATATTCCAATGTGTTGGGCAATGATTTGAACTCGAGTTTTGGTGGTGATTCTGATGATGGGATGAGTTTCTTCTCTGATGGTGCTAATTGTTCAACTCTTGACTTCCATTTATTAGTAGCCATGGCTGGTGTTGAGCCAAGTAGAGCGTTGACCTCATCGACCGATTTGTCAATATCAAAATCAAAACCAAAGTGAGTTAAACATGTTTGTAAAGGATCATCGTTACGGTTTAAAAGAAAAGTATTATCAACTATTGTTTCTATTAAATCCACATCAACAATTCCATCATCTGCATTGTGAGGTTGTTTGGCAATATTGAAGATGTTCAACTTCATAGTCATGTTGCCGAAGGACAATTACATATTTCCAGTCTTATATTGAATGTGAGCATCTGCAGTTGCCAAAAAAGGTCGGCCTAGAATAATGAGGATGTGCTTCCTTGAATCCTGTATTAGTTGTATATCAATTACAATGAAATGAACAAGAAAATAAAACTTGTCTACTTGGATAAGCACGTCCTCCACAATACCGCGAGGTATTTTCATGGACCGATCTGCAAGCTGTAACATCACTGGAGTTTGGTGTAATTCTCTTAGTCCAAGTTTCACAAAAACTGAGTAAAGTAACAAATTTACACTAGCTCCTAAATCCAATAAAATATTCTCAATTGTGTGGTTCCCTATACTACATGAAATAGTGGGGGAGTCTGAGTCTTTGCATTTTAGAGGAATTTTATGTTGGAGGATAAAACTAATGTTTTCTATTAAAAATGCCTTCTTTTGAACATGAATGTTTCTCTTTTTAGTACAAAGGTTTTTAAGAAACTTGGCATAAGATAGAACTTTTTTAATAGCATCAAGCAAAGCAATTTTAACACTTACCTGTTTGAAGATTTTAAGAATCTCACTTGTGGATTTTTCCTTCTTTCCTTTAGCTAACTTTTGAGGAAATGGAGCTTTGGGAACATATTCTCGTGGGTTGGTTTCTTATTTCTCCTCCGATGGTGAGTCTTCAACACTCACTGGAACAATTTGATTTTCTTTTGTCACCGGCATCTCCATTTTATTGTCGATTTCTTTTCCTTTTCACAAGGTCATGACTGTTTTGACCTCTTCATGCTGCTGTAGTGAATTGGTACTTACTTCATGTACTCCTTTAGGATTAGGCACTGGCTAACTTGAAAACTTATCTTTCTCAACAGTCATTTCGTAGTCCATCAATAGTGCGGTTCTGTTGCTCAATCGTGGAGTAAGTAACATTCTTGAAATTTTAGAATGCATCCTCCTTTGGTCTAGGTTGAGAGTAGTACTAGTTTTGATTGTATGGTCTAAATGGTGGCTAAGAGGCTTGAGGAACTTGAGGAATTTATTACATTGGTGGAGTTGAAGCTGCTGGTCCATTTTGTTGGAATCCTTGGGGTGGTCTCTCCATCCAGAATTATATGTGTTGGAGTATGGGTTGTAAGTTGATAGTTTTCTCATTACACCTATGGCATTGGCTTGATCTGAGTATGAGTCATGGTCATGTGGCTCTGTTGATTTAGCAATAGATAACGTTACTATTTGTCGAGCGAGACCTTCAACCATCTCCTTGAATTCTTTGATTCCCGAAGTTGACTTGCCAATGTGAACCTTATTCACTCCTTTAATTCTTTTAGTATTTCTAAGCGACCGACTCCGTTATTGGGAATTATCCGCTTGTCCCTGGAAGAATTCCCAAATCTCTGATGCACTTTTTGACGTTAGCTCTCCTCTACTTGTTGCCATTAGCCATTTTTGCATATTCGGCAATAATTCCTCCAAAAAGTATTGGCATTGGTGCCATTTCTCGTACCCATGATGTGGACACTTCAAAAGTAGCCCATTGAATCGCTCTCATGTTTCGAAAAATTGCTCGTCTTCTCTCTGGGTAAACTCCAAGATTTCCCTGTGAATAGCATTGGTTTTATACACTGGGAAATATTTATTCAAAAATTTTATTACCATTTGTTCCCATGGTGAAATGCTATTAGCAGGTAAAATATTTAACCATGAACGAGCTCTATCCTTTAAAGAAAATGGGAATAATCTGAGTTTAATATCATCGTCTAAAAAAAATTTATATTTAAAAGTTTGACAAATGGCATGAAAATCATTCAGATGATTATATGGGTCTTTATTTTCTAGGCCATAGAATCTTGGGAGACAATTTAGCATATTAGGTTTTAATTCAAAACTTCTAGCAGCTACATTTGGGTATCTTATGTATGATGTGCTCAAATTAGCTAAAGGACTGAAATAATCCTTAAATGGCTTCTCCTGTGGTGCTTTTAAATCCATTCTAAATTTATTTTTAATGTGCCTGTGTGTGCGAAGTGTTTTTTCTAGTTCAAGGTCTATAGATTCAAGATTATGTAATAATGACATACGACCATGCATGCAAAGAACAAAAATAAATGGGAACAAAATGAATAAAAATAAATAAAAAAGAGAAATTACGATACTAACCTTATCACGCTGCTACAACCTTTCTATATAAAAAAATACTTAAAAATACGTGAAATAAATTAATAAGATAAACAAAAAATACAAAGAAAATTAAATTACAAAATTTTAAAGAAGAGAACAAGAAAAGAAATACTAACCTTTAATGTGATTTACTTTTTTCTTTTTTTAAAGAAAAAATACAAGAAAATAATTAAATGGAATTATTCACAAAATTTAATTCTATGAATTAAAATTACTTACCTCCCCGGCAACGGTGCCAAAAACTTGTTCTGTAAATTTTATTGAACTCGCAAGTGCACGAATCTATTGTAGTGTAGATTAATGGTGACGAGTATCGATCCAACGAGAAGGTGGATTTTAATTATGTGTAGAATTAATTTTCTAAATGGGTGGTTGGATTTGTGGTAAAAATGATTTGGATTATCCTAAAATTCGAATTAAGATGGCAAGAATAAATTGAAGTGAAAATCTATTAAATTGATGTACTTGGGTATCTGGATCCGTATTAACATGCATCATGGGCTAAATATTCTTTATTAATACCAATTAAATCATGAGGGAGGGATCCACACCTTTTGAACCACACTTTAACCAATATGGTGCTAATGGTTTATCGTGCCAAATAATAATAACCTTGTACTAGGGAGCCGGTGAAACTAGGGCGGTATCTAGACAAGCTTATTATTATTTGTCGACGATAAGTCAAAACATCCATAAAAACTATAGGGGAAGAGAAAATAAATTTACCAAATAAAGCCCATGACACATGTTGAGACTTCACCTTCAACCCAAGCTTGAAAGAAAATTAGATACTCATAATTAAACTAGGAGTAAAATAAGAATTTATTAAAATACATATAAGATACAAGATGGAGAAGGAATTACAAAAAATGGATCCGAAATATGGATTCAGGGCTATCAAATTAGGGGGGAGGCCCCTTTTTTATAGATACATGGAGTAAATCATGATCATCGAATTAAAAATAGTTTGGACGCTCATAATTGTGCCACATAATCAGTCAACAGTACGTGGTTTGACCACGCAGGTGAACAATAACACAGTTTGACCCAGCTTGAACAGTAACGCCGTTTGGTTGAAAATAATCTTATATAATACATGTACCGTACGCGAGATTTCTGATCCACTGATATGCTGCCGCGTCATCGATCAACAGTGTATAAGAGTTTTAGTTTAACAGGATCGTGACACTTCATATGGTAATGCCACATCATCGGTCAATGCCACGTCATCGATCCGTCTATATGAACAATGTCATAAACATTAACGTAGACAGTACCATACATGTGAATAGTACGTATATGTGAACAGTGCCATTTTCCTTTTATGCTCCTCCTAAGGTTTTTGACCGTCCTAAGTTCAAAACTGATGTCTGTTTTGCCGTCTGATCTCTAGTTTATTGTGAAATGACTATAAATCCCTTAAAATACATAAAATACTTAATTAAAATAAAACACAGAATTAAATCAAAAGAAGGTTAAATACATAAAAGTAAAGGTGTTGGTAAAACTTGAAGTGTAAAATGATGATTTTCTCCTTTATAAATATACATTTTCTGACACTCAACACTGTACACACTCACTCTCAAGACATTGCTGGAAATATAGAACTTCCCCAAAATCTTGTCCAAGATTAAGCACAACAGATCTTTAAGACTGACACATCATCAGGTAACCACTCACCTCATCAACTCTTGTTACACATTCCAGAAGACAGCTGAAATTCACTCCCAGCCACAAAACCAAAAACTCAAAACCTTGGTAAACAAAAAACCTGGTCACCACATCTTATGATAACAAGATCTAAAACATGGAGTTTTAAACCAAAACTATACCAAATATCTACCCAAATCCAGTCCTCTTTTCCCAAAAACACCTGTAAGGCCCTAAAGGAACCAAAATGGAAAGAAGCAATAGTAGATGAGTATAATGCCCTGATGAAAAATAGAACCTGGAGCTTGATACCCAATAGTCAAAATTATAAGTTGGTTGGAAACAAGTGGGTGTACAGAATAAAACACTTGTTGCTAAAGATTCTTGCAAACACCAAGTGTTGACTTCAAAGAAACCTTTAGCCCTGTAGTTAAGGCTGCAACAATTAGAATTATTCTGACTTTGGCAGTGAATAACAACTAGATGCTGAGGCAAGTGGACATAAACAATGCATTTTTTAATGGAGACTTGATTGAGGAAGTGTACATGCCACAGCCTAAAGGATTTGAAAATAGAAACAAGCTAAACTACATATGCAAGTTGAACAAAGCACTGTATGGACTAAGACAAGCCCCAAGAGCCTAATTTGACAAGCTGAAGAGTGCTTTATACTCTTGGGATTTTGAAAATTCTAAGTGTGACACATCATTATTTTTTAGAAGAACAAAATCAGATATAATTATTATGCTCATCTATGTTGATGACATAATAATCACTGGAAGCAGCAGCAAGGATGTCGAAGAAGTGATAGTGAAATTGAGCTGCCTTAAAGGATTTAGGAAACTTAAATTTCTTTCTCGAAATATAAGTTACCAGAAATCAAGATACCATTCTACTCTCTCAAACCAAATATGTTCAAGATCTGCTGATAAAAGCAGAAATGACTGACTGCAAAGGCATAGAAACTCCTTTTAGCACTTTAGAGAAGCTAAAAAGAAATGAGGGAGCCAAGTTTCATGACCCTACACTCTATAAAAGTGTCATAGGAAGCCTACAATATGCAATGCTTACAAGACCTGAGCTTCTCTTCTCTGTGAACAAGCTCAGTCAGTTTATGCCAGATCTAAGACAATCACATTGGATAACATGCAAAAGGGTACACAGATATCTTAAGAATACAATGAACCTGTGCCTAAGGATCAAAAAGTCAGAATATTTTGATCTTATTGCCTATACTGATGCAAATTGGGCTAGTGACCCAGATGACAGAAGGTCAATCAGTGGCTATTGTGTATATTTAGGTAATAACTTGGTTGCTTGGAGTTCAAGAAAACAAGGTGTGGTTCCTAAATCTACTGCAGAATCTGAATACAGAGCTATGGCTCTATGCAGTGCTGAAATTACATAGATTAATTCATTGCTTGCTGAGCTTGAGTTAAAAGTTCAAGGAACCACAATGATTTTAAGTGGCATTACCGTGCAGCAGCCACAGCTGCCAATCTTGTATACCATTCGAGAACCAAACATTTTAAGATTGAACTTTATTAGAGACAAAGTTATGAAAGGTGAAATTGAAATAACTTATGTTGCCAGCAAAGATCAAACTGCAAATGTTCTAACTAAACCTCTATCATACTATAAAGTTGACCACTTCAGAAGCAAACTCAATGTCTTTGACAAGACCTTGTGTTTGAGAGAGGGTGTTGAAAATAGCAGCTGTGAGAATTCAATAGCTAACTCTGATGACAAGCTGGCATGCCATCTCAGCTATACTCATTTGCAATCAGAATATGCAAAAGATTTATTGAGTTGGCAAAATGGAGTCACTGAAGAATCTTAACAAATAAGCATGCAAAGATTACGTTTCTAGAAGCTGAAAATGATTGGCTAATATTTGTCATATTCACAGGTTGTTATTTGTTCATTTACAAATCTTACCCCTTAGGCTAGCTATCTCTTTCTTTTTCTCTCTGTATTTAAATGAACCTAAGCTTGTATTCAATCTATTCAAGTCGTTATCTTTTATAAAGCATTTTTTGATTAATGTTCTACTTGTTAATAAGCAATTTATAGCAAATTTAAGTAAACCCACTATAAGCAACCACACAATGATGATCAGAACCATCACAATCCCCGTAAAAAGCTTGTTCAACTCTTGCATGGCTTCTTTGGAATTATTTAAGTAATGTGCCAGAGATTTCCGTTGCTTGCAAACATTTACCTGCAAAAACCAAGTGCATCATAACAATGGTTTAATTATTACAAAATTAAATTATTGGTACATATGGAAACGCTCCAATTGTTTGATAAATTGCCCAAACTACAATCGACTATTTTTTTTTTCCTTTTGTTATGAGATACGTCTATTCATTCTTTGTTTAAAGTAATGTGTGTTTTTCACATTAATAACTTAAGAAAATGAATTTCAAAAATAACTACATGATTTATGATGTGCGTGCGCATCACACTACTCAATTCACAAAGTGTGTTACATACAATATTTTTGCGATTCAAAGAATGTGCTGCTATTTCATCAAAGATAATTGTAAAGAGTAATGCAAATTAAAATTGCTTTCATAACTCAAAGCTGGTTAATTGCTTCCTATAAATAGCAACCAATTCGTTGTAATCTATTCACGAATTCACAGAGAAATGGAATCGAAAGAACAGCTAATTTGAAATTTGTCTCTTATTGGTTGTTATCATTATGCCTCTTTAGCTTTTGTTGTTTTGGATTCTTTGCTTGCATGTATTGGATACTTCCCGATTTGATCCACGATAATTTCTTAATTTGTTAAATTCGCCTTACAATCTTAATACATAAGCATGTGGGCAAAAAGCCTATCGACCATATGGCTTTTGGTTATTTTAAATATTATTGACTTTCTAATTTTATAATGGCACTCATACGGTCGGGTATGGCATACAGTAAGTTCTTACAAAATGTCCAAATTTGTATTTGACAAAACGTGATGGGCACAGTTTACAAAAGAACTTACCACCCAGTTCTTAACATCTGACCTCTTGACCCTTCCAGTTTCTGCCACTCCCAACCGCCGCATTATTTCGTCCACTTCTTCCTTTATAAAGAACCGCAAGAGGTCATCCTTTTCCATGTAACTGGTCATTGCCAACGCAAAAAAAAACAGTAGGCATGGGAAGTCTGAGACCATAATTCTAGAAGTAAAAAATAGAACAAAATGCATGTGGGTGGAAATTTTAGCAGTTTTAAGTACCCTCACATTTTGTCAGGTCGGGCAACGTTCCAAAAAATCTGAAGAGTAGCAGCCTCTGCTTCGCTTTTGCTTCCAATATTCTTGTTTTGGTCACCACCAAGTACATCATACTCATAGTCATCAAGTTCATTTGAGACAATGGACAGCTTTTTACTGCTAATGTGATTTATTAACTTTTCCATGGTCCATGCGGAAATTTTCTTCATCATTTTACGCTTTCCTCTAACATGATGAATCGTCTCCTCCTCCTTTTGATTTCCAGTTTCATTCTCCATACTCGTGCGGCCTACTCTTTCACTGAGCCGTATTAGTGGTGGACCCGAACTAGTGAAAATAACATACTCATCAAACAAGGCTTCTTGAATCTGGTCGAAGAATCTCTTTGATAATCTTGAAGCAACCAGTAACTTAGATGAGTAAGTCTTAACCATCCACAGAACAGTCCCGATAAGACAAGCAACAAGACCTCTTGTAATATAGTTTATAATCTTTTTAATCTCTTTTGATCTCTACACTCCACGGTCGTCAAACAACGAACACCAAGACAAAAGAACAAAAGCAAACCAAATAAAGGCCTTAACACTCCTCCTCAAACCATTCAAGTAATACAGAACCATAAGCTTTAGCTAGAAGTTTTTTTTCATTCAAGCAAATTAAAGCAATCATCAACCATTTAGTCACCAATCGACCACAAAAGATTACCAATACCAATACAAGCCATTTCCACAACTTTAACTCCCATATCAAATGGTTTTTCAATTTGTTCACAGTTATAAGCTAGCAATTAACAACCCCATTACGCTCACAAATGCGATCAACTCAATCACCGTCAAAATTTTCTTTACCTTACCACCCTTTTTGTGCTTCTTTTCCTTGTGCTTCTTCTTCTCCTCATCGTGTCCTGGATTCACCAATCTCGGAATACGTGGTGGTGAATTCGTCAGCTTTGTATTCCCTTCAACCAATTTCGCATCGACTGATACATGTGGCTTCTCAAATCTTGGGACCAAATTTCCCCGAGTCAAAGACCGGCCTTGGCCGCCTGCTGTCTCCGCGAGTGGGTTATCTGGAGAGCCTGTAGCTACTAAAACCGGTTTTCTGCGGCTGAGATCCTCTTTCTCAGTTATAACAGTATCTATTCTACCAGACTGGCTCTCACTTATTTCCTTGGAAATGGGATCATCTTCAGTGTCTGCAGCAATCTGGATCACAGCGTCGTTTGGATGATAGTTTCCTTTCTTCTCCACGAGGTTCAGGCCTTCTCCAATTTCCATTTCCACTTAGCTACTTCTGTTGACAGGAAAATGGTCCGACTTTTTTACTACTAATAAACGTTCTGTGTTTCTCTTATGAAACAAGCATGGAATCACCAATCTAGTTAAATGAAAAAACACCACTGCGAATATAATGTTGATTGGAACACAAAGAAGTAACGGCATACTTTGAGAATAAGATTAACACGTGTGTACATGGACTTAATTAATTAATACAAATAACTTGATATGTCATAACTCACTTCAAAGTTTATAATGCCAATTGATGTGACACGTGAGGTGATTCTATAATAAACCAGAGAATGTCAAGTGGTTGCTAATCATTTTATTCCTGTTAAACGATGGTTCTTATAAGATGAGATTTGATTTATTTATATGTGTAGCATTACCCTAAATAGAATTATTGCTCGCGGTGGTAATTTTTTTATAATCATTTGGGCAATTATTTGGGTAGTTTTGATTATATTCTTGGCCATCACACGACTTTTTTTGCTAAATTTATGGCTGTTATCCTTGCCAAGGAGACGGCCTATGATAAGGGTTCGATACAGCTTTGGTTAAAAATTAATTCTATGCATGTCATTCAATTCCTTAGCACTGTTGGTTCATTTCCTTTCTGGATGCTTCGCAATCTGTGGCTGAATTGTTAGTCTCAGCTATCTAGAATGTCCTTGAGAATCACAGTGCTACCGACTGCTTCGTCAATCTTAGTTTGCAGTGTTCTGATATCACTTGGTGGCTGGATCCCCTTTCCGAGATTCGTGGCTTTTATCTCTATTGATGCAAATGGTTTTTGGAGGTATCCTTCAGTTAGATTGGTGTGCTTGTTTATTTATCATTTTTTAGTTATGCTTTGTATAAATTATTCTCCTATATTTATTCCAAGAAATAAGATCCATTATATCTTCTTAATTTGTTCTTAAATTTTATCACGCTCTCTTTTTACTTTTTAATAAATACCTCGCTTTGACGAAGCCGAATTCTTCCAAAAAAAAAAAAAGAAAGAAAGAAAGATAAATGAGGTATCGACCTTATAAATCGCGAAGATGTAATCATTATGTTGGGGATTTTGTACAAACAACTGACAAAATATATCCGTATTTGAATAACACAAAAATTCAGGGATATAGATGATAAAATCATTTTTAAAACTTTATTAGAATCTGGAAAACCAGGGTTGCTTCAATAATTCACAGCTGGGACGGAGTGCCAGGCTGCCGACTCTTGGATTTTCTACACTACATATCCGAAACCAAAAAGAAAAATCAGCTAGTAACGCGAAATTACGCCTTTATCAAAACAACGGGCCGGAAATTCAAGAATAATAATTGATGGGGTCATCGCAGTCGTGGACACTCTTTTTGATTTTGTGTTATCTTGTTTTTGTTCTATGCATAATTTTATAAAATAAAATAAAAAAATTCTTTTCACCTGAGTCATACACGGGGACGTAGCCAGCATGGACAAGCTGAGGCATGGGCCAGCTGGCTTTTAAATTTTTTTGATGATAATATTAAAAATATATATTTTGTTTGTTATTTATAAAAGTACCCTAGCTGAATTGCCAAACTATCAAAATGTCCTAAGTAATTTTAAAATATTTCATACTGCCCCTAATTTAAATGTCTAATTTTAATATACTTAATTAGTTATTAAAATTTCATAAAATTTGAATAAAGACACAAGAGAAGAAATATTAAAATAAAAAAATTATAATAAAACGTTAGTATGATGGACCTGCCTTTATCTAACAAAACCAATTTAAAAAATCCACACTTCACTTTACTCTTTCCAGGGAATGCGGGCTGGCCGGACGCCATAGCAAATTAGCGGGGCGTGAGTGCGTGTGCGTGGATTTCTATTCACAAATCGAAGGCACTTTCCTTCATTTATGTAGTCTTTCGAGTTTCAACTTAAAATTGTAAGTTTATTAATTCAAATTTTTAATTATTCCGTTGATCCTTTTTTTTTTCATTTTAGATCCCTAATTTTAACACATATTCATGTTTGATTTGTGTGTTGCCATATATGAGTATTTTTTGCTATTATTAAAAGATTTGAGAACAAATTAAGTTATTAAGAACAGTACACCGCCCATAATATATCTGTCTATTATGTAATTTTCATGTAAATCTTCTTATTTGTGCTGAAAATTTTCTTTCGATAATAAATATCATATTGTTGGCATATTTTAATAGTGGCCCATGAGCCACATTATTGAGTGATGGTTGTTGAAACCAGTAAAAATAAATATCTATTCCAAATAAATGGTGTATAATGATTGAGCAGGGTCGTATCTACAAAGATCAGTAATTATTTAAATTATTTTAAAATGTAAAATGCAAATTTTGGGGATTGTTGACAATAATAAAAATTAAATTAAAATAATAAGAATGTAAATTAAAATTGCAATTCAAATTGGGAAAAGCTCTAGTTGAAGAAATTAACTCAGCTTGATTCGACTATTGATCATTGATTCAAATATAAATTATCACTACTTATAAATAGATCGGTTATAGCTACTGAGACCCTCTAATAGTCAATCTCTCCTTAACTAGTCGATAATCAAGGTACGACCATTGGTTATTTCTCTAAATCAATAAACAACCCTAGATACGATCATAGGGTTTAATCAATTGACAACAACCTGAAAAATTAGAGAGATCCAAATCATAATCAACAAACGCATATGATAGTTCATTTAAATTGTATTATTTATTCTCATAGCACAATACACTACTATGCTATTTGTCACAATATTAAAATCTTCATACGATGAATCTTTTAATTGACAATAGATTAAGTTAATAATTAAATAGTGACCAATTATCTAATTAACAAACATAATCATGACAATAATTTAGAGAATAAACAAATACCCAAAAAAGTAATAAAACAATTAAAGCATAAGAAAGATCTCACAGTAATGACAAATCAAAGCTTTATTAACCTTCAACCAGAATAATAAGTTTATTTCTTCATAGAGGGAAGAGAAAAATTTAGATTTAGGGTTTCTTTTTTTCTTTAAAAATCTCCTACTTTTTGTTTTTCACGTCTCTCCCCTCTTCTAGAGTTTCTCCAAAAATAAAATACTAATATCTAAAATATTATCTAAATATTAAATTCAAAATTACAAAAATAACCAAAAAGATAAAACACATTAAAAAAAAATGCAGGTCCTTAGTTGATAGTACACGCCCACGCCTTATCAACCAATTTCTTCTAAAGCTCATAATTTCTCTAGGAAAACAATCATTCTCAAACATCATCTTGCAACTTAATTTTAGCACCAATCAATAGAATTGCACCTACAAAAATAGAACACAAGTAAATCACTATTATTATGTGCAAAACATCTATATTAAAGGAAGTAAACAATGCAAAGCTAGTGCATAAATTGCACTCTAACATTGAGTGAGTCATAATTAGGGTTTAAATAATAAATAAATAATAGATTGGGGTAGTATTTACTTGCTAGAGTGAGAATGATGAGTCTAAATTCCTCTAACTCCAGTGTTTACTTACTAATTTTAAAGAAGGAGTAGGAATCCCACATCGTGGGACCCACCTTTTTTTGGAGTGTGGAGTGGGATTCCCACTCCTATGGGGGGAGGTAGGAGTGAGAATTCACACTCCCCTTCTATTTTTACCTTATATTAATCAAATAAAATAAATAATATTTAATAAAATAAAATAATATCATATTTATTTAAATAATATTATTTTATTATTTTATAAATTATACTTATTAAAAATAATAATTTATATTGATTCTAAGTTAACATTTCTTAAAAATAATATTATTATACTCATAGAGAATTAATAATATTACTACATACTCTTGTTATTTGAAAATATATTATTATTATTATATTTATTTAAAAATAATATTATTATATTTATTTAATATTAGTAATTAATAATAATAAATATTTTATTCTAAGAAAATATTAATTTTGTATTATATTATTAATAATAATGTTTCATTTGTGTTGCTCTTAATAATAATTTTTTATTTACATAATTAAAATTAAATTTAAAAAAATTATTTACATAATTAAGAATATTAATAATTAATATTAATTTAGAAATATAATAAAATAAATATTTTATTTTTCAAATCTATTTTTTATTAATTTTGTAATTAAAAACTATAATTCTTTAAATAAGTATAAAACAGTAATTTAAAATTATTTACTCCCAATTATATGCTCTCATTCCAGTGTAAGTAAACAACTTACTCCCACTCCCACTCCCACTCTACACTCCTAATCTCAGGATTCCCACTCCAATCCAAAATGTAAATTCAGCATGAAATCCTATTAGTCAATTAGGGAAAAAAAAAAGAGTGGGCACTCTCACCTTTTTTTTATACGAACACGCTTTTAAACCGTACAGTTTAAACAAGTTATTTTTTAATAAACTATAAAGTCATGCAGTTTAAGAGAGTTAAAAATCTGACTCTCTTAAACCATGTGGTCTAAAAGCATGTCCATATGAAAAAATGAAGGTGTCCGCATTAAAAAAAGACTAATATATAATCATTATCAGGTGTAGGCATTCCTCTTTTTTTTTTATACATACTCTTAAACCATGCGATTAAAGAGAGCTATTTTTTAATGAATTATAACGTCATACAGTTTAAGGGAGTTAAAAACTAACTCTCTTAAACTATATGACTTAAAAATATGTCCGTATAAACAAAATGAGGGTACATGTTAGAGAATAACTATATTATTAATTCATGAAAGTGTGGTGGGATCTATCATGTTTTTTTTTCAATCTTTTTGGTTTTGTGTTTGATTTTGTCTTTTTTTCCTCCGGCCTGTTTAATTTGTTTGACATGCTACTATGAATTTTACAACAATTTCGGCTTTTTCTAAATATTTTGCTACACTGATATGTATTATAGAATTGCTCGAATTCATCTTATATTTTCATTAGTATGACAGTACCCCGTTAGAATAATTGACTAAAGAGTGAAGATATAGTTTGAGTAATCCACATGTTGAAATTCGAAATTTTCTTGCTTAAAATGCTAATGCTTTTCTAAAATATAAATTCAATTAGACATGCTATAAGGTTTCTCTATCTTTTATTTTTTAGATGCTCTTTTTGTAATTAGACATATTATGATTTCCTATAACGAGTAGGATTCACTATGTCCCCTAATATCTCTCTTTTTGTTTCATTTTCTTTTAGGATCCCCCTAAATTACATTTCATGTATCTTACACCTACTCGTACGAATAGTGAATGGTGTAGAGTTCACTCACTCTTCATGTGAGTGGGTGTAAGGTATATGAAATGTAACTTAGAGTTTTTCTTTCTTTTATTATTAATAAATACCTCCTTTGAGAGGCCCGCTTACTTTGAAAAAAAAAAACCTTTATTGTGATGAGTAATGCGCAGGAACACCTGCAAGAATTTCATCATTTTCTTATTGAAGTACGGCAATAATTTAAATTCAAGGCCCTTGCCTTGGCGGTCTGACTGAGGGTGGGAAAATATAATTTATAATTAATTTAGTTACATATGCATGAGAGATAGCAATGGTCTAGGATTGTCTAAGATCTTAATTCCGATTACGTAACTATAGGATATAAATATGGATCAAATTCTTTCCTATTTAGACTCCCGTGTTCGGACTACGTGTTCGGAGTTCGGACTTAATCTCGTGTTGTACGAAAATATCTAATTCTTAAGCTAAGCTAAATATAATATTAGCCAAACTATTTGTAGAGCTTGAAACGCACTAATATTATCAGCCAAACCATCAGTTACAGAGTTGTCCTCAAGATAAATATGAGAGTAGTGAAACACCACTTTTCGAATTTATTAGTTAATTGTAAGCGATTCGGACAATCTGACGCTGGAATTTAGAACTCTCCAAACAAGCCAAAGTTATAGTCTACAAACATTCTTTCCGGCCTATATATATGTATATGATTAATCGTTTTCAAGTACAGTCCTCATTTTTTTTCCATGTAGACATATCATTAAATCATGCGATTTAATAAAATCAGTGCAGATACGTTATTAAAACCGCATGGTTTAATATCGTGCCTCCATTAAAAAAAAAAAAGAGTGCCTACTCCTAAAAACAATTAATCAATATATGTGATTATCTAGAGATATAAGAAAGGGATGCTCAAGTAAAGGAGAAAGAAATCCCATCTGACTCGCTGTATTAAGGAGTAAAAAAAAATAATTAATTAGATTTATAACCTGCTTAGTTATGAAAAGAAAAACAATTTCAAATAGTTAATTAAAACTGTAATTAGCATGTGGACCGCGTAGGAATTAGAAAATGGAATTTAATTAATCATATTTTTTTAATGATTAAAAAAATTCATATTTAACACGTAAAAAATCCTTAAGAGACGATATCATAATTTAGGAAAAAATAAATAAATAATCCTATGAAAACCATTTAATAATTTTCTGAACCGAATTTTGGCCAGTCTTGGTATATACAATATGCAAACAGGCAAAACTTGAGTGCTGTATTTAGCGGATTCTAATTTACCCGATTATTAGAGTTAAGTTTAAATATATTAAAATTCCCTGTAAAAGAATGTTAGATATTAAGATATATTAAGTTTCTTATGTTTCACATTCATCATAATCAATTTCAACGTATCCATATTTGTCTCTGAGTCGCAGACAGAATAATTCCTCGTACAATAAACATTACAAATAACTTAATTATTAAAAAAATGATAAAATAAGTAACACACGGGAAGCTACTTCATTCCCCGGTAGTGGGTTGTTGACTTGGTGTTTTCAATATTGAAGGAGAGGGCACTTTTATCGGATATTCCACATGCTTTTCCTACTCGGTATGGCTCCCATTTGTGGAAATCTGTGGGTCGAGTTCGGGATTATGCTAAGTGTGGATTACGCTGGAATGTTGGTAATGGACTGAAAGTTAAATTTTGGTGGGACTGTTGGGCAACGACACCTCAGCCTCTTGCGGCTTTAGTCTTACAGCCGATACCTCCAGACCATTGGGATTTGTATGTTGCTGATTTTGTGTCTACAGATGGCTCTTGGAATTGGCCAAAGTTCAGTCATCTCTTGCCCCATCATGCAGTGATGCGAATTGCTTCAATCCACCCACCGTCAGCTCGCAATGGCACTGATCAAGTTTACTGGGCAGCTCCTTCACAAGGAAATTTCACGGTTAAATCAGCATATGACATTTTGGATCAGTCTCATGTGCAGGAAAGGGATAATTACTGGCGGTTAGCTTGGTCATGGAAGGGTCCGCAGAGTATCAAGATCTTCATTTAGCTGGTGCTTCACAATCGGTTGAAGACTCGGGCAGAATTAGCATCACGTCACTTGCACATTGATCCATCTTGTGAGAGGTGTGGTGCTGGTTTGGAGAGTACGATTCATGTACTTCGAGACTGTCCTTATTCGAGAGCGATTTGGCTACGGTTTCTTCGAGGCAACAACCAACATCATTTCGTTGAGACTAACCTTGCAGACTGGATGTCAGAGAATTTGCAGACTTCTAACACTTTCCTAGGTAGTAAACTTTGGCGAGTCACCTTTGGCGTTGCTATTTGGCGGCTTTGGTTTTGGCAAAATCGGTTTATTTTCACCAAGGATTATTGGGAGAGTAATAATATAGCAGTGGACATAAAAGTCAGGGCTGCTGAAATTCAAAGATGTAATTCATTCCCTCTTGCTGCTGACATGGCCCGTATTGAAAAGTGGATTCGTTGGATTGCTCCCACTTGGCCTTGGGTTAAGTTAAATACTGACGGTGCCATGAAATCTTCAGGCCGTGCAGGAGCTGGTCGGTTAATTCGTGACTACAGAGGAGTTTGGCAAACAGGATATAGTGCTAACTTAGGCGTTTGCTCAGTAACATCTGCTGAACTCTGGGGTTTATTTCATGGATTATCTATAACTTGGCTATATGGTTTTCGTAGGGTGATAGTGGAAGTGGACAGCAAGTGTGTCTTGCAGTTAGTCTCTCATTCAAGCCCCATCATCAATGAGCATTTTTCTCTCATTCAAGCCGTCCAAGAGCTTCTCCGTCGTGATTGGTTGATACAAGTGAACCATATCTATCGGGAAGCGAATAAAGCAGCATATTTCCTTACTACTTATAGCTTTTCTTTTCCCCTGGGTTTACGTTGCTTTTAGTCCATCCCTTTAGATATGTTTAGCTTTTTAAATAATGATGTTTCAGGGGTTGCACACTCCCGCTTAGTGTTGTTTTAGCTCTTTTAAGAGCCCTTTATTGATAAAAAAAAAGGAGAGGGCATTTTTTTTTTAAATATTGATATATTATAATTAGAATTCTACTGATATTTACAACTAAATAACAATCGAGACTCTTCTTCATGATTCTAGTATGGTACAGGTCGTTAGAAAATCTATTCTACCCTCAAAGCAGAGAATCAAATAAACTTCTATCATAAAGAGGGTTGAGTCCCACCAATGGGTGAGACTGAAACTGTGGACCCAAAATTATTGGGCGCATGAGTTCCCAATGGGCTAAAGGCCCATTGACCAAAGGAGACGACATTTTGATTTTTTTTGTACTCAATATTTAATTTCCCTCTTCTGTAAACATGGGTTGATAAATATATATCCACAAATACTATATATCTCTTAGGTATCAGGTACAAGTCGCGCTTTTGTTTTATGCAAATTTCTAATTTTTTTCGACAGACCTCTATGTTGTGCTTTATATTTATAGACTCAAACTCCCTTTAGATTTTAGATAATAATCTAGTTATAGATTTTAACAACTTGAAGAAAAATAACATAATAATTCTTTAAAATGTCATATTTCTTAGGATATTAAGAGTACTATATTGCTTTCTAACTTGGTAAATATGACATTACTGATATTAGTTAAGTTTTTGTTGCGATGATAGCATGTTACATAATGCTAAAATTAATGAATCTCATCGTAATCAGTCACAAATTGCCATATTATGTCCGTACTTGAGAAGTCATAAAGATAATTTAGATGTTCTTGCGCCATAAGATGAGAATGCCAACTTTGACCTATATGATCACGTTTTTGCATGCATATGCATCAGGCTAAAATGATTTTTTCTATGATTTCGTTAAGATTTCACAGCAAAGCAATATCAAATAACCAAAACCCACGCTACAATAATTGACAAAGTTGTCAATAATTGAATTCACCTTATAGCAAATACGATGTTTGTTGCTTCATAATTCTACGTAAGGACTTGAATCATATGAACTTTTGCATCAACACTTCAATTTTCCCCTCAAATTGGGATTAAGTCATTAATCAATGGCGGCCTATCCAATCTCTTACTCCTTTTCTCATTTTGTTTTGGCAATCTCATTTTTTGTTATTTGTCTCTCTAGTATCTCTTCAACAGATGCTCAAAATGGAGGTTTTAGTCTTGAATTAATTTATCGCGACTCTCTAAAGTCACCCTTATTGAACCCCCGTGAAACTCGATTCGAACGAATTACAAATTCTCTGCTTCGCTTTTTTAATCATGCTAAGCTCATTGATTCAATCTTTGCATCTCTGTTTGTTGGGAAATTATGCTCTTTAAAAGCATATGTGTTTATTTAACTGTAATAAACATTTTTTCTGATTAATAAAATTAATGAGGTATTTTATTCAAATATCTTAATTGCATTTATATTTGTATTAAAGTCCATTTAATCATATTATATGTATTTATGTGATCACCATGTGGATTCACAGAAGACATAAATACAAGTTATCTTATGATTAAATAAATTTAGTTCGCAGTTGATAAATAAAGTTGGGCACTTTATTTAGGTATAAACTGTAATAAATTTATTGAATGATTTGTCTTAATCATGTATGAATTTATTAATGTAGTACGACTACATTGAACTGGATCACATATGAGATTTAATTAACTTTATAATAACTGTCAGACTTATTAAATCTCATAGGCGTTGATTTTACTGTAATCTTAATCTTGAGTTAATTATGATTTCATGATTGTGATTGTTATTCCATTTGAGTTACCAATGGGCACGACACATCTTTATGGTCAAGATTACCCGGTATCTTGGTGGGAGTAATTATGAGTATTGGAGTTATAGATTAACAATATAGAATTTGTACAACACATCTCTTGATAGGTTTTCAGTACTTGATCATAGAATTCTCTGGCCAGAGTGTGTCAACATATTTAGTATGTTGAAAATGATCATTAGAGAAAACCAGTAAGGATCAAGGAATGAGATGTTATTAAATTGATTGGACAGTTGAGATATCAATTTAATTAACGATGTGGTACAAAGGATTGTGCAGTAAAGAAATCAATGTGGCTTGGGACGAATTATTATTCGAGCATACAATTATGGAAGTCAGTTCTAATCTTTTAGGGAAGTAGATTTGGAATTAAATAATTAGGCTAATTTTATTACATGCCTAATTATTGTAGCCATTATTGTATGTTCCCAAATGATCCCCGGGTTAGCTCATTTAATTAACTGCACCACTACTGGACTAATAAGCAAGATAACTAGCAATATGGGTCAAAAGCCTAAATATATCATTTAGTGAGAGGCTCCATTTAATTAGCTTTTGTATAAGGGGCCTTATGTTATTTTACAAAGTGGGTCCCCTATTGGAAAAGTAAATAACGTGAGTTTAATTTGGAGCCTAGGGTTTCACTAAAAGGGAGATATAAAAGGCTTATTTTCTCAACATAAAAAGAAGAAGCCACTTTACACAAATATGAGAATAAGAATTTTCTCTCTATTGTTGAGAGAAAGATTTTCTAGTGCTAGTTGCTTTGGTAGTGATAAAGGCGCCCACACGTCAAGTGCAGATCGAACCTGAGTCATAACCTGGAAGATCATTGGGGATAGTTCGTGATCTAACTAGCGTGGTGGTGACGGATCGTGATCCAACAGGAGTGGTGGTGGCAGATCGTGATCCAGGAGTCTAAATCACTTCAGCGGAAAAAGCCAACTCGGATTTTCAAGGTACGATTTCTAGATTACGTGTTCTTATATATTATATGAGAGCGGTCCTTATTAGGTTTTATAAAAATTTAAAAACCTGATTTTTCCCCAACAGCGTCTTCTGCTCAAGCTGATATAATCCCCAACGAGGGCGAGTATCATATGAAAATAGCAATTGGAACACCACCGGTTGAGATTCTAGCTGTTGCTGATACGGGTAGTGATCTCATTTGGACACAATGCCAGCCCTGTTTCCTTTGTTACAAGCAAGGAGCTTCTCTTTTTAACCCTTTCAAGTCATCTACTTATTAAATGTTCCTTGCTTGTTCTCCAAGCAATGTGCATCAATGAAGGGCACTCCTTGCTTCTTTTTGGGCGGTGGAAACTGTGTGTATTCAGTTTCATACGGGGATAAATCCTACTCAAACGGTAACCTTGCGATTGATACTATCACTTTAGGTTCAGTTAGCGGCCGACCTGTCGTTTTGCCCAAAACCATTATTGGTTGTGGACATAACAATAGAGGGACCTTTAGCTCTAAAGCTGCTGGAATACTTGGCCTTGGAAGGGGGCAATGTTTCCCTTGTTAGCCAAGTGGGTCCTTCATTGGGCGGAAAATTCTCGTATTGCATGGTACTTATCATTACTTGAGGCTGCAAAATCAACCAAAATCAATTTTGGTACCAATGGAGTTGTTTCATGTTCTGGGGTGATTTCTACTCCCCTAGTTGCGAGAAATCCTAAAACCTTCTACTTTCTTAATCTTGAAGCAATCAGTGTAGGAAACCAAAGAATCGAGGTACTTGATAGCTCTTCTTCAAGAACTAAAGAGGGCAATGCTATTATTGATTCAGGTACTTGATTGACACTTTTGCCACAAATGTTTAGCTAAAAATTAGTGTCAGTAGTGTCAAGTTTGATCAATGTAGCAGCCATTAAAGATCCTAACGGGTTGCTAGATCATTGCTACAATTTTTCATCTGACTTTAATATTCCAGAGATCACTGTACATTTACTGGTGCATATGTAAAGTTAAGTCCCTTAATTGAACACCTGCATTAGGGTTAACAAAGAACTTGTTTGCTAAATATTTAAAGGATTTGATCAAGGTCTTGCTATATACGGTGAGTTGATGCAGATGAATTTCTTGGTTGGCTATGACACTGAAAAGCGGACGGTGTCGTTTAAGCAAACTGATTGCACCAACCGATATGAATCCCTTTTCAATTATATACAAAACAATATTGACTTGTCATCTTGTGATTTCTATTTTACATGTGTTTAATTGCTTCATTATGTAATTGAAATTTGAAACCTTTCAATAAGGCTCGTTTTCAAAGTAGCTCCTTATAGATCATACAAGCACGTGCCCTACCTTTTTGTTTTTTTTATTAATATTCAACGTGTTTGTCAAATTTGACCTTAGAGATATATGTTAATGTTTAATTTATGTAGTCCGTAATGACGCGATTAAATATTAATTTAGTAGTCCGTAATGACGCGATTAATTAACCAATATAGTGTAAAATAAGGACATCACATGTTGAACCCCACACATTATTTTTATCATCATCAAACCAGTTTCCCTAGGCAATATTGCAAGCTTTATGGAGAGATTTACACATTGTTTCTATCTATCTTCAAATGCATATCACATGCATATTTATTAAGTCTAAAAGAATTACATAACGAAAAAATAAAACATTGACTAATTTAATTTTCGTTGTGGACAGCATTCTTCATCGTTAGCCCGGCTGAATAATTTGGCTAACTAGTAACTACATGCAAATGCAATTATAGCTAGATGATTAAGCTGACATTCTATGGATGTGCTTAATTTACTGTAACATCTGACATCTCAAATTGTTTTCTAGTCCAACTAGAGTTTCTTTTAATTTTTATATATTTAGTTTCCAGACATAGTCCATTATGATAGAGATTAACTCACAAATGTAGAATATTTTCCCTTACAATAAAACTATTGAGTTTTTCCCCTCGTGATAAATTCTTTTACTCCCCTTGCCAGAATTCTAATTAGGTTCTCTTGAGGACTAGAATTTTCATTATTTCAGATAAATACCATTCAGCATATACAGAAATATAACTGCTACCAGTAATTTTAAGGTGGTAATGAAATCAGTAATGAGAAAATAAAATCATTTTCAATTGTTCTTCGAACGAAAGTCGAGGAAGAAATTGTAATTGAGTTTGCCACAACATTTGTTGATGCGAGATTCTGGTTACTCGTGGTTCGACTAGGATTTCTGCTCGATTAACTCTACCACGATAAGGATCTCTTCTCGTATGCTTTCTTTTCCAAGTCTTCCTGCGTACATAGAAACAGGTCAGAGCACGCCAGTTGTTTTCCCGGCATAAACCCTCCGACGCTTAAGTCAGATATGAAGGTTCTGGGAACGCTAGCCACAAATCTTATGACTTTTTATTTAGTTTCAGTGCTTTAGAGCTTTCTTTTTTCTCTGTTATAATGTCAAAAATTCTAAAATTTTTACCTTCGATGGCTACCTTTTTATAGGCCTCTTTTGGATTCAGACATTTCCTCTATTCGTGCCTATTATCCTCCCACCTCTCGAAAGTGGATGCTCCACTTCTATAATCATGGCTGGTTACATGGCCTTCGTGTCTTGATTCTCGGGTTGGAGAGCACGTCTTGCCAACCGTCGTTGATCGGGTCTCCTTGATTCAAGCTTTAGCTGGAATGGCTTTATGCTTCTAACAGAGGATCGGCCTCGTGGATGGTGTATTCATAGACGAGTAAAATATTCTTGCTCCTGCTCCCCTGCTACCAGATTCTGCTCATCACTATTGATCTTCGCCGAAGTACACTTTGCCACCAGGTGTCTGCTCGTTATGGCTGGTCTCGTCGAAGTATATCCCCTAAACATCGGTCCCCCAGTTTATGGTGTTGGGTAACGTAGTGAGCCGACAGTAGAAACTCAACGGTTCTAGCTTACGTAGGGCAGAAAAAGGCTGCCAAGAGTCGTGTCGCATTTAATTACGGATGAAGTGATGTGGCGGAAATCTATCCCTCCATTTGAATTTCAAACTAAAGGTCACGAAACCCTTGGGATTTGGTGCCATTAAATGCTGGCAGCCCAAGAGGTTATTCCTCGTTAGGACAACTCAAAAACCCCCAAACGAGAAACCTGTCGTTTATTCCCCTTCTGTTTCTCCGGCAAACGAGTTTTGGCATAAAAGCTTCCACCCTTGTCTCCCTTCAACTGAGCCACTCTCTCCGACTAAGCCATTCTCTCCGACTAAGCTGTTACTTCAGGTATTACTTCTATTTCCTCGGTCTTGGATAGTTGTTGATATCTCTTTTCTCTCTGTTTTGCTTGGGAGAGAGCAGTGGTGGTGTTCGGGTTATAATTTAGGGAATGTCAAAGGGTAAAGAGAAAATCATTGAGGTTAATGACGACGAGTTAGACTTCCTACGTAATCTGCTTGCTGATGCTGCTTTTGACCCCGGGATCCCCTTAAAACCCATTAGATCCAGTGTTGGGACTAGTGCTAGCAGAATGTCCCCCCAAACAACCTCCTCGAGCCGAAATAGCGGTGACGAGGGATTATCTGGCTCGGCAGACACCTTGAGTGAGAACCAGGGAGGTGATTCTGGTGAGACGCCCATACCAGAAACATCGCGACCAGAAGTAAGGGGCATAGTAGAAGGTAGAGCTTTATCACAGAATTACCCAATCGACTTCATCACGTGCATGACTACAGTAGACGAGCTCACTACCCTTCGGAATAGGTATAGGATTCCTAATGAAACACCTCTTAGGGTCCCATGAAAGAAAGATACTCCTAGCCAGCCTCCTAGAGGGTATGTCACCTTATTTTTGAAGAGTTTTAAGTATGGGATGAGGTGTCCCCTGCAATCGTACTTTGCCCGAATACTTAACGGGTTGAATTTAGCTCCTGGTCAGCTGAATCCCAACGGGTGGAGAGTACTCTCTAGCCTGTTCATACTGTGAGATAGATATTGCTAAAGCGAGCCCACAGTTGATGAGGTGAAGCACCTGTACCAACTAAAGAGCAGCCCCAAAGATGTTGACTAATACTACTTCCAATCTAGTACCAAGAGCAGGAAACCCATAACTAATTTTCCAACTGGGGGTGGTAGGACTTGGAAGAGAAAATTCTTTTTTGCTAGGAGTCCTTGGGGTCAAGTTGCACAGATTGACAGGAAGGATTATCACGTCCCACCACGTTTCATGGTCCTAGGTTGCATGCTCGCTTTAAATGTCTTGTCTCCATAGTTGGTCTCACTTTACTGATATGACTCTAACCAAATGTTTGTTCGCATTGCAGGTTTTTAAGGTGTTCACTTCCTGCTTAAACCCAACCAGCTCAAGCGAGTCGAGGCATACTAGCCAATTCCTGCTCGAACCGAGAGCTGTTAACTATTTATAACCTGATCGAATCTGGTTTGATGTCCACTGGCCATAAGATGGAGGATGCCGTGATTGGAGCTCTGACTCAAAAACGTCATCGACCTCAAGCTGCCAAGTAGGACCAGAATAAAGGTGCTCCTACTGCAAAGCAGGCGAACATTGTACAGCAGGTTCCTCCCCTAAAGACTCTACCACCTCCTTCTATCAAAATCGGAGAAACCAGCGGAGTAGCTGCTAATCATGCTTCTCTTTCTCCTCCTGTTGGGCCAAGATCTCATTTATCTTACACTCGAGTAAAATATTTGATCTCCTACATAAACGAGCTTTCTAAACTCGTGAGTAAGAAGGACTTGGAGGACTTTCACGGCTGCACACTAGGTGAGCTGGTGCGGTCCATGCAGTTTAGCGCCTTCCACCTCAGTTGCATGGCCACTTACTACAAGGTCAACGTTGGCCATTATGACCAAAAGATGAAGGAGGACATCCAATCGGCAGTGACCAGAGCCGAAGCTGCCGAGAAGAAAGCAGAAGACTTGAATCTCAAGAACCTGAAGCTGGTAGAGCGAGAATCTCTTGCTCAAGCAAAGGCCATTACTCTCGAGGAGAAGCTGGCTAAGGCGCAGGAGAATCTGCAAAGGCAGAGGGCTATATACGAGGCTTAGCTCGAATCTTTTCGCGATTCCCACTAGGTTCAGGTCGAGAACTTTGAGAAGGAAGCTGACAACCAATACGACCAGGGGCTTTGACATTCCTATTGTTGCATCATGGCCGTCCTTAGAAAGCAGCACCCTGATTTGAAGATGGATGACCTTGCAGTCGGTGTTGCTCAATATTTGGATGGGGAGGCAGCAAAAGAGGATGTTAAAAAGGCGGAACCAATTGTGGTTGAGAAGGAAAACTCTCCTCCTCGTGCTATCCCTGCTGATGTTGGTGAGGCGAGTACCCCTCCGAACGCAACTGGTGATACTCCCCCTGCACCTGAGGTGGAACAGCCCACTGAGGCTGCTCGACTTACTGACCCGCCATCTTTCTAAACTTGTCTTGTGTTGTAATTGCTTTTTGAACATTGTATGTAGCAACTTTGCAGACTATCAGAAGCTAAATAAAAAATGATCTTGTTTACCTTCTCGTATTGGAGTTTTGGTTTAGAAAATTTTTCATACCTTAAAAAATTTTCAATTCTTGGGATTCTGCTCGCCTTCTTTTGGTCGAGCAGATCCTGATGCATTTGGCTTCTGGTCTTGCCATAAGATAGGCTTTGAGACTTGGTGAGCTTTTGCGTGCCTTAGGAAATTCTTCAATGCATGAGAGTCTGCTGGTCTTCGCTTGGTCGAGCAGATCCTGGTTGGCTTCTGGTCTTGCCATAAGACAGGCTTTGAGACTTAGTGAGCCTTTGCGTGCCTTAAGAAATTCTTCAATGTTTGGGAGTTTACTCGCCTTCGCTTGGTCGAACAGATCCTGGCACGCTTGGCTTTTGGTCTCGCCATAAGATAAGCTCTGAGACTTAGTGAGCCTTTGCGTGCCTTAGGAAATTCTTCAATACTTGGGAGTCTGCTCGCTTTCGCTTGGTCGAGCAGATCTTGGCACACTTGGCTTATGGTCTCGCTATAAGACAGGTTTTGAGACTTAGTGAGCCTTTGCGTGCCGTAGAAAAATTTTGAACAGTACAGTTAACTGAATTCCTCATTAATTCACTTGCTATTGAATTCAGCTTACATGAAATTGCTTTGAAATAAGAAATAAAAAATACAAACAACGAGCACGAACAAAAATATCTTTAAAACATGAACAAGTCTTACTGGAAATATTTCCTAAGGCGCACCACGTTCCATGGGCGTTTCACCTCGTGGCCATCCATGCGAACCAGCTTATAAGCTCTGTGTTCAACTAGCTGCTTGACCCTATATGACCCCTCCCAATTTGGTCCCAGTACTCCCTGGGGCGAGTTTTTTGTATTCTAACTCACTCTCCTCAACACCCAATCTCCGACCTTGAACTGTCGTACATTAACCTTCTGGTTGTGCGAGCCACCCTGTGTTGGTAAATGGTTAACCGCTTCGATGCTTGTTCCCTCTTCTCGGTTAGCAGATCCAGATTCAAGCACATCTGGTCGTTGTTCTCTTGCTCATCGAAATGATCTATCATGTGCGTGGTTGTTCCTATCTTGGCTGGTGCAATCGCTTCGTGTCCGAAGGCTAAAGCGAATGGAGTTTCCCTAGTCGCTACCTTATGGGTTGTCCTGTAGGCCCATAGCACACCTGGTAGCTCATCAACCCAAGCTCCCCATTTTGTTCCAAGCCTGATTTTTAAAAGCCTCTTAATCACCTTGTTGGCTGCTTCTACTTGCCCGTTAGACTGTGGGTGAGCAGGCGAGCAATATTTCAACCCTATTCCGAAGTTCTGGCAGAAATCCTTCAAGCTATAATTATCGAACTACCTACCATTATCCTTTACCAAGGCATAAGGTATCCCGTATCGACAGACCAGGTTTCTCCATACGAAATCTGTTGTCTTCTTATCTGTGATGCTGCTAAGGGCTTCTACCTCTATCCACTTCGTAAAGTAGTCAATTGCAACTATTTCATACGTTGTCGCTCCTCGTTCCTTTGGCAATGAGCTGATCAGATCAATTCCCCATTGAGCAAATGGCCAAGGGAATGCCATAGAAGTGAGCTTCTCTAGTGGTTGGTTGGAGAAACTTGTAAAACTTTGGCAACTTACACAGTTCCTGATCTTTTCCTGGGTATCCTGGTGCATTGTCGGCAAGAAATACCCCTGCCTTAGAACCTTATGGGCCAGTGACCTCCCACCAGAGTGATTTCAGCAAATTCCTACATATACTTCTCTTAGTATGTTGTCCGCATCGTTCTCATCCAAACACCAAAAGAACGGTAGTGTATACCCCTCCTAATATAGTACCTCATCAATCATCGTGTATCTTGAAGCCTAGGCTCTAATATTTCGAGCTCTCAGTTTATCTGGTGGTAATTCCCCATCTCTAAGGTATAAAATTATCAGATCCATCCACGAGCATTTTTGTTCTATCTGCAGCGCCTCCAGATTCTGCTCGATGCTCGGGCTGAACTTCAGCTCTAGAGGGATCGACTTTGGCATTTTTGGGTCTGCTACCGCTGCATCCCGGCCAAAATATTTGCTCGACTGTTTTGCTTTCTGGGGATTTGTATCACCTCTACCGCTTCAAATTTCCCTATCATATGTCTGACTATCTTCAGGTACTGCTCCATCTTTTCTTCTCTCAGTTGAAATCTTTCACTGACATGATTCACAACTAGCTAGGAATCAGTTCTGATCTGTGTTAACATAAATATGTTAATAATATTGATTTTGATAATAACAAACTTTAAATGATTTCTTTGATAAATTTATTGGAGTTGTTTCTTAACAAATAAAAGTCATAAAAACTATTCCATTCATACTTGTAAAAGATGGATTTTTATTTGGAAAAAGATTATTTGCAAAATCTAGTTTAAATTATGTTTCTGGCAATAAACGGTGAACCGTTTATTACAAACGGTTAACCGATTATGACCAGAGAGCAAAGGTTTGCTTAGGCTCTAACCGTTTAGTGAAGAACAATATTGAAGAGGTTACTGGACGCTAACGGTGAACCGTTTACTTCTAAACGGTTAACCGATAACATCCAGAGAAATCATCTCGTCCTAAGTCTTAGCCGTTTACTCAAACGGATAACCGCTATTCGTTTTGCAGGTTACTGGACGCTAACGGTGAACCGTTTACATATAAACGGTTAACCGATAACATCCAGAGAAATCATCTCGTCTTAAGCCTTAGCCGTTTACTCAAACGGATAACCGCTATTCGTTTTGCAGGTTACTGGACGCTAACGGTGAACCGTTTACTTATAAACGGTTAACCGATAACATCCAGAGAAATCATCTCGTCCTAAGCCTTAGCCGTTTACTCAAACGGATAACCGTTGTTTATTTTGCAGGTCTCTGGAAGTTAACGGCGAAAGGGTTAAATTAACGGCAAACCGTTTATTTGAAAAATGCCCCAACGGTAACATTGACTGGCGCAAACGGTTAACCGTTAACCAATAAACGGTGAACCGTTTTCTGGCCGACAGCACATAACGGCTAGATTTTCAGCTCTACTCATAAATAAGCTCATTCAAATTCGAAGAAGATTGATCACAACACAACCATTGAGCATATACTTGAGTTTGCAATCTTCTCAAGAGCTAGAAACAAAGTTTCACTTCATCTATTCACACTTTGAGTATCAACTTGTAATCTTTGATTTAGTGTGAGAGAAAAACAAATTGTAATCTTTCATTTTGAGGGATTGTGAGTGTTGGGATACACTTGGGTTAAGAGATTGGGGATAATCTCTAGTTGTAAAGGTTATTGACACCTTGGAAGTCAAGTGTAAGCAATTGAAGCCTTGAAGGCTTGCTTAGTGAAAACCTCAAGCCCGGAAAGCTTGGAGGCGTGGACGTAGGCGAGGTTGGCCGAACCACGTAAACATCGTTGTGTTTGATTCTCTCTTTCCCTATCCTTTAATTTGTGATCAATTTATTTATTATTGTTTTATTTTGTTTATGAATTTGCATGATAATTTATTTTTAGTCTATTATTTTATAAAAACCCAATTCACCCCCCTCTTGGGTTGCCTAATTAGAATTTCATTTAGTATCAGAGCTTGGTGCTCTTGTTTAGACTTAATCATCTAGAGCTAAAGATCAATGGCAACTCAATATGACTCCACATTTAGGGAAGGACAATCCACCACTAGACCACCCTTCTTTGATGGTAATGATTACCCTTATTGGAAAACTAGGATGAGAATTTACTTGCAAGCCTTAGATTATGAAATTTGGGAAATTGTTAGTGATGGTCCTTTTATGCCCTTGACCAAAAATGAAGTTGGAGAAGATATTCCAAAACCTTCACGAGATTGGAACGAACTTGAAAAGAGGAAAGCCTCTCTAAACTCCAAAGCCATGAATGCCTTATTTTGTGCTCTAGATAAGAAGAAGTTTCATAGAGTGTCTAGTTGTGAAAGTGCTAATGAGATTTGGCACAAACTTGAAGTTGTCTATGAAGGCACAAATCAAGTAAAAGAATCTAAAATAAGTAGGTACACTCGGCAATACGAATTGTTTCAAATGGAACAAAATGAAAATGTGTACTCTATGTATACTAGATTCATGGACATAGTGAACACTCTAGGAGCCCTAGGAAAAACTTTTTCAAACAGTGAAAAGGTCAAGAAAATTATTAGGTCTCTACCTAAGGAATGGAGACCTAAAAGGACAGCCATTGAGGAAGCAAAAGATTTAAATACTTTACCTCTTGATGATTTAATTGGTTCTCTTATTTCATATGAGGAAGATTTGGCAGCAGAAAAAGGGCATGAGGAGAAGAAGAAAAACATTGCTCTCAAAGCCTCAAAACATGAGAGTGATGGGGAGAGTGAACCGGATGATGAAGAGCTAGCCATGCTAGCAAGGAGGTTCAGAAAATTCTTCAAGAAAACCGGAGAGCGAAGAAACTTCAGAAATTTCAAGAACTTTAGGGAGAAGAAGGAGACAATTACATGCTATGAATGCAAGAAGCCTGGCCATATTAGATCGGAGTGTCCACTCATCAACAAACACAAGAAGAAGGCGATAGTTGCAACTTGGGATGATAGCGAGGAAGACTCAAGTGATGAGGAAGAATCGCAAGAAGTCTCAAACCTAGCACTTATGGCAATGGGGGATGATGATGATCTCCATGAGGTAAGTGATCCTACTTATGATGAATTGTATGATGCCTTTAAAGATTTTCATAATGAATTGATGAAGATTGGTAAAAAGAATGCATGTCTTAAAAAGGAAATTGCAAAGCTTAAAAATGAAAATGAATCTTTGAATGCAAAAATTGTATGCCTAGAAGTAGGAAACAAGACTTTGCATGATGAAATTGCATTATCAAATGAGAAGCCTAACATCATACATGAGCATTTAGAATCACATATAGATGAGCTGAAAAATGAAAATGAAATGCTTAAGAAAAAGAGTAATGAGTTAAATGAGATTGTCTTGAGATTTACAAATGGGCAAAAGATGTTGGATAATTTGCTAAACTCACAAAAATGTGTATTTGACAAAAGTGGGATTGGTTATAAACCAAATTTGAAACAAAAATTCTACAAGAGCTATTTTGTGAGGAATACATCTATTAGCAATAAAATTACATGTCATTATTGTAATCAAGATGGTCATATGAAAAATAGATGTGCAGTGAAGAGAAATGCATATTATGGTATGAAATGTGTTTGGGTTCCAAAAGGAACCATTGCTAACTCTCAAGGACCCAAAAAGGTTTGGGTACCTAAAACTTGAGATTTTCTCTGCAGGGCTTGAAGAAGAAGAAGAATAAGTGGTACTTGGACAGTGGGTGTTCAAGACACATGACAGGGAGCTATTCTTGGTTCTCAAGTTTCACCAAAATTGAAAATGGTGGAGACGTATCTTTTGGAGATAACTCAAAAGGAAAAATCCTTGGAATTGGAAATGTTGGTAAAGTATCTTCAACCTTAATTGAGAATGTGTGTTTGGTTAAAAATTTGAAACATAATTTGATTAGCATTAGCCAATTGTGTGACAAAGGTTATAAAGTTGTCTTTGATAAATCAAGTTGTGTTATTGAGAATGCATGTGATGGCAAAATCTTGTTTGTTGGAAATAGATGTGGTAATGTTTATACCATTGACATAGAGTGTGCATCTACTCTTGATAAATGCTTTTCCGCATTACATGATGATAGTTGGCTATGGCATAGAAGATTAGGACATGCTAGCATGGATTTGATTTCAAAAATTGTGAAAAATGATTTAGTTAAAGGTCTTCCAAAAATCAGTTTTCAAAAAGATAGAATTTGTGAAGCATGTCAATTTGGAAAACAAATCAAGACTTCTTTCAAAAACAAGAATCATATCTCTACATCAAAACCACTTCAACTACTTCATATAGATTTGTTTGGACCTTCAAGGTATGCTAGTTTAAATGGCAAATATTATGCTTTTGTAATTGTGGATGATTTTTCTAGATTCACATGGGTATTGTTCTTAGCTAATAAGGATGATGCCATTGATGCTTTTCGAATTTTCCATAAAAAGGTTCAAAATGAAAAAGGTTATTCTATTACGTGCATTAGAAGTGATCATGGTGGAGAATTTGAAAATCATGCATTTGAAAATTTTTGTAATGATTTTGGCATTGAACATCAATTTTCATCACCTAGGACTCCACAACAAAATGGAGTAGTAGAAAGAAAGAATAGGTCTATTCAAGAAATGGCTAGGACCATGTTAAATGAAAATTCCTTGCCTAAGTACTTTTGGGCCGAAGCCGTCAACACCGTTTGCTACGTTTTAAATCGGGTGTTGATTAGACCTAATCTTAATAAAACTCCTTATGAGCTTTGGAAAAATAGAAAACCCAACATTGGCTATTTCAAAGTTTTTGGATGCAAATGTTTTTTATTGAACACAAAATATAATCTTGGTAAATTTGATTCAAAATCCGATGTTGGTATTTTTCTTGGTTATTCAAATTCAAGCAAAGCTTATAGAGTGTATAACAAAAGAACCTTAGTTGTGGAGGAATCTATGCATGTGTCTTTTGATGAGTCTAACCCCTCCTCTGCGGAGAAAGGAGTTGTTATTGATAATGCGGAAGAAGAACAACAAGAAGAAGCATCAAATGACAACCAAGAAGACACAACAAATGGAATTCAAGAGGAGCATTGTGAAGAACAAAATGTGGAGCAAAATGAAGGTACTTCTCAAACACTCCCCAAGGAGTGGAGGTATGTTTCCTCTCACCCTCAAGATGTAATCTTAGGCGATCCCTTACGAGGTGTTACCACTAGGTCATCTTTTAGGAACACATGTGAGCATGCTGCATTCATTTCTCAAATTGAACCAAAGTCTTTTGCGGATGCCGAAAATGATGAATTTTGGATTATGGCAATGCAAGAGGAGTTGAATCAATTTGAGAGAAATAATGTGTGGGAGTTAGTTCCTTGTCCTGAACATCAATACATTATAGGCACTAAATGGGTATTTAGAAATAAAATGGATGAATCCGGTATGGTTGTAAGAAATAAGGCTAGACTAGTGGCTCAAGGCTACAACCAAGAGGAAGGAATTGATTTTGATGAAACTTTTGCACCTGTAGCAAGATTAGAATCCATTAGGATGTTGTTAGCATATGCATGTCATAAAGATTTTATTCTATATCAAATGGATGTCAAGAGCGCTTTCTTAAATGGATATATTTTGGAGGAAGTTTATGTGAAACAACCTCCTGGTTTTGAAAATAAAAAATTTCCAAATCATGTGTATAAGTTATCCAAAGCTCTATACGGTCTAAAACAAGCCCCTAGAGCATGGTATGATAGGCTTAAAAATTTCTTGTTGGATAATAATTTTTCGATGGGAAAAGCGGATACAACTCTTTTTGTTAAGAATAAGAACCAAGACATACTTATTGTTCAAATTTATGTTGATGATATAGTTTTTGGTTCTACTAATGAGCTTTTATGCAAAGAATTTTCATCATGTATGAGTCAAGAGTTTGAGATGAGCATGATGGGAGAGTTGAAGTACTTCCTCGGACTTCAAATCCAACAAAACGAGGAAGGCATTTTTATAAACCAAGCCAAGTATGTGAGAGATCTACTCAAAAGGTTTGGCTATGAAAATGGAACGACAAAAAGCACTCCTATGAGCACTACCATCAAGCTTGACAAAGATGAAAAAGGTAAAGAAGTGGATATCAAAATGTACAGAGGTATGATTGGGTCTTTACTCTATTTGACTGCAAGTAGACCCGATATCATGTTTAGTGTATGTTTATGTGCAAGATTTCAATCTTGTCCCAAGGAATCCCATTTGTTTGCTGTTAAAAGAATTTTCCGCTATTTAATTGGAACCATAGATGTTGGCCTTTGGTATCCTAGAGGAACTCATATAGATCTAACATGTTTTTCGGATGCGGATTTTGCTGGTCATAAAGTGGATAGAAAGAGCACTAGTGGAACATGTTTTGTTCTAGGATACTCACTTGTTTCATGGGCTAGTAAGAAACAAAATTCTGTTGCCCTTTCAACAACCGAGGCTGAATATATAGTTGCCGGAAGTTGTTGTGCACAAACACTTTGGATGAAACAAACACTTAGAGATTATGGCATTCATCTTGAACAAATTCCTATTAAGTGTGATAATACTAGTGCTATAAATCTTTCAAAAAATCCCATTCAACACTCTAGAACCAAACATATAGAAATTAGACATCATTTTTTGAGAGATCATGTTCAGAAGGGAGACATTGCATTGGAATTTATTTCTACGGAAAATCAACTTGCCGATATTTTCACTAAACCCCTTTGTGAAGAACAATTTTCAAAAATTAGGCATGAACTTGGGATGATGAAGTTTTCACATTAATGTCTCTATTCATGATATTAATTGTACTGAATTGACTGATTTATAATTATAAATCAATCATTGCTTAAGGTTGAGTGCTAAATAATGAATTTGACTTGTTATTTCTTGATTGTATGAATAAATTACTTGAAAACATGTTCATGAATCATGCATCAAAATGGCTCATAATACATTTTAGATCAATTAAATGATCTGGGAATTTATTAGTTACTAGCCATATATTAAAATAAAGTGTGCGAAAATTTTGATAGAATAAACGGATAACCGTTCTCTCAAAAACGGTGAACCGTTTTGCTCCAGAAACTAGAGTTTTTTTGTCTGTCTCTTACTCTTTCACCGTTTGCTACAAACGGTTAACCGTTTACGGGCAGTAAGTTGTTAAAGCGTTACCCTCTAACCGTTAAGCTCTTTAGGCTTTCACCGTTTTCTAGTCTCAAGCCTCTGTTCGTTACTCTTTAACCGTTTATGGGTTACTCTTTAACCGTTTTCGCGTTTTAAATACTGTTCAAAGGCTTTCTCTTTTTCCTCTCCAGTTACCCTCTCACCGTTTTCACCATACCTGCACAACCGAAGCTTTTCTCTTCCTCAAATCTTCATCTTTCTTGCCTCTTGTGCAAAAACAAACCGATTACATCATTTCCTATATCTTTTAAAACAATTTCACCGATTCAAAACCGAATATCTTTGTTCAAATCGAAAAATCCCAAAATCAAACCCTAACTGTCGCGAGTTAGGTTACTCCATTTTTGATCTGTTTTGTTCTTGTTTTCCACACAATTAAGCATCACATTCACATTCCCTACTCGCCTCTCATCAAAATCACCGTTTATTGTCTTCCATTTTTTCTGAACTTACTCCCTCCTGCTTCACCATGGCTGAACCACGTCGGAGAAACGTCCGGCGAAAGTCTGCACCTCAAGTGAACCCCATTCAGCCAAGAGAAGTTACTGAATTCACCCGAATTCACTTCCCCACTCGTTCCTTGGCGAAACGGTTCGAGGACCGCTTCAATGGGCGTAAGGTACTTGACTCTTCGTGTGTTAATCCTAATGATTTCCAGAACTTAATTGTTTGTAATAGAAGTGTTCGGGATATGCTTATGCCCTGGGAGTCCGCTATTAACTTTAGTGAGCGTATTTATCCTAACTTGGTGCGAGTATTTTACTCCAACATGGATATCTCTCATAGTCGTGAACATAGAGTAGTTACTCAAGTTGGTGGTGTCCTTATTGAATTTGATGATGCGGATTTAGCTGAATATCTTAGTATCCAATGTGTTGGTCATGATATATACACTTCTAGGAAAATCCTTGTTTTTGATCATTTTCGTCATAAGGATGCAGTCCGCCATATATGTCGTCGTCGAGACCTCACTGATGACCTCTGCTTACTTCCTTTTCGATCTCAACTCTTACCTCTCCAAGTTCGCATTTTGCATTCTATTCTACAGCACATAGTGACACCTAGGAGGGTTCACACGGATGAGGTCACGAGGTTGGACGTGGGTATACTGGATAGCTTACTTTCCAATCGTCCTATAAACCTCTCATACATTATTGTGCGGCACATGTTGAGCACCCCTGCGGTTAATCACCGCTTACTCCCATATGGTAGTATCATTACTAAGCTATTGCGTCAGTTTGGTGTGCCACTCTTAGACACTGGGCATATGGAGACTAAACGAATTGGTCCCGAGGCAATGTCGAGTATTGGCTTCTCCTGGAGAAATGGGAAGTGGATTAAAACCAGTACCGCCAAAAACCGGGATACCTTGATAGCTCCGGAGGACGATCGGATGCTTAACGATGTATATAGGCCCGATGAGCTTCCTGACTTTAGACTAGGCGCTCAGCCACCTCCTCCGCGTCGCAGATTTGTACCTCAACCTCCAGCTGACTCCGTGCATGAGGTACATGCCACAGCTGCTGATATGCCATCCACCTCTGAGCCACCACCAGCACATGAGCCATTCACTGTTCCGGAGACCTCAGCTGTGCCTGAGCAGTCATCTGATGTTCCCGAGCAGCCAGCTGCATCTGTGCCGCCTCCGGATTCTGCTATGCCACCAGCTTCTGACCATATGCAGCAGCTGATTCTTGATCGGTTGGACAGCCTTTCTCGAGATCACCAGCAGTTGCGATCTGATTTTGAAATCTTTCAGCGGCAGAGCATCGATCATCAGCTTGAGATTATCCACGCTCAGCGCATCATTCTTGGGTACTTTGGCTATGATCCGGGGAGCTCATCTTCTCCTCCACCTCGTCATTAGTTTCTGGATTTTATTTTCGCACATATAGTTCATATTTTGATTGTTTGCATCTTGACATGTATATGTTTACTGTTCTATGTTATTTATGAATTTTGATGCCCTAGTTTTATGCTTATTTGGTGGATTTTGATATTCGATATCTTGGTTGAAATTGATCTGAATTGTAGCTTTTTGATTATTGGAGTGCTTGGTCTGCTTATGGAGTTGTTGGGTTGGTGATAAAGTTGATTGGAATTACAATTTTGGAAGTGTTTTTCTCTCATGTATCTTATTGGTTTTGCTCATTTTTTTAAGGGGAAACTCTGCCCAAACTTTTTTTTACCAAATGCCTTGTATTACTTCTCTTTCTCTTCTTTCTTTTTGATGATGAAGGGGGAGATAATTTGGGAACCGTTCTAACGTTTTGAAAATGCTTAGAATGAACTTGAAATGATGCTTTTTATAAATGGAAAGTTTTTTCTAATGATGATAATGTTTTATAATGCCTACTTGAGCAAAAATCATTTTATTGCCTATTTCCTAAATTGGCCATATACTAAGGGGGAGCCATATATTAAGGGGGAGCCAAATTTTTTGAACAAAGTTTGTCATCATCAAAAAGGGGGAGATTGTTAACATAAATATGTTAATAATATTGATTTTGATAATAACAAACTTTAAATGATTTCTTTGATAAATTTATTGGAGTTGTTTCTTAACAAATAAAAGTCATAAAAACTATTCCATTCATACTTGTAAAAGATGGATTTTTATTTGGAAAAAGATTATTTGCAAAATCTAGTTTAAATTATGTTTCTGGCAATAAACGGTGAACCGTTTATTACAAACGGTTAACCGATTATGACCAGAGAGCAAAGGTTTGCTTAGGCTCTAACCGTTTAGTGAAGAACAATATTGAAGAGGTTACTGGACGCTAACGGTGAACCGTTTACTTCTAAACGGTTAACCGATAACATCCAGAGAAATCATCTCGTCCTAAGTCTTAGCCGTTTACTCAAACGGATAACCGCTATTCGTTTTGCAGGTTACTGGACGCTAACGGTGAACCGTTTACATATAAACGGTTAACCGATAACATCCAGAGAAATCATCTCGTCTTAAGCCTTAGCCGTTTACTCAAACGGATAACCGCTATTCGTTTTGCAGGTTACTGGACGCTAACGGTGAACCGTTTACTTATAAACGGTTAACCGATAACATCCAGAGAAATCATCTCGTCCTAAGCCTTAGCCGTTTACTCAAACGGATAACCGTTGTTTATTTTGCAGGTCTCTGGAAGTTAACGGCGAAAGGGTTAAATTAACGGCAAACCGTTTATTTGAAAAATGCCCCAACGGTAACATTGACTGGCGCAAACGGTTAACCGTTAACCAATAAACGGTGAACCGTTTTCTGGCCGACAGCACATAACGGCTAGATTTTCAGCTCTACTCATAAATAAGCTCATTCAAATTCGAAGAAGATTGATCACAACACAACCATTGAGCATATACTTGAGTTTGCAATCTTCTCAAGAGCTAGAAACAAAGTTTCACTTCATCTATTCACACTTTGAGTATCAACTTGTAATCTTTGATTTAGTGTGAGAGAAAAACAAATTGTAATCTTTCATTTTGAGGGATTGTGAGTGTTGGGATACACTTGGGTTAAGAGATTGGGGATAATCTCTAGTTGTAAAGGTTATTGACACCTTGGAAGTCAAGTGTAAGCAATTGAAGCCTTGAAGGCTTGCTTAGTGAAAACCTCAAGCCCGGAAAGCTTGGAGGCGTGGACGTAGGCGAGGTTGGCCGAACCACGTAAACATCGTTGTGTTTGATTCTCTCTTTCCCTATCCTTTAATTTGTGATCAATTTATTTATTATTGTTTTATTTTGTTTATGAATTTGCATGATAATTTATTTTTAGTCTATTATTTTATAAAAACCCAATTCACCCCCCTCTTGGGTTGCCTAATTAGAATTTCATTTAGTATCAGAGCTTGGTGCTCTTGTTTAGACTTAATCATCTAGAGCTAAAGATCAATGGCAACTCAATATGACTCCACATTTAGGGAAGGACAATCCACCACTAGACCACCCTTCTTTGATGGTAATGATTACCCTTATTGGAAAACTAGGATGAGAATTTACTTGCAAGCCTTAGATTATGAAATTTGGGAAATTGTTAGTGATGGTCCTTTTATGCCCTTGACCAAAAATGAAGTTGGAGAAGATATTCCAAAACCTTCACGAGATTGGAACGAACTTGAAAAGAGGAAAGCCTCTCTAAACTCCAAAGCCATGAATGCCTTATTTTGTGCTCTAGATAAGAAGAAGTTTCATAGAGTGTCTAGTTGTGAAAGTGCTAATGAGATTTGGCACAAACTTGAAGTTGTCTATGAAGGCACAAATCAAGTAAAAGAATCTAAAATAAGTAGGTACACTCGGCAATACGAATTGTTTCAAATGGAACAAAATGAAAATGTGTACTCTATGTATACTAGATTCATGGACATAGTGAACACTCTAGGAGCCCTAGGAAAAACTTTTTCAAACAGTGAAAAGGTCAAGAAAATTATTAGGTCTCTACCTAAGGAATGGAGACCTAAAAGGACAGCCATTGAGGAAGCAAAAGATTTAAATACTTTACCTCTTGATGATTTAATTGGTTCTCTTATTTCATATGAGGAAGATTTGGCAGCAGAAAAAGGGCATGAGGAGAAGAAGAAAAACATTGCTCTCAAAGCCTCAAAACATGAGAGTGATGGGGAGAGTGAACCGGATGATGAAGAGCTAGCCATGCTAGCAAGGAGGTTCAGAAAATTCTTCAAGAAAACCGGAGAGCGAAGAAACTTCAGAAATTTCAAGAACTTTAGGGAGAAGAAGGAGACAATTACATGCTATGAATGCAAGAAGCCTGGCCATATTAGATCGGAGTGTCCACTCATCAACAAACACAAGAAGAAGGCGATAGTTGCAACTTGGGATGATAGCGAGGAAGACTCAAGTGATGAGGAAGAATCGCAAGAAGTCTCAAACCTAGCACTTATGGCAATGGGGGATGATGATGATCTCCATGAGGTAAGTGATCCTACTTATGATGAATTGTATGATGCCTTTAAAGATTTTCATAATGAATTGATGAAGATTGGTAAAAAGAATGCATGTCTTAAAAAGGAAATTGCAAAGCTTAAAAATGAAAATGAATCTTTGAATGCAAAAATTGTATGCCTAGAAGTAGGAAACAAGACTTTGCATGATGAAATTGCATTATCAAATGAGAAGCCTAACATCATACATGAGCATTTAGAATCACATATAGATGAGCTGAAAAATGAAAATGAAATGCTTAAGAAAAAGAGTAATGAGTTAAATGAGATTGTCTTGAGATTTACAAATGGGCAAAAGATGTTGGATAATTTGCTAAACTCACAAAAATGTGTATTTGACAAAAGTGGGATTGGTTATAAACCAAATTTGAAACAAAAATTCTACAAGAGCTATTTTGTGAGGAATACATCTATTAGCAATAAAATTACATGTCATTATTGTAATCAAGATGGTCATATGAAAAATAGATGTGCAGTGAAGAGAAATGCATATTATGGTATGAAATGTGTTTGGGTTCCAAAAGGAACCATTGCTAACTCTCAAGGACCCAAAAAGGTTTGGGTACCTAAAACTTGAGATTTTCTCTGCAGGGCTTGAAGAAGAAGAAGAATAAGTGGTACTTGGACAGTGGGTGTTCAAGACACATGACAGGGAGCTATTCTTGGTTCTCAAGTTTCACCAAAATTGAAAATGGTGGAGACGTATCTTTTGGAGATAACTCAAAAGGAAAAATCCTTGGAATTGGAAATGTTGGTAAAGTATCTTCAACCTTAATTGAGAATGTGTGTTTGGTTAAAAATTTGAAACATAATTTGATTAGCATTAGCCAATTGTGTGACAAAGGTTATAAAGTTGTCTTTGATAAATCAAGTTGTGTTATTGAGAATGCATGTGATGGCAAAATCTTGTTTGTTGGAAATAGATGTGGTAATGTTTATACCATTGACATAGAGTGTGCATCTACTCTTGATAAATGCTTTTCCGCATTACATGATGATAGTTGGCTATGGCATAGAAGATTAGGACATGCTAGCATGGATTTGATTTCAAAAATTGTGAAAAATGATTTAGTTAAAGGTCTTCCAAAAATCAGTTTTCAAAAAGATAGAATTTGTGAAGCATGTCAATTTGGAAAACAAATCAAGACTTCTTTCAAAAACAAGAATCATATCTCTACATCAAAACCACTTCAACTACTTCATATAGATTTGTTTGGACCTTCAAGGTATGCTAGTTTAAATGGCAAATATTATGCTTTTGTAATTGTGGATGATTTTTCTAGATTCACATGGGTATTGTTCTTAGCTAATAAGGATGATGCCATTGATGCTTTTCGAATTTTCCATAAAAAGGTTCAAAATGAAAAAGGTTATTCTATTACGTGCATTAGAAGTGATCATGGTGGAGAATTTGAAAATCATGCATTTGAAAATTTTTGTAATGATTTTGGCATTGAACATCAATTTTCATCACCTAGGACTCCACAACAAAATGGAGTAGTAGAAAGAAAGAATAGGTCTATTCAAGAAATGGCTAGGACCATGTTAAATGAAAATTCCTTGCCTAAGTACTTTTGGGCCGAAGCCGTCAACACCGTTTGCTACGTTTTAAATCGGGTGTTGATTAGACCTAATCTTAATAAAACTCCTTATGAGCTTTGGAAAAATAGAAAACCCAACATTGGCTATTTCAAAGTTTTTGGATGCAAATGTTTTTTATTGAACACAAAATATAATCTTGGTAAATTTGATTCAAAATCCGATGTTGGTATTTTTCTTGGTTATTCAAATTCAAGCAAAGCTTATAGAGTGTATAACAAAAGAACCTTAGTTGTGGAGGAATCTATGCATGTGTCTTTTGATGAGTCTAACCCCTCCTCTGCGGAGAAAGGAGTTGTTATTGATAATGCGGAAGAAGAACAACAAGAAGAAGCATCAAATGACAACCAAGAAGACACAACAAATGGAATTCAAGAGGAGCATTGTGAAGAACAAAATGTGGAGCAAAATGAAGGTACTTCTCAAACACTCCCCAAGGAGTGGAGGTATGTTTCCTCTCACCCTCAAGATGTAATCTTAGGCGATCCCTTACGAGGTGTTACCACTAGGTCATCTTTTAGGAACACATGTGAGCATGCTGCATTCATTTCTCAAATTGAACCAAAGTCTTTTGCGGATGCCGAAAATGATGAATTTTGGATTATGGCAATGCAAGAGGAGTTGAATCAATTTGAGAGAAATAATGTGTGGGAGTTAGTTCCTTGTCCTGAACATCAATACATTATAGGCACTAAATGGGTATTTAGAAATAAAATGGATGAATCCGGTATGGTTGTAAGAAATAAGGCTAGACTAGTGGCTCAAGGCTACAACCAAGAGGAAGGAATTGATTTTGATGAAACTTTTGCACCTGTAGCAAGATTAGAATCCATTAGGATGTTGTTAGCATATGCATGTCATAAAGATTTTATTCTATATCAAATGGATGTCAAGAGCGCTTTCTTAAATGGATATATTTTGGAGGAAGTTTATGTGAAACAACCTCCTGGTTTTGAAAATAAAAAATTTCCAAATCATGTGTATAAGTTATCCAAAGCTCTATACGGTCTAAAACAAGCCCCTAGAGCATGGTATGATAGGCTTAAAAATTTCTTGTTGGATAATAATTTTTCGATGGGAAAAGCGGATACAACTCTTTTTGTTAAGAATAAGAACCAAGACATACTTATTGTTCAAATTTATGTTGATGATATAGTTTTTGGTTCTACTAATGAGCTTTTATGCAAAGAATTTTCATCATGTATGAGTCAAGAGTTTGAGATGAGCATGATGGGAGAGTTGAAGTACTTCCTCGGACTTCAAATCCAACAAAACGAGGAAGGCATTTTTATAAACCAAGCCAAGTATGTGAGAGATCTACTCAAAAGGTTTGGCTATGAAAATGGAACGACAAAAAGCACTCCTATGAGCACTACCATCAAGCTTGACAAAGATGAAAAAGGTAAAGAAGTGGATATCAAAATGTACAGAGGTATGATTGGGTCTTTACTCTATTTGACTGCAAGTAGACCCGATATCATGTTTAGTGTATGTTTATGTGCAAGATTTCAATCTTGTCCCAAGGAATCCCATTTGTTTGCTGTTAAAAGAATTTTCCGCTATTTAATTGGAACCATAGATGTTGGCCTTTGGTATCCTAGAGGAACTCATATAGATCTAACATGTTTTTCGGATGCGGATTTTGCTGGTCATAAAGTGGATAGAAAGAGCACTAGTGGAACATGTTTTGTTCTAGGATACTCACTTGTTTCATGGGCTAGTAAGAAACAAAATTCTGTTGCCCTTTCAACAACCGAGGCTGAATATATAGCTGCCGGAAGTTGTTGTGCACAAACACTTTGGATGAAACAAACACTTAGAGATTATGGCATTCATCTTGAACAAATTCCTATTAAGTGTGATAATACTAGTGCTATAAATCTTTCAAAAAATCCCATTCAACACTCTAGAACCAAACATATAGAAATTAGACATCATTTTTTGAGAGATCATGTTCAGAAGGGAGACATTGCATTGGAATTTATTTCTACGGAAAATCAACTTGCCGATATTTTCACTAAACCCCTTTGTGAAGAACAATTTTCAAAAATTAGGCATGAACTTAGGATGATGAAGTTTTCACATTAATGTCTCTATTCATGATATTAATTGTACTGAATTGACTGATTTATAATTATAAATCAATCATTGCTTAAGGTTGAGTGCTAAATAATGAATTTGACTTGTTATTTCTTGATTGTATGAATAAATTACTTGAAAACATGTTCATGAATCATGCATCAAAATGGCTCATAATACATTTTAGATCAATTAAATGATCTGGGAATTTATTAGTTACTAGCCATATATTAAAATAAAGTGTGCGAAAATTTTGATAGAATAAACGGATAACCGTTCTCTCAAAAACGGTGAACCGTTTTGCTCCAGAAACTAGAGTTTTTTTGTCTGTCTCTTACTCTTTCACCGTTTGCTACAAACGGTTAACCGTTTACGGGCAGTAAGTTGTTAAAGCGTTACCCTCTAACCGTTAAGCTCTTTAGGCTTTCACCGTTTTCTAGTCTCAAGCCTCTGTTCGTTACTCTTTAACCGTTTATGGGTTACTCTTTAACCGTTTTCGCGTTTTAAATACTGTTCAAAGGCTTTCTCTTTTTCCTCTCCAGTTACCCTCTCACCGTTTTCACCATACCTGCACAACCGAAGCTTTTCTCTTCCTCAAATCTTCATCTTTCTTGCCTCTTGTGCAAAAACAAACCGATTACATCATTTCCTATATCTTTTAAAACAATTTCACCGATTCAAAACCGAATATCTTTGTTCAAATCGAAAAATCCCAAAATCAAACCCTAACTGTCGCGAGTTAGGTTACTCCATTTTTGATCTGTTTTGTTCTTGTTTTCCACACAATTAAGCATCACATTCACATTCCCTACTCGCCTCTCATCAAAATCACCGTTTATTGTCTTCCATTTTTTCTGAACTTACTCCCTCCTGCTTCACCATGGCTGAACCACGTCGGAGAAACGTCCGGCGAAAGTCTGCACCTCAAGTGAACCCCATTCAGCCAAGAGAAGTTACTGAATTCACCCGAATTCACTTCCCCACTCGTTCCTTGGCGAAACGGTTCGAGGACCGCTTCAATGGGCGTAAGGTACTTGACTCTTCGTGTGTTAATCCTAATGATTTCCAGAACTTAATTGTTTGTAATAGAAGTGTTCGGGATATGCTTATGCCCTGGGAGTCCGCTATTAACTTTAGTGAGCGTATTTATCCTAACTTGGTGCGAGTATTTTACTCCAACATGGATATCTCTCATAGTCGTGAACATAGAGTAGTTACTCAAGTTGGTGGTGTCCTTATTGAATTTGATGATGCGGATTTAGCTGAATATCTTAGTATCCAATGTGTTGGTCATGATATATACACTTCTAGGAAAATCCTTGTTTTTGATCATTTTCGTCATAAGGATGCAGTCCGCCATATATGTCGTCGTCGAGACCTCACTGATGACCTCTGCTTACTTCCTTTTCGATCTCAACTCTTACCTCTCCAAGTTCGCATTTTGCATTCTATTCTACAGCACATAGTGACACCTAGGAGGGTTCACACGGATGAGGTCACGAGGTTGGACGTGGGTATACTGGATAGCTTACTTTCCAATCGTCCTATAAACCTCTCATACATTATTGTGCGGCACATGTTGAGCACCCCTGCGGTTAATCACCGCTTACTCCCATATGGTAGTATCATTACTAAGCTATTGCGTCAGTTTGGTGTGCCACTCTTAGACACTGGGCATATGGAGACTAAACGAATTGGTCCCGAGGCAATGTCGAGTATTGGCTTCTCCTGGAGAAATGGGAAGTGGATTAAAACCAGTACCGCCAAAAACCGGGATACCTTGATAGCTCCGGAGGACGATCGGATGCTTAACGATGTATATAGGCCCGATGAGCTTCCTGACTTTAGACTAGGCGCTCAGCCACCTCCTCCGCGTCGCAGATTTGTACCTCAACCTCCAGCTGACTCCGTGCATGAGGTACATGCCACAGCTGCTGATATGCCATCCACCTCTGAGCCACCACCAGCACATGAGCCATTCACTGTTCCGGAGACCTCAGCTGTGCCTGAGCAGTCATCTGATGTTCCCGAGCAGCCAGCTGCATCTGTGCCGCCTCCGGATTCTGCTATGCCACCAGCTTCTGACCATATGCAGCAGCTGATTCTTGATCGGTTGGACAGCCTTTCTCGAGATCACCAGCAGTTGCGATCTGATTTTGAAATCTTTCAGCGGCAGAGCATCGATCATCAGCTTGAGATTATCCACGCTCAGCGCATCATTCTTGGGTACTTTGGCTATGATCCGGGGAGCTCATCTTCTCCTCCACCTCCTCATTAGTTTCTGGATTTTATTTTCGCACATATAGTTCATATTTTGATTGTTTGCATCTTGACATGTATATGTTTACTGTTCTATGTTATTTATGAATTTTGATGCCCTAGTTTTATGCTTATTTGGTGGATTTTGATATTCGATATCTTGGTTGAAATTGATCTGAATTGTAGCTTTTTGATTATTGGAGTGCTTGGTCTGCTTATGGAGTTGTTGGGTTGGTGATAAAGTTGATTGGAATTACAATTTTGGAAGTGTTTTTCTCTCATGTATCTTATTGGTTTTGCTCATTTTTTTAAGGGGAAACTCTGCCCAAACTTTTTTTTACCAAATGCCTTGTATTACTTCTCTTTCTCTTCTTTCTTTTTGATGATGAAGGGGGAGATAATTTGGGAACCGTTCTAACGTTTTGAAAATGCTTAGAATGAACTTGAAATGATGCTTTTTATAAATGGAAAGTTTTTTCTAATGATGATAATGTTTTATAATGCCTACTTGAGCAAAAATCATTTTATTGCCTATTTCCTAAATTGGCCATATACTAAGGGGGAGCCATATATTAAGGGGGAGCCAAATTTTTTGAACAAAGTTTGTCATCATCAAAAAGGGGGAGATTGTTAACATAAATATGTTAATAATATTGATTTTGATAATAACAAACTTTAAATGATTTCTTTGATAAATTTATTGGAGTTGTTTCTTAACAAATAAAAGTCATAAAAACTATTCCATTCATACTTGTAAAAGATGGATTTTTATTTGGAAAAAGATTATTTGCAAAATCTAGTTTAAATTATGTTTCTGGCAATAAACGGTGAACCGTTTATTACAAACGGTTAACCGATTATGACCAGAGAGCAAAGGTTTGCTTAGGCTCTAACCGTTTAGTGAAGAACAATATTGAAGAGGTTACTGGACGCTAACGGTGAACCGTTTACTTCTAAACGGTTAACCGATAACATCCAGAGAAATCATCTCGTCCTAAGTCTTAGCCGTTTACTCAAACGGATAACCGCTATTCGTTTTGCAGGTTACTGGACGCTAACGGTGAACCGTTTACATATAAACGGTTAACCGATAACATCCAGAGAAATCATCTCGTCTTAAGCCTTAGCCGTTTACTCAAACGGATAACCGCTATTCGTTTTGCAGGTTACTGGACGCTAACGGTGAACCGTTTACTTATAAACGGTTAACCGATAACATCCAGAGAAATCATCTCGTCCTAAGCCTTAGCCGTTTACTCAAACGGATAACCGTTGTTTATTTTGCAGGTCTCTGGAAGTTAACGGCGAAAGGGTTAAATTAACGGCAAACCGTTTATTTGAAAAATGCCCCAACGGTAACATTGACTGGCGCAAACGGTTAACCGTTAACCAATAAACGGTGAACCGTTTTCTGGCCGACAGCACATAACGGCTAAATTTTCAGCTCTACTCATAAATAAGCTCATTCAAATTCGAAGAAGATTGATCACAACACAACCATTGAGCATATACTTGAGTTTGCAATCTTCTCAAGAGCTAGAAACAAAGTTTCACTTCATCTATTCACACTTTGAGTATCAACTTGTAATCTTTGATTTAGTGTGAGAGAAAAACAAATTGTAATCTTTCATTTTGAGGGATTGTGAGTGTTGGGATACACTTGGGTTAAGAGATTGGGGATAATCTCTAGTTGTAAAGGTTATTGACACCTTGGAAGTCAAGTGTAAGCAATTGAAGCCTTGAAGGCTTGCTTAGTGAAAACCTCAAGCCCGGAAAGCTTGGAGGCGTGGACGTAGGCGAGGTTGGCCGAACCACGTAAACATCGTTGTGTTTGATTCTCTCTTTCCCTATCCTTTAATTTGTGATCAATTTATTTATTATTGTTTTTATTTTGTTTATGAATTTGCATGATAATTTATTTTTAGTCTATTATTTTATAAAAACTCAATTCACCCCCCTCTTGGGTTGCCTAATTAGAATTTCAATCTGCACTCTATTTGCTTTCGCGGCCTTAGCTAATTCCAACCCTACTATCAAGGCTTCGTACTTTGCCTGGTTATTTGTGGCTCTGAATTCTAACTTTACAGCATAGGAGATCTCCTCCCTCTCTGTTCTTTCCAAGAAAATTCCTGCCCCTTATCTCTGCTCCCCTGATGAACAATCTATAGACATCTGCCGTACTCTGGCTTTGTTGCTGTTTGTAGCAATATCCAGCTGGTCAGAATATATTTCAAGCTCTGCAAACTCTGCCATGAAATCGGCCATTGCTTGCGCTTTAATCGCTGCTCGGGGTTTGTAATCAATGTCGAACTCGCTCAGCTCTATAGCCTACTTCACGAGCCAACCAGAAGAATCTGGCCTATGTAGAGTTTAACACAATGGTTAGTTTGTTATTACTGAGATGGGGAATGCTTGAAAGTACGGTCTCAGCTTCCGAGCAATGACCACAAGAACGAGTGCCCATTTCTCCAACGGTGGGTATCGAGTCTCGGCGTCGAGCAGGGCTTTTTTGGTATAGTATATCAGCTACTGAACCCCTTCTTCCTCTCTTACCAGAACAGAACTTAACTTGTGGCGCGATCTAACACCGCCAAATATAACGATAACTTGTCATCATCCCTTGGTGTGGACAGCAGGAGTGCTTGCTGCAAGTATTGCTTCAAGCTCTGAAAGACCTCTTTGCATTCTAGGGTCCATTCTGTTTTCTTCCCCCTCCTTATCACTTGAAAAAATGGCTGACACTTATCTGTAGCCTTGGATATGAATCGGCTCAATACCGCCAGCCTCCTTGTAAGGCTCTGCATCTCTTTCAGGTTACAAGGAGACTTCATCTGAACGATCGCCTGAATCTTCTCGGGATTTGCCTCGATCCCCCTGTGACTCACCAAGAATCCAAGGAATTTCCCTAACTCGACCCCAAAAGAGCATTTTCGGGTTGAGCTTCATCTTGTACTTCTTCAAAAGTGCGAATGTCTCATCGAGGTGCTCGACATGTTCTTTCGGAATTTTCGACTTAGTTATTATGTCGTCCACATACACCTCCATTGTTCTCCCAATCAACGGCTTAAAGACTTTGTTCACCATCCTCTGGTACATGGCCCTCGCATTTTTAAGACCGAACGGCATACCCTGTAACAGAACAGACCCTGGTTACTAATAATCCTCATCTTGCTCGAGTCTACAAGCTAGTCAATCTTTGGTAAGGGAAAGCTGTCTTTCGGGCATGCCTTATTGAGGTCCGTGAAATCCACACACATCCTCCACTTGCCATTAGCCTTTTTCACCAACATCACATTTGATATCCACTCAGGATAATTGACTTCCCGAATGAACTCTATTTTCAAGAGCTTCTCCACCTCACCATTTATAGCCTCATACCTCTTCTGGTTGAAGCATCTCCTTTTCTGCGTTATTGCCATAGCACCTTTCTTTATTGCTAACCTATGACATGCGACTCCAGGATCAATCCCTGGCATGTCTTCATGTGTTCAAGCAAACACATCTGCATGAGCCCGTAAGCATTGCACCAACTTCTGCTTCTGCTCTTTTTTAAGTCTTAATCCGATTCTAATTGTTTTTTTCAGATTCTCTAGTCCCAAGCTTCTGTCTCCAGCTCCTCGATAGGTTCTTGTCTGCTATTTTTGTTCTCTACTCGGGTATCAAGGGATGTTATCTGCATTGCTTCCCTTGCTGCTGAGAAGTAACAGCTTCATGTGATTCTCTGGTCTCCTCGTACCATCCTAACAACTATATTCACCCAGTACTTGAGAGTTAGATAATGGTTGGATAGTACCGCTTTGCTCATCCTCAGAAATAGTCGACCTAGGATCATCTGATAAGAACATTCCTCATCCACCACCACAAAGTCCAATATCATAGTCCTTTCTGTCGGGGAGCTCCCAATCATAATAGGCAGCTCAACCACGCCCAAAGGGACCAGCTTTTCTCCTCCAAACCCCTTCAATGAAGTATTGGTGTACTCTAATTTAAAGTTTGCTATTCCCATCTCCTCCAGAGTTGACTTAAACAATACATCAACTGAGTTCCTTATGTCAATCAATATCCGGTCAAACTTCTTGCTAGCAATAGTGGCCTTGATAACTAAGGCATCCTCGTGAGGGTATAGAATCCCTTCTTCATCCACATCTGTCTACATGATTGGCACTTGCCTAACACTTGCTCATTTAGCTGTTGGGGTGTTGAAGAATACCTCTTTACTAGTTATGGCATATTGAGCATAATTCTTCCTCGATCTATTGGAATCTCCGGCCAATGTTGGGCCCCCAGCTATCACCCTTACTGTAAGCTGCTCGCGCCTCATGTTTCTGTCACTCTGCTTCCCTTCACATGTCAAGGCCACCATCAGAAAAGTCCCATCTATAAACTCATCCAAGTATCGATTTCTCACCAAATCTTCAACCTAGGTCTTGAGATCTCTGCATTCTGCGGTGGTATGGCCATGAGTGCCATGGAAATTACAATAGTGTCCCCTATCTCTCTTGTTGGGTAGCTTCGTTATTGGGGTAGGGAGGTACAGTAATCCTCGGTCCTTTATGACCTTGTACACCTCGTTAAGGGGCATATTCAAATAAGTATATCGCCTATAGTCCAGGTTCTGATCGATTATGTGCACTGCCCTTTCTCTATTTGTGCCATTCTGAGTTGGAGGCAGTGGCAGTGCTTCTGGTCTACTCCCCCTATTACCGTGCGAGTGTGAATGAAGACCACCGTATGCTAAGTCATGCCTTCTCCAAGGCTCCCTAGCTGGTGAGCGAGGGGGTTGCACCCTGCTGCGCTGATACTATGGTAGCCTCTGATGAGGCTGGTAAGTGGCTACCCGACCTCCTGCACTGCTACTTGAGGCCTGGTGGTCCCTTCTCCTGATCAGCCCACTTCCAGGTAATGCTCTCTTCTCTTTCTTTCCCAACCCTTCTAGCTGGCCTGTCTTGATTCGTGCTGCCTTTTCTTCCTCAATCTTTATATCCCTCTTTGCCTGCTCATATGCGGCTGTATACCTCTGAATAACTGGGTTTCTCAAGTTGTACCATAGCCTTCCTATCTTCACCCCTTTTTTCAATCCCCTTAATGCCTGAGGATGGTTGAAGGCTCTCAAATGTCGGACAATACGATGATACCTCTTGATGAATTCCTGAAGGGTTTCTTGCTCCCCTTACTTCATGCTCTTCAACTCTATCATGTCATCTTCCAGTGCCATTGCCCCACAAAACTACTCTGTAAATTCCTGACACATCTGCTTGAAAGTTTTAATACTCCCCCGAGGAAGTTTCCTGTACCACTCGCGTGCGTGTCCCTCTAAGGATAGAGGGAACACCTTGCACCTTTGGGCTTGAGATAATCCTTGCACCCCGGTTATGTCGTTAAAGCGCTCTATGTGCACCAACGGATCAGTTCGTCCCGAGTATCTAAGGTCTAAAAGGTGAAAATCTCTTAGAATGACTGCCCTTACGATCTTTGTTGCGAGCGCTGATTCTCCATCTAGCATTATCCTCCAAACAGGAGCTCTGCTCCTTCCTTGCATGTCGTCAATTACCTGCGCTAGTTTGTACACTTTTTCCTCCAGCTGCATTGCACGACTAGGGTCACGTGCTGTAACTTGATCCCGTTCTTGCTCTACATCGTGTAAGTATTGCCTGAGCTCTGTTTCCTCTGCATTCCCTTACTGGAGATTGCTCTTCCTCTCTATGAATTTCTCCCCGTAGAGATAAGTTACCTCCCTCACCACCAAATCTCCTAGTAGTTTCACATCTCCTCGCACTATCGTGACTTAATGCCACTCCACTACCTCTCACCCTTTCCTCCTGGGTTCCCATTCGTTCACTCCGTAACTCATGTAGAATGGTTGTCAGGATCTTCATCTGCTTTTCTATCTGGTCAAACATGGCTTTTTCAGGTACTTCACTGGCTATCTCCCTCAGCGTCACGGAATCGTTAAGCATCATATCACCCCCTTGTGCACTACTCCCTCCTGCCTCCATTGTTTTTCCACTTGCTTTACTCCTCTTCTTGCTGTCAATAGAAGCTTTTTTATCAGATCCCTACTGATGGCGCCAAAATGTTGATGCAAGATTCTGATTACTCTTGCTTCGACCAGGATCTCTTCTCGATTAAATCTATCATGATCAGAATCTCTTCTCGTATGCTTTCTTTTCCAAGTCTTCATGCGTACACAAAAACAGGTTAGAGCACGCCGGTTGTTTTTCCAGCGTAAACCCTCCGACGTTCAAGTCAGATATGAAGGTTCTGGGAATGCTAGCCACAAATCTTATGGCTTTTTCTTTAGTTTCTGTTCTTTAGAGCTTTCTTTTTTCTCTATTATAATGTCAAAAATTCTAACTCTTTTACCTTCATTGGCTACCTTTTTATAGGCCTCTTTTGGATTCAGACCTTCCCTCCATTCGCGCATGTTATCCTCCCACCTCTTGAAAGTGGATGCTCCACTTCCGTAATCGTGGGTGGTTGCATGGCCTTCGTGCCTTGATTCTCAGGTTGGAGAGCACGTCTCGCCAACCGTCGTTGATCGGGTCTCCTCGATTCAAGCCTTAGCTGGAATGGCTTTATGCTTATAACAGAAGATCAACCTCGCGGATGGTGCATTCGCGGACGGGCAAAATATTCCTGCTCCTGTTCCCCTGCTGCCAAATTCTGCTCATCACTATTGGTCTTCGCCAAAGTACACTTTGCCATTAGGTGTCTGCTCATCATGGTTGGTCTCGTCGAAGTATATCCCCCAAACAACATTTTTATTTTTTTTCCATTTGTGTTAAACACAAAATTGCTTTCAGAGTTGTTCCCAATTGATGACCTTATTCATCGATTTAAACTTAATTTGTGACAACAATAGAACTGCTTGTGATTTACCCGAAATCACGGTACATTTCAGCCGGACAGATGTGAAGTTGAGTACTTTGAATTTTTACTTCAATACTAAGGTGGACGTTGCATGCTTCAATCTTGAGTCATAGGAAAACTGCTTATATATATATATATATGTATGTATTAGTAATTTTTTAGCCAGAGATCATAAAGTGCGGGAAACGTTAGGGAAAACTTTAAAACCGTGGGATTTTAAAAGCTTAAAACTTAAAGCGCTTAAACCGTACGGTTTATGCATTTTCGTGAATGTTCCCGCACTTTAAAATTTCATATTAAAACATTCTCATATATATATGCAGGCGAATTTCATTTTTCGTTGTACTACATTGGCGAGAGTCGAGCTCAGAACTTGAGTCGTAGGAAAACTACTCTTACCACTATAATTAGACCTTAAGCTCTTGTAGACCGATTTTTTAATTAGCTATGACACTGAGAAATAGAAGGTGTCCTTCAATGAATTACAAGATAATATGAAATGATTCCAGGCAATGCATGCTTACAATTCCCAGCTATCAACCCTCTTTCTCTTGGTGCTCTGTTTACACACACCCCCTTACAAAGGGAAAATAACAAGTAGATTGCATATATAGCTTATAATTAAGTCAGTTACATATGCATTAGATAGAGAGGCTATTAGCAAATCTTGGATTAGCTGTTCAGTGCAGTTGATTTGTCCTCAACAAAGAGCATTCTGGGGAAAGAAGTGACACGATAATCACTTTTCAGGTAGAGGAACAGTTGAAGTTGCTGATACCACATAGCTGACTTGAACTTCTTGAGGGAGAACATGATAAATTCTTATGGCAGCTTCTTCAAATATTCTTTTTAGTTCTAATACTAATTCAGATCTCCTGTTAATTTTCTCCTCGTAATTCTCAAATATTATGATGTGAGTGATGTAAAGACCCATTATCATCTTCTCATCCTTAATATGCTTCACTACCACACTGTGGGATGGACTCCAATGCCGAGGCTTGCTCTCTAGGTAGCTACAATAAATTGAAAATAAAACTTAATGTTGTAAACTATGTGCTAATTAACGCATTATACACTGAAAGGGGACGTACTGGACATTATCTCTTGAAGTTTATCGTGAAAATAAACTATGGAAAGCATTCTATTGTTGCAATGCACGCAATGGACAGAGTTTTTAATTGAAAGAGTTGACTCACTCCTTTATGGTAGATTTTAGATACGAAATCTTTTCGATTGGCGTGAAAACGTCAATTGCGAACTCCACGGCATCCCTCATATCCACTGTGCTTCTATAAAAATTGCTGATGGGTTTGCTTGCTAGAACTGAATTTGGATAAAATATTTTCTCGTTGTCATATCTCAAAAACGTAGTGGTCAAAATGTGCATCTCCTCGACCACCATCTGTAATTGATGTAAAATGTGTCAAGCAAATTGACTTGATCAATATTACAAATTTAATCACATGTATATACATTAGAAAGGTGATTGAGTAATTGCTACCTGTACTCCATCAATGACGCAGCGATCACCAACATCAAATGGGTGTGTCACAAATAAAAATATGATGGCTTCAAATACGTTCTTGGCAGTGTTACCAAACAAGAACACTGCAAGTACAACTTGGGATGAAATAAGTAGAAGAGCGTTAGTGGTTAATAAACCCACTATAAGCAGCCACACAATGATGATCAGAACCATCACAATCCCCGTAAAAAGTTTGTTCAACTCTTGCATGGCTTCTTTGGAATTATTTAAGTAATGAGCCAGAGATGTGCGTTTCTTGTAAACATTTACCTGCAAACACCAAGTCATCACAAGATCAATGGATATAGCCTCCGTTTGGTATTGAGTTTTTTTTTTTAATTATTATTATATCAAATACATTTTCGACTAAAGAGTGACCATTATAATGCTTTTTTCTTTACTTTAATATTTTGATAACTTTTGCTGAAGTTACAATATTAAAATGTTTGGTAAATATTATTAGTTGTTGTACCTTAAAGGTTAAATTGATTATTGATTTAATCAACCACTGTTACAATGAAAACCATATAATATCTTTACTATTTCTGTCAAAATTATTATTTAAAAATTATATTTACTGTACATATCCATTTTCATTTTATAAATATAATTTTTTTTACAGTGACTACAATTTAAAAGCCATAACACACCAATATCAATCAAGGCCATAGTGTAGTGGGATTATGTACATTGAACCACAAGAGGCATTGGTATTAACACAAGCAAAAAGAGTGAAATTCCCTGTTGTTTGATTAAATAATCGAAATCTCTTCATGTTTTAAAACATATACAAATTTCTGCACATGTCAAATTTTTTTTCTAATCTTACTATTTTATTATTGATGGTCAGTTAGACATTGAAAATATAAATACTTTAACTAATTAATTAATTGAATAAATTTTTAATCATAATTAATTGAAAATTAAATTTAAAATTATGAAAAAAGCAAGGAATTGTCAGAATCTTTAACTAATTCTGATCATTTTTGAGAATTCACACACACACACACACGTGTGTGTGTGTGTGTGTGTGAATTCTACACACACAAAAAAAAAGCATATTTATCTTATGTTACATTTAATTTTTAATTAATTCCAAAAAATTAGAATTAATTGGAAAATTAGGACACTTCCTTTACTTTTTCTAATAATTTTACATTTAATTGCTCAATTAATTATGATTAAAAAAATTACTCAATTAATTAAATAACTAAAGGTGTTCATAATCCCAAAATCAAACATCCACCAAAGTTAAAATGGTAAGATCAGCAAAAAAATTGTCATTTAGGAAAGTCAGGATGTCTCTTAAAACATTTGGGGAGCTTCGTTTAGCTTAATCAAACAAAGGATGGTTTTTGGGAAACTATATGTTAATATAATTTTTACATTGAATATATATATATTATTTCTATATTTACTTTGATATTATATTACAGTTAGAGAAATTATCTTTGCACCACTTTTTTTTGTAATATGTATATTTAATCACCACAAAATTTTGACATGTATGTTACACCATATTTGTTTCTAAATTTGTATCAATTAACCACTTTGACATTAAAAATAACTATTTTATCCCTAAATAACTTTAAAGATTATTTTATTCCATAAAATTTTAAATATATATATAATTACAAGAATACCTCTAAATTTAACAAAACAAAGAAATCTCAAAATCTAAAATGATAATTTTTAAATGAAATTATAATTATAAAAAGTTAACATCTCATCTTATGATTATAATTTTTTTATTAGGAAAATAATCATTGCACTATCTTTATTTTACCTTTTATTCATCCAACCATTACAAAATTCTAACATGTACTTTGCACCACCTTTCTTTTCACATTTGTTTCAACTAGCCACTTTTGCATTACCACTATTAAATAATTTTAATAAAATGATAATTTTACCCCCAAATAAATTAAAAGACCATTTTATTTTATAAAAATTTTAAAAAATAAAAAATTATAATGATAAAAAATACCTAAGTTTAATAAAAATAAATCCCAAAATTAGAATTTTTATTTTTAATAAAAATAATTTTAATATAAAATTATAATTATAAAAATAATTACAAAATTTTGGGATTTAATAAAAATCCCCTAAATTATTAAAATTTTAGAATTTATTATTTTAAGAAATAAATTTAGTTATTTTAATAAAATTTAACAAAATTAAAATTTTGTTAAATTATAATTTTTAATAAAAAATAATTATTAAAATTTTGTAAAATCTAAATTTAGTAAAAATCAATTGAGCACCTCTATTTGAGATTTATTTTTAATTAAATGATTATAATTTTTAATTTTAAAAGTTTTTATAAGATAAAATAATCTTTTAATTTATTTGGGGGTAAAATTATCATTTTATTAAAATTATTTAATAGTGTTAATACAAAAGTGGCTAGTTGATACAAATGTGAAAAGAAAGGTGGTACAAAGTATATGTTAGAATTTTATAGTGATTAGATGAACATAAGGCAAAATAAAAGTGGTGCAATGATAATTAAACTAAGTATAGAAAAGTTCACAAAAATAACGTAAAGAGAAAAGCTCCCAATAATTATTGTAAACTTCCCTATAATTAATATTAAGAAAATTTTCTATAAAATTAAATGAAATTATAATTACAAAAATTAACATGATAATTTTTAAATGAAATTATAATTACAAAAATTAACATGATAATTTTTAAATGAAATTATAATTATAAAAAATTAACATATTGAATTTGAGATTTATTTATTTTATTAAATTTAGTGGTATTCATGTAATTATAAAAATTTAAAATTTTGTAGAATAAAATAGTCTTTTAATTTATTTAGGGATAAAAAGATTATTTTTTATTATTAAAGTGGTTTATTGATACAAACTTAAAAACAAAGGTAGTGCAAAGTACATGTTAAAATTTTAAGATGGTTAGGAGTACATGTGACAAAACAAAGGTGGTGTAGAGATAATTTTCCTAATAGTTATTAAAAGAATCGCAATAGTAGAAATTACTTTCTATAAATTAGTTATAGCTGAATAATTAAAAAAAAAAAACACTTGCACAAATTACATGAGAATTAGGAACTTACCACCCAGTTGCTAAAATCTGACCTTCCGATCCTTCCAGTTTCCACCACGTCCAATTTCTGCATTATTACGTCCACTTCTTTCTTTATAGAGAAACGCAAGAGGTCTTCCTCCTCTATATATCTGGAAATTTAATTTTCAACATGGAAAAACTGTGAGAGAAAATAGTTCCGGAAGTAAATTAAAAAACATATATATTAGATGGAAATTTTAAAAGTCAAGTATCCTCACTTGCAGCCACGTTGGGCAACATTCCGGGAAATCCAATAAGCAGCAGCCTTTGCTTCCCCTTCGCTTTCAATATTCTTGTTGTAGTCACCATCAAGTTCATCATTCTCACAGTCATCAAGTTCATTTGAGACAATGGACAGCACATTTGCGTCAATGGACAGCTTTGTACTGCTAATGTGATTTATTAACTTTTCCATGGTCCATGCAGAAATTTTCTTCATCTTTTTACGCTTTCCACTAACATGGTGAATCACCTCCTCTTTCTCCTTTTGATTTCCAGTTTCATTCTTCATGCTCATGCCGCCTACTATTTCACTGAACTCTATGAGTGGTGGACCCGAACTAGTGAAAATAACATATTCATCAAATATGGCTTCTTGAATCTGGTCGAAGAATCTCTTTGATAATCTTGAAGCAACCAGTAACTGAAATGAGTAAGTCTTAACCATCCACAGAACAGTCCCAACAAGACAAGCAACAAGACCTCTTGTAATATAGTTTATAATCTTTTTAGTCACTTTTGATCTCTCCACTCCACGGTCGTCAAACAATAAACACCAAGACAACAGAACCAAAGCAAACCAGATAAAGGCCCTAACGCTCCTCCTCAACCCATCCACGTAATACAGAACCATAAGCTTTAGCTTGAAGTTTCTTTTGATCAAGCAAGTCAAAGCAATCATCAACCATTTAGTCACCAATCGACCACAAAAGATTACCAATACCAACACACACCATTTCCACAATTTTAACTCCCATATCAAATGGTTTTCCAATTTGTTCACGGTTAAGCTACCAACTAACAACCCCACTACCCAAACAAATGCAATCAACTCAATCACCATCAAAATTTTCTTTATCTTACCACCCTTTCTATGCTCGTTTTCCTTCTGCTTCTTCTTCTTCTCATTGCGTCCTGGATTCACCAATCTCGGAGCACGCGGTGGTGACTTCATCAACTCTGCATTTCCTTCAACTAATTTGGCATCACTTAGCTCCCCAAATCTTGAGACTGGTTTTCTTCGAGATAAAGACTGGCCTTGGCTGCTTGCTGTCTCCGTAGGAGGCTTATCTAGAGAAGAAGAGCCTGCAGCTACTAAAAGCTGGTTTCTGTGGCTGCAATCTTCTTCCTCTGTTATTTCAGTATTTATTGTATCAGACTGGGAGTGGGTCTCACTTATAACCTTGGAAACGGGAGCTTCTTCTGTGTCTGGAGCAATTTGGATCACGGTGTCGTTATGGTGATTGCCTCCTTTCTTCTCCACCAGGTTCAGGTCTTTTCCACCTTCCGTTCCCACTTTGCTACTTCTGTTGAAAGGAAAATAGTCCGACTTGTGTTCTACTAATTCAGGTTCTGGGTTTCTCTCATGGAACAAACTTTATAAGTAATATGATTGATTTGTTATTAAATATTTTTAACCGTTGTGTTTTCATTATATAATGGAATGACCATACCTTTAATCTAGTTAAATGACACAACACTACTGTGATACTAAGAACAGATAAGTAATGATATATTTTGAGAATAAGATTTAGACGTGTTTACATGGACTAAAATTAGCGGCTAGTTTAAAATTACAGTGATCGATGAAATAAGATATTTTTACTGTGTAGATGAAATAAATTTTTAATAAAAAAAGATAGATTAGTATTTAATAAATTGTGTTATTAAGTTTGCTGTGAGCTTAAAAAGCAGTATATATGTCTTTAGTAAATTTTATTAAAAAATATTATTTTATTACACATTGACCAAAATACACATAAATTGAAATTGTCTTATATTTATATATTAGGATTAATAACAAAGTAAAATATAATTATCTTTTTGTTAAAATATTAAAGTTAGAATAGGAATGTGATAATTTATTTAATAAATTATTTATTAAAACAAATTTTATCTACTTTTTAAAATTACTGTCGAAATTGAATAATCTTTGAAAAAATTTACCAACTCCTCAAATGGTTGCCAATCATTTATTTCTGTTAAGTGGTGATTCTCATGAGATTCAAGTATTTCAAACTTTTTTACAAGAGTAGCATTACTCTAAATAACATGATAATTGTTAAGTTCTTGTTATAAGGGAATTGTAGAATTCTAGAATACTTATGATGTATTACAACTAATTAATGTATGCATGATATGTATAATTAAATTTAATATAACCACAACGTATATAATAATTTTTTAAGATAAATAAATACATATTATAATGATGTTTGGTTATTGTATGATTGGTATTTCTGATATATTCCAGATTTTTTCCGACCTTATTAATCGTGAAGAAAAAGGTAATCACCATGTTGGGACCCTGTAAAACAATTGACAAAATATACCCCTACTTAAATAATACAAAAAAAAACTGGGATATGGGTGACTTTATACAGAAAAATGTGGGTGCTTCAATAATTCACAACCGGACCCAAGTGCCGGGCTGCCAGCCTGCCCGCTCTTGGAGCTTTTAGGCTACATATACAAAACTAAAAAGACAAAATCAGCCAGCAAAGCGGAATAAAGCTGTAAATCCAAGAATAAATAATGGAGTTGTCATTGTAGTGGACGCTTTTTTTTTTTTTTTTTGGGTTTATCTTACTCCTATTCTATGCATAACTTTAAAAAGGGCAAAAAAAAACACATCTTATTTTTTAAAACTAAGTCATATATATTTAAAATTATCTAAGTGCGGATGTTATTGAGTGTAATAGACCATACGCAGGGACGGAGCCAGCATGGGACGAGGTGGGGCACAGGCCCCAGCTGGCTTTTAATTTTTTTTTGGATAATTATACCAAAAATTTGTATTTTATTTGTTATTTATGAAAAATGCCCCACCTGAATTGTAAAATTTAAAATTGACTCCAATAATTTTAAAATATTCATATTGTCCCTAGTTTAACTTTCTAGTTATAAATAATTTTAAAATATTCATATTGTCCCTAGTTTAACTTTCTAGTTATAAATAATTTAATTAGTTATTAAAATTTCATGAAAATTGATTAAAGACACGAGAACAAATATTAAAATAAAAAAATCATAACAAAATGTTAGTATAATGGTTAATGAACCAGTCTTTAATCTTTTTATTTTTTATTCCAGTAAAACAATTATTTAGTCTTTCAACATTGAACCATAAGTTGTAAGTCTACCTAATTCTAATTTTTAATTTTCTAATTAATCTTTTGTCTAGTTTTAAAATTTATAATTTTATCATGCATTTCATATTTGTTATGTGTGTTGCAATATATGAATATTTTTGTTATTATTAAAAGATTTTAAGAGCAAATTAAATAATAACCTAGTCTTGTATATTGAAAAATATATTTTTGCTTATATTGATAATGTATTATTTTCAACTCATAAAATTCCATTGAGGAGTTTTCACGGAAAACTATTGTAATAAGTAAATTTATTATCAATGAATATTATAGTTGTAATGTTATATATTGTTATTTAAATTTTTGAAATGTATTATATTTTAAATCAGATTTCAATTAGATGTATACAGACATACTATATAAGAAGCACAATTGTACATGTAGCAAGCTCCCATTTGGAGTTTATGGGGCTCACAATACAGTTTCCCAAATGAGGACATATCACACGAGGAATCGCGCATTCAAGTCTGTTTGATTTTAAATGTGCCCCGGCTCGATCAAAATCCTGGCTACGTCCCTGACCATACGTCATGAATTTTTTAGCTAGCGACTTACGACCAATGAAATCATGACATGTGACATGTCATGCATGCACTTATCATGACTCATAAATGTAAAATTCTAATTAGGTGTGTACTGCCGCATACTATAAAGACTATATTGTTTTATCTATTAGTGTATTGAAATATGTGATTATTAGTATTTTAGTGCTATCCTAACTTTGTTAAAATAAAGAAATCCTTATTAGAGAATTATTCAACATGAGTTATATATACGAAAAAGTTTCTATTAAGGGAATCTCGTATTTTATAAAATTGAAGAAAAATTTTCTGTTAAGGGAATCCGTATTTGAGTTAACTTGAAGAATGAAGAAGTAGATTTATTCAATTTTAAACAGGGAGGTATTGTCATTGTTTTCATAATTTTTTAATTGATAAAACCTTCTGTTATAATTTCGATTATTGATCAAATCTCTCTTGTAGAGTCAACTTGGATTAGAGCATCATTTAATTTCACTACAAAGCGTTATCAAAATCTCATTGAGTTGTTTGAATTAAAATGAGATCAAATCACACTTTGATTAGAGTATTACCTAATTAAATTGACTTAATCCCACAACAATATCTACTATTCATTTATCCTATCAATTTGCTTCCGCAATCGTGCTGCAGCCACTTAGGTTTGGCCAAGTGAACATGAACGCGTTAGTGACGTAGCAAATTTGAATATCCAAGCCGGTAGCCCTCCCTTCCGAGCTAGTCTCCTTTTACCTTCAGTACACTACTATAGATACATAACTTCTTCTTCACTCCTACCTAAACTCTTTCTTCACTCCTATAGATATATCTAATTTCTTTTTTTGAATTTGTAGGAAGTGATGCATCTTGTGGTTGAGCCAGGGCGTGGTCAAAGGGAAGGTTTGATTGTCAAGACTTGACATGCGACTCAATTGATGTCAATCATCTTGTCTTGAAAAACAAATGGTTTTTCTTTAACTAAAATAGGCACAGTCTCAATTACATCATTAGTCGTAACATACCTATTATGGTATCTCATTTTTTTGGCATTTCAAACGTTTCTTCTTCATGAAGAATAGGTAAACCTATTGGCACATCTTCATTTATTGTCTTAGGGACATGCAATTTCTTGGATGTATTTACAACTACTTTGCCCAGTCTCCGAGATATCCAATTACTTGAATGAATCTACGGTTGCTTTAAGTTTATCAATCACGGCATCAAATCGTTATTATAACGACTCATTTTTTTAGCTAAAGAAATTGCATGGTTTAAAGTTTAGATAGTGTATGAAGGCATTTTACTTTTATTCTGAAAAGTTAGCCCTTCAAAAATATCTTGCAATTATGTGCTCCTCAGGTTCATAATAATATTTACACCTACAAAATTGTTCAAACTCATAAGCATAATTAATTAGGAACTAATCTCATAGCTTGTCATAACAAACAACAATCAAGACAGATGAACATGGATCTCAAAATTTGCCTCATACCATTTCATGATTGAATTATGCATTAGCTGAAGTCAAGACTTTTGTAAGTGTTGCCACCAAACTCGAACGCTTTATTTCCAGTCTACGGGCAACACATTATACTTTTCTTCAGTAATGCCCCTATTTATAAGCCATTGCTCATTCTTGTCCAACCAATCAAGAAATTTCTGAGGGTACCAGTATGCATGAAAGAACGGCACATTGTAAATAGGGCATTAAAGACGGTAGTTTAACATTGGTTTTCAATTTCCTTGCAATGTGTTGGATCATAAACTTGATCCAAGATGAAAAAATCAAGCCCAACTCATGGAAGGTTTCATGAGTAGGTATGGTTGGTGAGGTTTGAATTATTTGTGTTACGTGTGTTAGGTGTGGTTGGTGAAATAGGTGAGTGGTAAGTTTTAATAAATTGTGAGGATTTGTGCATTAGTTGAATAAATGAATGGTTGTGATTAGTTTGTTTCATGTATAAATACCCCCTCTCCCATTTGTTTTAAATATCAAGTGAAGTAGCAAAATCTCTAAGGTGTAGAGAGTGAAAAATAAGAGTTGTAATTGGTGAGGAGTATTGTTGAAGAAATAAAATATTGTGTTTTGTGTGTTTTATTTGTTAATTCTCCAACAAATTAGTATCATAGCTAGTGCTTAATGCTATATATAGTCATATAGCATATCAAATCGAAGATCTTGATGAGAGGAACGTGACGCCACACAAATCATCCCAATCCGAGACTGGACGCACCCACACTTGCCACTGGAAGTTTTCTATCCTGAAGCTGAGTTGACTCACCGAGTTGAACCAAGCTGAGCCGAATTGAACTAAGCCGAGCCGAGCTAAATCGAATCAAGTCGAACCGAGCCAACTTGAGCTAAACCAATCTAGACCGAATCAAGACTACCAAGTCGGCGTTGACCATTGACGGTTGATCGGCATTGACCGTTGATCGAAAGTTGACTCGAGTCCTTCTCAAGGTTTTTCAACGTGCCGGATGCATCTGTACTTTCAGAATCTCCAAATTCTCACTCAATTTGTGAGTTATGGCAAACAGTGGTATAATGTCATGTCAAGTTCCACAATTAAAGGAAAGTAAGTTTGACAATTGGAGTATTAAAATGAAGGCTCTATTAGGCGCACATAACATATGGGATGTCGTGGAGAAAGGCTTTATTGTGCCAAAAAATGAAGCTACTTTAACTGCGACGCAGAAGGAGAATTTAAAAGACTTAAAGAAGAAAGAGAATAAAGCAAAGTACCTCATCTTTCAATCATTAGATAAAGATACTTTTGAAAAGATTGCTGATACAACCTCCTCAAAAGAAGCATGAGAGAAACTAGAGACCTCTTAAAGGAGCAGAGCAAGCAAAGAAAGTTCATCTCCAAACATTACGAGGAGAATTTGAGTCCTTACACATGAAGGTATCAGCGTCAATTTTTGACTACTTTACTCGAGTTGTAACCATTTACAATGAGTTAAAAATAAATGGCGAGAAGTTAAAAAAGGTAAGGATCATTGAAAAGATACTTCGATCAGTAGACTCGAAGTTTGACCATATTGTTGTGACAATTGAAGAAACAAGAGATTTGGAAGATATGACGATTGAGCAACTTCAAGGAAGGTTACAAGTCTATGAAGAAAAACAAAAAAAGAAGCAAGGAATCGAAGAACAACTTCTCAAGATGGAAGTCAATCCAAAGAAAAGAGAAGAAAGCTCCGACAACGAGATAGGGCATTATGTCCGAGGCAAAGGTCGAGGACGAGGTAGAGGTCGTGGTCGTGGACGAGGTTAGAATTTTAACAACAACAACTCCAATTATGCCAAAGGAGAAAACTCAACCAGAGGACGAGGTAGAGGCAATCCAAGATCGAGGTATGAAAAATCCCAAGTACAGTGCTATAATTGTCAAAAGTTTGGGCATTATGCTTCAGAATACAAAGCTCCAAGCACCAGAATTGAGGAGAGAGTGAACTATGCAAAAGAAAAAAATAATGAAGATAGCACACTTTTACTGGCACGCAATGACACTAGTGGAGGTCAACTTGACACAGGTGCTAGCAATTATATGAGTAGAAACAGAAGCATGTTCGTGCAACTAAGCGAATCTCTGAATAGCAGTGTTGCTTTTGGAGATGATTCAAAAGTACCAGTGAAAGGTAGAGGTAACATTCTTTTTCGTGCAAAAGATGGTAGCCACCAAATAATTTCGAATGTTTACTATGTACCCAATATGAAAAGCAACATCCTTAGTTTTGGTCAACTTTTAGAAAAAGGCTATGATATTCACTTAAAAGATCATAGTCTTTTCCTAAGAGATGACAAAGGAAATCTAATTACAAAGGTGAAAATGTCGAAAAATATAATGTTTCCTTTAACTATTCAAAATGATGTTGCAAAATGTCTCAAAGCCTATCACAAAAATCCATCCTGGATTTGGCATCTTCGATATGGGCATTTCTACTTTGGAGGATTAGAGCTACTATTCAAGAAGAACATGGTAAAAGGCTTACCATACATCAATAACCCTGATCAACTTTGTGAAGGATGTTTACTTGGCAAGCAATTTAGAAAGAGCTTTCCAAAGGAATCAAACTCAAGAGTTCAGAAGCCACTCGAGCTCATTCATACTGATATGTGCGGTTCATTCAAGCCAAACTCCCTTGGTAAAAGTAACTACTTTCTTCTCTTCATAGATGATTTTTCAAGAAAACTTGGGTGTATTTTTTGACGCAAAAATCAGAAGTTTTTGAAACTTTCAAGAAGTTTAAAGCTACAGTGGAAAAAGAAAGTGGATACCAAATTAAAGCCATGAGATCTGATCGAGATGGAGAGTTCACTTCCAAAGAATTTGTAGAGTTTTGTGAAGCAAATGGAATTCGACGCCCTTTGACAATTCCAAGATTCCCCCAATAAAATGGTGTTGCAGAAAGGAAGAACAAAACCATGCTCGACATGGCAAGAAGCATGCTTAAGAGTAAGAGGCTACCTAAAGAATTTTGGGCTAAAGCAGTTGCATGTGCAGTCTACTTATCCAATCGATCTCCAATAAGAAACGTGTGGGGCAAGACGCCATAAGAAGCTTGGAGTGGAAGAAAACCCAGTATCACCCATCTAAAAGTTTTCGAAAGCATTGCCCATGTACATGTACCAGATGAAAGTAGAGCCAACTTGGATGACAAAAGTGAGAAGTTCATCTTCATCGGCTACGACAACAACTCAAAAAGATACAAGCTTTACAATTCAAATAACAGAAAAATCGCGATCAATCGAGATGCAATTTTTTATATGCAATTTTTTATGAAGAATGAGAATGAGATTTTGGCTCTGGTGTGGATGACCTCAACTTATTTCCCATTGAAGAAGATGATCATATACAAATAAAAAAAGTAGACGAACAACAAGAGCCTGCCACTCTGCCTATCTCACCAGCACCAACCACATGCGGAGATTCACCACCGTCTTTCTTAAATGAAAGAACTGAATAACGTACAAGGAGTCTTCAAGATCTCTATGAGTTAACTGAGAGACATGATAATCTCACTCTCTTTTGCCTCTTTGCTTATTGTGAGCCAGTTAACTTCCAAGAAGCTGCACTTGGTGATAAGTGGAGAATTGCAATGGATGAAGAAATCAAAGCCATTGTGAAGAATAATATTTGGGAACTTACTACTCTTCTAAAAGGTCACAAGGCGATCGGTGTCAAATGGGTGTATAACACAAAAAGAAATATGAAGAGATAAATTGAAAGACACAAGGCGAGACTAGTTGCAAAAGGCTATAGTCAAAAGGCTGGCATAGACGATGACGAGGTATTTGCTCCTGTGGCTCGACTTGAAACTATTAGACTTATTATTTCTTTGACTGCTCATAATAAATGGAAGATTTTTTAAATGGATGTGAAGTATGCTTTCTTGAATGGATTCCTTAAAGAAGAAGTTTATATCGAACAACCATTAGGCTATGTGATGAAGGACACGAAGACAAAGTTTTGAGCTTAAAGAAAGCTCTTTACGGGTTAAAGCAAGCACCAAGAGCATGGAATAGCGGAATTGACAAGTATTTTCAAGAGAAATGCTTCACCAAATGCCCATATAAACATGCTCTCTATATCAAAGAAAAAGATGGAGATATTTGATTGTGTGCCTGTATGTGGATGATCTCATCTTCACTGGAAGTAATTCAAGCTTGTTTGAAGAGTTCAAGAGGGTGATGATCAAAGAGTTCGAGATGACTGACATCGGACTGATGGCATATTACATCAGCAGTAAAGTCAAGCAAAAGGAAAAAGTCATATTTATCTCCCAAGAAAGCTATGTAAAGGAGATTCTCAAGAAGTTCAAAATGAATGATTGTAAGCCTATAAGCACGCCAGTGGAATGTGGAGTTAAATTATCCAAACATGATGAAAGTGAAGATATAGATCCAACATTCTTTAAAAGTTTGGTTGGAAGCCTACCTTATTTGACATGCATAAGACCAAATATCCTTTATGTTGTTGGACTTGTGAGTCGATACATGGAGAATCCAAAGACCACTCATTTTAAAGCTGCAAAAACAATCCTTCGCTACATCAAAAGTACAATTAATTTTTATTTTACTCATTTTCTAATAACTACAAGCTTGTTGGATATAGTGATAGTGATTAGGGTAGAGATGTAAATGATCGGAAAAGCTCCACAGGATTTGTGTTCTTCATGGGAGATATTGTTTTTACATGGATGTCAAAGAAGCAACCAATTGTCACGCTATCCACTTGTGAAGATGAGTATGTAATTGCCACATCAAGTGTTTGTCATGAAATTTGGCTCAAAAATTTGCTGAAGGAGTTGTGTTTGGCACAAGAAGAGCCAACCGAAATTTGTGTTAATAACAAATCAGCAATGCTCTATCCAAGAATCCAGTCTTTCATGATCGAAGTAAATACATAGACATTCGCTATCATTTCATAAGAGAGTGTATTGCAAGAAAAGAAGTGCAAATTAAGTATGTAAAATCACTAGATCAAGCAGCTGATATCTTCACTAAGCCACTCAAGCAAGAAGACTTTGTAAGATTCAAAAGTTTGCTTGGCGTCACAGGATCAAGTTTAAGGGGAGGTGTTGGATCATAAACTTGATCCGAGATGAATAAGTCAAGCCCAACTCATGGGAGGTTCCATGAGTAGGTATGGTTGGTGAGATTTAAATTATTTGTGTTAGGTGTAGTTGGTGAAGTAGATGAGTGGTAGGTTTTAATAGATGGTAAGGATTTGTGTATTAGTTGAATAAATGAATAGTTGTGATTAGTTTGTTTCATGTATAAATACCCCCTCTCACCTTTGGTTTAAACATCAATTGAAGTAGCAAAATCTCTAAGGTGTAAAGAGTGAAAAAGAAGAGTTGTAATTGGTGAGAACTGTTGTTGAAAAAATAAAATAGTGTGTGTTTAGTGTGTTGTATTTGTTAATTCTCCAACATCATGTGCATAATGTGAGTGGAATCCAAAATATACATGTGAATAGACTAGACATGCATCAACATCAATTGATCTCTACCTGTTAGATTGCAAAAGAAGCTTGGGGTATTCTTGCAGACACACATGAAAGCGAAGTTGTGTTAAAACATTCTAAGCTTGAGCAATGTACAACTGAATTTGAAAATTTTAGAATGTTTATATGAACATGGGGAAATTGTTTATTTTAATGTTGTACTTCTTAAGATTGCTTGTGAATCTTATGCTCTTGGTAAACGAACTTTTGAGGAAGAATTTATTCAAAAGATTTTGAGATGGTTGCCTGACGATTCATACCTCAGTAAAAAGTGGTGTCAATTGAAGAATATAATGACATTAGCACTTTAACTCGAAGTTCAGTTATAGGCAGATTTCAGACTTTTGTGATAAATTTTCTAAAGAAGGACAAGAAAGAGAAAAGCATCACTTTTTAAGATGAAGTACCAGTCCCAGAGAGTGATTCAAAGGTGGCAATTGATAACATGGATGACATCGGCAAATCACTTGAATTGCTAACAAAGAAGTTTCACAAGAAGGTGAAGAAAAAAGGAGGCTACAAATAGAAAGTCATCAAGATCTTCATTTTCTTAAAAGAGTATGTCTAAATTTATTTTAGTTTGTTTGATTTTAACCCAAAGAAAAAAAAGGAATTCAACGTAGGGAAAGTGATGGATATGGTCATACTCAGTCACAATACGCTAAGACTCTCATGAACGAAAGAAGAAGAAAGTAATGCAAACATCTTGGAGTGACGATGAATCTGATGGGTGCATTGATAACGAAATTCTTATCGGAGGACTTATGTTGCTTGTAAAGAAATTTAGATCATTATATATATAGGTAACCTAATTACCACTCTAAATTAATTAGTTACTGTTCACGAGCACAAATAAACATACACTAGAAATAATAAGTTGCAGAATGTAAAGCATGCAAAGGATTTATGTGGTTCGTATAACTATTTCTACGTCCACGTAGCAATACTCGGCCAGGGATTAGTCAGTACACTAAGTATAGAATGATTATAATCTATTGGACTTACACAACCTAAGATTCTCTCTTAGTATTTGCTGTCGCCTTGTTGAATTAACTTGGACCATTTTCCTTAGTCAGCACCGCTTGTTTTCTTGTCTACAACTTTGATGTGAAATCTCTTTATTGGTACAAACGTCCCATCGGGCCTTCCGAAGAGATAGATAATGAATAGATTGAAAGCCGAATAATACTGAAGTTGAACAAATATGCGTATAATGCTTGAATAGCTCTCGGTTTGTGCTATCAATACAGAGCCCAAATATGGCTCAATTATAATATGCATGCACCGCCTCTTATGCAAGCAAATCTGAATCCGATTCTTAATCAAATAATAGAGCAACCAAAGCCGCGAAATTTGAATTATAATCCAATTTATTCATCTCTCACGTAATGTCCTTCATTAAATTGAGCAAGGCTTGGTCAATTATCTTATGAAGCCTCCGACGCCATGCACTTGCCTTCTCGTGTTCAAGTTGTCTTTTCTTGATTAACTTTGTCTATGCATGCTTCAATTTGACAAGAAATGATCTCGCTCCAAGTGGTCAATTCTTCTATTTGTAATAGAAGAACGAAAACTATTTCTAAGATAATTAAAATAAGATTACAATTGAATAATAACTCAGAACCCGATAATACAAGGATATAGAGTTTACAGGTCGAATGATATTGTTTTTCTTGTCTTTAAAAGCATGAGTACAGTGATATATATGTACATGTTGCGATGCTGTACAAGATAAAAATTAAGTGAAAGTGTAATTAACTGTTTTGATTCGTGCCGCTAATTGAGGAACTAGCCATTGAAGAGTCAATGAGAATCATGCTTGATTTCTTTTCATGAGTTTTCCATAGATTGAATCAATCGATCTGGTGCGAATCTTTTCACCAAAACTGTCAAATTCCCGTGTTTAATTCAGGTGCTGTTTTAGAAAAATGTCCATTTTTTATTATTCCTAACAAAAGAATGCCAATTTAACTAAAGACTCAAAATCTTTAACAATCTCTCCCTTTAGCATCTTTATGGCAAAAACAACTTAAGTAGAGAAATTAAATATTCCTAAATCATTAAGTACTGTAGAGTGAAATAAAACCCATACACATGCAAATATCAACAAAGAATTAACCAAAAAAAACACAATGTACGTTAGTTCAATAAATAATGACCAAAGGAAAAAGAAGGAAGGTTATTTGTTAAATCAATAAATGCATTGCACAATAAAAAATAAAGACAAAACATATGACTCCACCAGTCGCTATGAGCAACAATGAAAATCATTACTCCCCCTAGAAATTAAAACATGACTCCCGAATAATTAGACCAATATTACTCTAACGGACCCAAAAATTATAAATACCGAACAATTTCGGTGACAAAATCATTGAAGTCAATCAATCGATTGGCAAGACAATCAGGTCGGGTACAAAAGAAATAATCTAAAAGAGAATTATAAAAGAGGAGTTTTTAATAATCAAAAGTTTATTGAGTTTTTTAGATTAAAACGAAATTTAATCATATTTTGATTAGAGCGTAATTTAGTAGTATTGACTTAGTTCAGTTGTAAAATGATATTTAGTATTCATTAATCCTACCAATTCGCTTCTGCTACACCGTTACGTCATAACCATTTCTTGCTCTATTAAAAAATTGGCAAAATCTACCATAAAATTATACAAATTCTCAATATCTCACAACTTTGCTAGAATTATCCAAACTCAAATAATGGCACTGGTCGAGAGATCATCATTCTCATCAAAGGCTAAGCATAAATTAAACAAGAAGTGAGACCATCAGCTTTCCGGTGGCGGAGCAGCTGAAGAAGTTGCCGATCCGACGTAGCTGACCTGAACTTCTTGAGGGACAACATGGTAAATTCTTATAGCAAGTTCTTCAAATATACTCTTTAGCTCTAACACTAGTTCAGATCTCCTGTTAATTTTTTCCTCGTAATTCTCAAAGATTATGATGTGAGTGACGTAAAGACCCATTATCATCTTCTCATCCTTAATTTGCTTCACCACCACACTGTGGTTTGGACTCCAATGCCGAGGCTTGCTCTCTAAGTAGCTGCCATAAATTATTAAGGCAAGAAAATAATTAGTAACGACCAACTTCATGCTGTATATTAAATAACCATACATCAATGCAATTGTAGTTGTTGTTACCAAGGAGAGAGATTTGTGTATTTTTCACATTTGAAGGATGTATTGGTCACAATTTGCAAGTGTCTGGAGTAAACTACATTTATGCCAAATTGCAGAGGTATTTACAATTAATATAAAAAATGAAGAAGAAATAATAAGAGGGTTCCTCTATGATACTGTAATTTTTTTAGAGAATCAATAATATTTTTAATTTTGCACCATTAGATTTAATCAATGGTACATAATATTTGTAGCAAAAAATAAAAAAATAAAAACAATGGTAAACCGTTAACAAACGTGTAAGGAGTGGAGAATTTTGTAAAATAACTATGACCATCCTTAAATTTGAAACAATTTCACTTAAATAGTATATTTTATTTGAAATTTGATAATTTTTTTAAAATAAATCTTTCAAAATCTATTACCATTAAGTATAAAATATAATGAAAGGTTATTTAACACAAATCAAATAAATAAGTTGCAATTGTAAAATTTATATATGATATAACACTAATAAATAACACAAATAAGTACATATACTTAAATAAATATCATAATCACATCAATAAACTCATTTTTAAGATTGCTTGTAATATAAAAATTATTTGATCATATATATTTTAATAAAATTTAATATCGTATATTAAAATACTCATTATTTTATATAATATTAAGGGCCATTATATAATTGATCATGAAGTATGTATTATTTTTAACACTCATTTAACATACTTATTCTCTTAACTTTATATTTATCTTACAATTAATATCCTTACATTGTAGGAATTTTAAGTTTTATAAGCCTATATATTTTCATTTTATTTTCAAATATCACTTTGTTAATTTCATAAAATTTAAATCTTTTATATATTCCTAATAAGCTTTAGTGTATGAATCGTGAAAGATTATTTTAGTGATACCCTTTGATTGTAATTATAAAATTTTATGTTATTAAGAGTTATTACTTTTGTTATGATAGTTAATAGTAACAATAAATAAAATATTGCCTCCAATATATTTACGGGGGGAAAAAAGTGAAAAAAATCATTTATATTTTTAAATTTTTATTGATATGGTAGGAAATTATTTGATCCTTATAAAATTTAACTTTCACAAGTTTGTTTTCATTTTATTTTCAAATGTCACTTTGTTAATTTCATAAAAGTTACTTTGTTAATTTCATAAAAGTTAAATATAACACATATTGCTAATTAACTTTAGTTTATGAATCATGAAAGATCATTTTATTGTTATTCGTTGAGAGTAATTATAAAATTTTTATGTTACGAAGAGTCATGACTTTTATTATGATAATTAATAGTGATAATAAATAAAATATTACAACAAATAATATTTAATGGACAAAATGAGGAAAAAAAATATTGCATGTTTTTATGTTTCCATTATAAAGATATGGTTTGGGATGCTTTAACTTAAAATTTTGACACAATATTTGAGCCATTAATATCTCATAATCTAATGGTTGATATTAAAAGTCAAAGCAACATTTCATAATGTTATATCCTCCACCATTGAATTGCATGAAATAAATAGTTTAATTTTTTGTTAAAATTTAAATCAAAATATTTCTCACTCTATAGTTATATAGACATATATTTTTCAATAATAATTGGTGAATAAAATATTTCTCATTTGTTGAAACTCATATAGAATTATTAATAAAACACATATAAAATAGTTTATTGCAATGCCTTCTATTATCATTATTGTTTAGGTATTAATGGTTTGTAATTAAATTCATATAATACAAATTATTATAAGATATTGTGTTAAATAACCTACTTGATATTATATTTTATACTTAATGGTAATTGATTTTGGAAGATTTATTTAAAAAATATTATCATATTACAAATTTAAGGGAGGGCTGAAAAGTAATTTTAAATAAAATATATTATTTAAGTAAAATTGTTTCAAACTCTAAGGGTTGTCACAATTATTTTACAAAAATTCTCCACCCACTTGAACGGTTAACAAACTATTTATCATTATTTTTTTAGTACAAATATTGTATATAATTGATTAAATCTAATGGTTTACAATTAATATGTTATTAATGCTATAAAAAATTTACAGTATCATAGAAAAATTCTAATAAGAGAGGTTTACCTGAATAAATTACGCGGATGTATATTTTTAGTAACCACCATAATCAATGATTAATTTCTTTAGGTGGACGATTGGTTATTTTCTTTTAAAAAAAAATTAATCATGGTGGACTACTAAAAATCCATATATGTGATATAACAATGGACCAGAACTCCTTTCAAACCCCTTATAACCAATCAAAAAATAAAGAAGAAAACGAAAAAACAATGGAAAAGATTCTATCAATGCATGACGTGTAGTTTTTGTTTTAAAGAGTTGACTTACTTCATTATTTTAGATTTCAGACATTCAATCTTCTCCAACGGTGTGAACACATCTATGGCAAATTCCACCGCATCCCTCATATCCACTGTGCTTCTATAAAAATTGCTGATGGGTTTGCTTGCTAGAACTGAATTTGGATAAAATATTTTCTCGTTGTCATACCTCAAAAACGTGGTTGTCAAAATGTGCATCTCCTCAACCACCATCTGTATAATTGATGTAAAATGTGTCAAGCAAATTAACTCAATATTATAAAATTGAATACACGTATTTTAGGAAAGCGACCGAGTAATTATTACCTGTACTCCATCAATGACGCATCGATCACCAACATCAAATGGATGTGTCACAAATAAAAATATGATGGCTTCAAATACATTCTTGGCAGTGTTACCAAACAAGAACACTGCAAGTAGTACTTGGGACAAAATAACTAGGAGTGCTTTAGTGGTTAATAAACCCACTATAAGCAGCCACACAATAATGATCAGAACAATCACAATCCCCCTAAAAAGCCTGTTCAACTCTTGCATGGCTTCTTTGGAATTATTTAAGTAATGTGCCAGAGATTTTCTTTGCTTGTAAACATTTACCTGCAAACACCAAGTGCATCATAAGAATGGTTTGATGGCACTCACGTACCTTGAACGCCAACTACCTATAAGGTCTCGGTTCGAGTTTTGGGAGCTTAAAAAGCACCTACGGCTACTTTATCCCTAGACCCATCAGATTTTTTTACTTCGAAAAGGTCATGAGCACAATTTACAACAGAACTTACCACCCACTTGGTAACATTTGATCTCTTGACCCTCCCAGTTTCTGCCTCTCCCAACCTCTGCATTATTTCGTCCACCTCCTCCTTTATAAAGAATCGCAAGAGATCACACTCGTCCATATATCTGGTCATTTGCCAACGTACAGAAACAATAGGCATTGTGAGTCTGAGACCATAATTCTGGAAGTGGAAAATTGAACAAAATGTGGATGGAAATTTAAAAGTTAGATAGTATGGTAGAAAGATTCATAAAAGTATCCTCACTTGCTGCCAGGTTGGGCAACATTCCGGAAAATCTGATAAGCAGCATCCTTTGCTTCCCATTCGCTTTCAATATTCTTGTTGTAGTCACCATCAAGTTCATCATTCTCACAGTCATCAAGTTCATTTGAGACAATGGACAGCTTTGTACTGTTAATGTGATTTATTAACTTTTCCATGGTCCATGCAGAAATTTTCTTCATCTTTTTACGCTTTCCACTAACATGGTGAATCACCTCCTCTTTCTCCTTTTGATTTCCAGTTTCATTCTTCATACTCATGCCGCCTACTATTTCACTGAACTCTATGAGTGGTGGACCCGAACTAGTGGAAATAACATATTCATCAAATATGGCTTCTTGAATCTGGTCGAAGAATCTCTTTGATAATCTTGAAGCAACCAGTAACTGAAATGAGTAAGTCTTAACCATCCACAGAACAGTCCCAACAAGACAGGCAACAAGACCTCTTGTAATATAGTTTATAATCTTTTTAGTCACTTTTGATCTCTCCACTCCACGGTCGTCAAACAATAAACACCAAGACAACAGAACCAAAGCAAACCAGATAAAGGCCCTAACGCTCCTCCTCAACCCATCCAAGTAATACAGAACCATAAGCTTTATCTTGAAATTTTTTTCAATCAAGCAAATCACAGCAATCATCAACAATTTAGTCACCAATCGACCACAAAAGATCACCAATACCAAAACACACCATTTCCACAACTTTAACTGCCATAAGAAATGGTTTTTCAACTTGCTAACAATTAAGCTACCAATTAACAACCCCATTACGCACCCAAATGCAATCAACTCAATCAATAAAAATAATTTCTTTAACTTATTACCCTTTTTATGCTTCTTGTTTATCTTAACCTGCTTGTGTACCTCCTCATATTCGTCTTCCTGTTCTGGACTCGCCATTAGTGGAGTACGTGTTGTTAATTTCATCAACTCTGTATTCTCTTCAACCAATATTTCGGCATCATCTTGTTCATCATGTGACTCCGCAAATCTTAAGACGGATTTTCTCCGAGTTAAAGACTGGCCTGATGGGGTGTCTGCAGGCTTATTATCTGGAGAAGCAGAGCCTGCAAATACTGGAAGCTGGTTTCTGCAGCTACTGAGATCCTGATCATTAATATCAATCTCTGCTACTTCAATATTTAAGGAACCAAGCTCCAAATTATTTGAAGAAGATTGGGAGCCACTTATTTCCTTGGTTACGTGATACTCTTCGGGGTCTGGAATCTGAATCACGGCGTCCTTTGAATTGGCTCTTTTCTTCTCCACCAGGACCAGGCCTTTTCCACCTTCCATTACTGTTTAAAATAAAATGTTCTGAGAAGCTTTGACTCTCGGTGGTTGTGGCTCCTAGTTTTCTAATCTGTGAAACAAACATACGTAGGTTAGAGAGATTAATGTTTACTTTTGTGTGGTTTCAAACTTTCAATGACGATGAAGAGCAACCAGATTTGATTTGAGATTTTTGTCAAACAACACTTCTCTGTTTTCTTTTGCAAACAGTTTATTAACATTGATGAGTTCTTCCAGGCAGCATTGACGTTGACTTTGTCGCGTGGTTACATATTATTTCATTATCAAATAATATGATTTGATTTAGATCTCTGCATTTGCTCTCCATTCTTTCGTATTTAAAATTTGTAGGTCTAGGCCACGAGCTTAGCCGGGCAACCAACCTATGTCCTTACTTAAAGGGACTGGTGTCTCAAACCCTGTGCTAGACTCATTTTTCCTTTGAATTACATAATTGAAGAGGCTTAGACAATTCTCTCATAAATTCGAGTAGAATTTAGATATTTCTTCAATTTTATTAGTAGTGCAAGGCCTAATTTAAGATTAAGGTTGTGCAATTATACAGTACTAAAGCGTTTGGTAAATACTAATTATTTTATTTTGAAAGTTAAATTGATTTGATTTTTATTTATTTAATAAAAAATATAATATATCCTTACTGATTTCGTTAAAATTATTAATTAAAAAATATAATTACTATATACTATTAATTTTTATTTCATAATTATAATTTTTTTAACAATCGATATCACTTAAAAGTTACAATATTTTAATACTAAATAAGATTTAAACACTGTGATTTTAAGCCTGAAAGGTCTGGGAGCTGTACAACTCTATGGAAACCTTGTCCGGGTTTCATTAGAAAACTAACCTGAGCCTTGCCATAAACCTCTTCAGATTTGCATGAAATTTCTGAAAAAAAAGACAAAATTACTACCAAAGAATGAAGGAAACTAATCGTTTACGTTGAGATTTGAGAGATTATAAAAAGAACAGCTCGACCTGCAACCGGATCCATGTGCCCGTAAAGTCAGAATGACAATTTTTAGTAGTTTAGGAGTTTTATAATAATTAATAGGGCCGGGCAAACGGTTCGGTTTTTTCCGAAACGAACCGAACCGAAATAACTTAATTCGGTTCGGTTCGGTTCGGTTCGGTTCGGTTTTAAGGTAAAAAATCGAACGGTTTGAAATTATAAGAACCGATTGGTTTACATTCGGTTCGGTTTAAAACCGAACCGAACCGAAGAATCGATCGGTTCAATCCAATTATTTATAAATTAATTTAATAAAAATTCAAAATAAAAAATATAAAAAGCTAAATCACAAATACATGTATATGTGTGAATCGAACCGAACCAAACCGAACCAAATTGTACTTAAAACTGTAAAATACATGAATATGTGCGAACCGAACCAAACTAAACCGAACCGAATTGTAGAACCGAACCGAACCGAACCAAAATATTTTGGTTTGGTTTGGTTCGGTTCTACAATTTGGTTCGTGTTCGGTTTGAGTTTTTAAGAACCGATTGGTTCCGGTTCAGTTCGGTTCGGTTCGAGCGGTCTACCCCTAATAATTAGGAAGCCATCATACAATCAATATAAGTTGTCACTTTTCAAAAGCACAGTCATACACGCTCATATTCGGGGGTCACAACTCACAAAATGCCGATAATAAATTATTTATTATTATTCTTTTTGAAAAGTCAATAAGTTTTTTTAATACAAAGAATAGGCTAATAGAATTTATCCGACCAAGTTGTCTGAGGAGTAATCTTATCTGACTTCTTTAAATTATCTTACCCACCAATATTTTTTTATTTTTTTTCTTAGCTTTTAAATTATTCTCTCTTCCCCACCCACCCCCTCTAACATAAAATAAACAATAAGTTCATCAACCACCACACTGCTTAATTTCTTCACCATTTATTCATTCTCTCCATATTTTCAATATTGGATTTTATTAAATGTGTATGAATAAGTGGTGGTTTTTATTATTATTAATGTTATTGATTGTGCTTTATATGATAATCTAAGATTTTATTTAATTTTAATTTAGAATTTGATTCAAAATTAATATTTGATTTAAATTTTGAACCAATTTCTAAGAGAGAGAGTGTGTGTCATGCACCACTTGATTCAAAAGCAACAGCCAACTGTTTGCTTCATTATTTCACCTACATGAGTCAGTGGCCATATATATTTGAAGGAATTGAAAGCAGCTCTTATTTTGTGCAACCATTTTTGAAGTGAGGCAAAGAAGAAAAATGGAATAGAAAAAGAGAAGAGAAAAGAGAAGACACCAAAAATAAATAAATAAAATAAAAGAGGAAAGTCGAGAGTAAGGGAAAAGAGAAAATGAAAGGAGAAAAAGGAAAACAAGAGTGAAAAGTGGAATTGAGGGAAATATTATGAGAAATATAACTGGATAGTTAGCTTTACATTAAGTGAGTTAGTGGGTCATAGATTTATCGAATTTAAGTAGATATGATTTAACTTATATTATACGTATAAATTTTTATATCAATTCGAACAATTAATTTTTGGATTCTGTATTTTAAGAGGAACTTGAGAATCTAAGAACCCACAAGAGCCCCAATGATTCCTATAGTGAAATAGAATCTGCGAGTGGATATTATTATTACTATTATGTATTATGTAAAGCATTTATATTTGATAATATGATTTAATATCATGTTATGATTACATGTACGTATATTATATGTTTGATTGAGTTTTGAGATGTGATTGCTAGTCACCATATGTGTACCCTTCCCCATAGGCTTTGCGCATGCGTATTGAGAGTTAAGTTAGTCTACCCATGCAAGATAGTTTAATTACACCGAGTATTGAGAGGCTTTGCCACGCTCCACTCGCGTGATGATGATCCCGACGAGTATTGAGAGTTATTTTTCCCTATTTACTATTGGTGCGGTTTTATCATGTATGTATGTATGTATGTATGTATAAATTTCATGTTTACTGGTGTGTAATAGTCAGCATGGAGTTATGTCATGTGATTATATATAAGCACTAGTTCACTATTTTTATTATTATTATTATTATTATTATTATTATTATTATTATTATTATTATTATTATTATTATTATTATTATAATATAATTACATCCACTCACTAAGCCCCAAACTTACTATTTTCCTATTTACCCTTTTGCTCTCAAGATTTTGTAAGATTTCATGCAGATCGGTTCTATACAATTAAGGTTGGGCCAAGAGACGTATTGCTTAATGTCTTGCATTTTGAACACGTTTCTGTTGCTTATGTTTTTATATGTATATAAAATTTTAGTGTGAGTATGTATAATGAGACATGAATTGTGCAAATTTTGAATGTATATTTTCAGATGAGACACAAAAGTTGTTATGTGCTTATATCACAAACCATATATATATATATTCATGAATTAAATTTGTGCCATGAGTTTTAGTTATTAGTTTGCATGATTCACCTCGAATTCGACATATAAGTCGAGGCGGGTGGTGTGACAGAGAGAGAGAGAGTCATGACCCCACCCAGACTTGACAACATATTGTCTGCTTTGGACCTTAACAAGGCTTACATGATTTTGTTTCTAGGGGGTCCATACACCTTAAAACGCGTCTTGCTAATTAAGGCGTGGATCACCCATTATAAACTCATCATCTCTCCCTTACTTTACTGATGTAGAATTTACCTAGGGTGTTACATACACCCTACTTAAGGATTTAGTGTCCTTGTTGAGATTTGCCCCACCATCGCTCAAGAGGATACATGGAGCCGTTTTAATACCATTTGTAATGACAATCCAGTCCTAATAATACATTATCCACTTTAGGCCTTAACAAGGCCAATACAATTTTGTTTATAGGGTGTCCATACACCTCAAAAACTCGTCTTGCCAAGTAAAGTATAGATCACTCTTTATAAATCCAGCATCTCTCTTGTACATTGCCGATGTAGGATTCACCTAAGGTATTATATAGAGAGAGAATGATGAAAAGTTAATCTATTGAGAAATTGAAAGAAAACAAAAATATTTATTTTTAATTTTTTTATTTTTCAATAACAACAATTTCAAAATAAATAATACTAATTAAAACGTGGTGGTTGATGAGATAAATTAAGGGGTTAAAACAACACTCAATTCCTAAATATTAGGCATAACACAAATCTGACAGCAAGCACCAAAGCAAAGCATCAAGTGTAATGAAGCTAGTGATTGGAATGAGAAAATCCGTAGACATTTTAAGTTCCTAAACTTTTTTTGGTTATATATTAAGTTGTATTAAAAATAAAAACTTAGCTAATTAAAACAGCTTACGATCTTGCTCCTATTGTCTTTCTCCATCAAATTCTTTACATCTATAAATTTTACCGTAAAAAAATAGTTAATTAAAAGCGAAAATTTGATCTAAAGTAAGTTTTATTCACTTATATACAACTCATTTTTGTAGAAAAAAATAATTTATTTTGAAGTTTTGATAGATTATTAACTTTATGGGCATGCTAGGGAAAGAGAATCGCCCATTAGGGTTTGTTGACAAAGAAAAGGAGGCACTCGTTTTGTTCTTCCTTAGCCCTTGCTAAGTGCTTCTCCTGTACCAAAAAACAAAGAAAAGCAGGAGATAAATGTTAAATCAAGAAAAAGTTGAAAAGGATTTAATTGGGAGAGAGAATCGCTCACGAGATTTATTAAAGATAAACAACAATAAAGGCTATTTTAAGAACTAAACAGGATATATATGGAAAACTAGTTTGAGAAGGATAGTAGAGGGGTGCTAGTGCGACTAGGAATGACAAGATAATTCGGACCTGTACGAACTCAGATGATCTGGATTGGGTTGAATTTGCATCGGATGTATATTTTATCCGGATCCAGTTTTAGTTTTCTTAAACCCCAAACTTATTCGGGTTCGGTTTCAGGTTCACCTGAACTCGAACTCAGATTTTTTTATTTTAAATATTATTTAATTAATTATTTAAATTATTATTTAAAAGTATAAAAGAAAAAAAATGAGAAATAAAACAAACCTTACGTTTCCTACAGTCGCCGCTTCCTCATGTTCATTCCCCAAAATTCAGCAAATGAATTCAAAGTCAACATCGCCCTGATTCATCGTCATCCATCAATAATCATCAACACAACATCACTGCCCGGCTCATCATCATCCATCAATCATCAGCATCACAACATTGTGACGGTGGCCGCACTTCTCTGCAAGTTTCAATTTCTACCTTATGTGTTAAATTTATATTTATTATGAGATGCGGGCTCAAGGAATCACATGGCTTTCTATGAAATCATGTGATTTCTATGGAATCTTGTGGCTTTCTTTGTTTATTTAATTTTCCCATTTTCTTCATCCTCTACTATCTTCACAAGATACCATGAGTTCTATTTGTTTTTGCAACTACCAAAGAGCCGAAATTGGCATGCTTGAATTTTTTTTTTATGTCGGGCATATATACGAGTTTAAAACTCGCAATCTAAGAATTTGAATTTTTTTAGGTTCAACATGGACCAAACTCAGAGCTAGAAAATATGGGTTTATATACAGGTCTGGTAATTAAAATTATCATCCAGGTCCGAAACTGAAAAAACTAAATCTGGACCGAACCTAAATTTTGCCATCCCTAAGTGCTACCAAACTAATTGCATCACTCTCTTAAATATTTGGCTTGAAAGAACCAGCTGTAGAGCTATTATATGGGCCGTAACTTTGTAGCCCATGTAGCTTGCAGCCAAACTGTAATGAATAGTATTTTTAACTCCCTTTCAGTATAATCCAATATACTAATAAATTTTTTCTTCCGTTGAAATTATATTGAAAACAAACACAAGTAGAGCCACTCGGCCTTTGGCAGAGCTTGATTATCTTTATCGGCAAAGTACCCACTTATTTAAGCCAATAAGCTAGATTATGTTCATACCCATTTTTCATATATATTTTTACGACTACAATAGCTTCTAACAAGTGTGTGTGTGTGTGTGGGAACGCCAAATGGAGATTACATTAAAAATTATTTGAGAAATACTATAAGACGCATTTCAAAACTCAAAAAAAAAGATAATAAGAGATCCATGCCACACAAGAATATAATAAAAGAGCTCAATGTGCATAAAGAAGAATAGGATATATAGAGGAGCACCAAACTTCTTCCGGATATCTAAAAGTGGAAAAAGCTTCAAATGTCTTAAATTCGAAAAACTAGGATGGAGATATTCCTACATAAATCACAAGAGAAAAGTTGTTAGACTAAGTTTATAGGCTCGAGAAACCTTCAACTGATAACGTCACTTTGGTGTATGAGTATCAAAGCCTTAAATTTGCTAAACTTGTTAGCATGGAAGGGAGTTTTCCAGTTTTACAAAGTTCTTTGAAAGTTCTTTCTAGACCAAAATATTGAACAGTTGATTTCACAAGTCTGAATCCATCTCCATACATTTGATCTTCACGTACTTCTCTGCTGTGCATTTCAAACTCTTTCAATTTCTTTTCAAACTGAGAGAGGCCTCCATTAAAATAGTCTCTTGTAACCACATATGGGCTATCACTTCACACATGCCTTCTTCGACTTTTCGTTCTTCGACTCTACAGCTTAAACCTGTCAGTGATCCAATGCATTAAAGTGCAATAATGGCTGTACTTTTAGTAAATAACCTCCTGAATCCAGCTAAATGAGACAGTTCGAGAAAAACAAAGTGTAATCACTAGGATACCTTCAAAAGCATTTTATATGCCTCTAACAAGCGATTGGCAACTGGCCCAAATCCATGAAGCTGCGGCACCTCCATCATGTGTGTCCAGGGGCGAATTTCCTGTTAAAAGAAAAAAGACTGATAAAATGCACCAAGAAACGAGTACTCAATAAAGGGTGAAAAAACTAACACAATACAAGAAAATAGTTATTCAGTATCATTGTAACTACGAACACTCCCATCGAAGCCGCAGAAAGTTTTAAATGAGATTGGGAAAACTGTTATGATAAAAATTCTAAAATATGCACCTATATGTCAAAGTCAAATACATCATTGAAATTGTGGAGATTATCAACAATGAAATAATACAAAGGCCAACTGCATTTTACAAACTAAAAATGCATTCAGCAAATAACTCATTTTCAATATTAGATTAAGAAATTTTTGTCTGGTTAATCTTTAAAAATGCAATTTTGGAGTACGAATTCTTCAATTTGTATTAAATCTGAAAATCAACGATTTTTTTCTTTTTCAATTTTTTTTCCGCAAATGATAAAATGAATTAGAAGAGTATACGCATGTATAACAAAGAGACGGGGAAAAATCCAGGCCAACAACAGAACACTCAATTTACCACCCCGTTAGTCAGTCATTGTTGAAGATTATCTCAGTTCCCACCTGAATAATTATATGTAGTTGGTGCTAGTCCCATATGACGGCAACGAGTTTGATTTTGGTAGCAATAGAATACCTCTATTCTACTTTGGTTTCTAATTGAACAGCTGCTGAAAATAAGTCTCCCAATAACTAGACACCGTTTTTCTCTATAGAATACTTGTTAACAGAACATTGATTTTGTCAAACCCAAACGATAGCACAAATCATTCCAATATCTTCTCTTAAAGCCCCTCCGTGCACACATGCTTTTACGTCACTGCCACTATCATATCTGATGCCTATCGCACCGGCTACCTCTATTATTTGACCCCGACATTGAGACTGCATTGGTTGTGTTCACACTCGCAAATACTATGTAATAATAATAAATAATAATATTCACAATAATTATGATTTTATTTTTATATATAAATAAAATAAAGCGACTCTCTTCCAACGTCTGCTCTTTACCAAATGCAAATTGAACTAAAGAGTGCTAGTGACTGTTGTTATAGAGTGAAATATTTTTCAAATGTTTGGTCTGTTATAGATTTATATATACAAAAAAAATTAATTTTTAATTTAACTTTAGTTGTTTAATTTTTAATATTTATCATAAATGTAATTCAAAAAATTAACCAGTAAATTTATCTAAGGTATTTACATAAATAATTAATAAAAAACTCATTGTAAATAACTAATAAAAATTATTTTATATAACATACTTTTATTTATAATTAAAATTTATTTAAAATTTTTAACATAATTTTATTTTACTATTAATTTAAGTAATTATAATTAATTTAATTTGTTTTTAAATAAATTATAATATAATATAAACTAATATTACCGCCCGTACAACCTTTCCAATAGCTATTTGTGGGATTGTGTTAGTGGAGTCAAGCTGACTCAATAGAGAGATCTTCCCACTGACATTCCTAAATTTGTGGAGGTCATGTCACTGTACGGTGCCTGAGCACCAAGTACGAGTCATCCTCTATTTTTTTTAGATATAGGGTGGATCATACTCTCTCACCTTATTTTTTCCATTACGCCCCCGACCTTTCATTTTCCAGTTTAGGCTTATCATTTTAACCAAAACTCTTCAATGTACACATGCCACCCCTTTCTTTGTCGGTTCAAATTTTACCACAAACTCTTAAGTACTAACGCAGCATCACAAGCACTGTAAGCTGTATGTTCGAGACCACATGCAGAACTTCCGAAGTCGAAGCATATTACAAAAGAAGCTATGTATTTGCTAATTAAAAATTTTGTGATCAGCTTTGCTGTAAGTTTGTTGTTCGACTTGATTCAGCTGTTCTTTGTATTTGTTTCAGTTGTGTGTCACTTCTACGATGTCAAACTCACCATGACCCCTATTGATTTGATGCTTTTACCTGTTATTTTTATTTTAAATAAATGGTGTTGCTCTGTCGTGGTTTGCCCTAAAAAGAAAAAGGTTCAAGACCGTATTAATGCTTTTTTTTAAAAAAAAAGATTACATATGAATATATTATATGATAACGAATGCCAAATACAGCGCCACTGAAAATAAAAACCCTGAGATTCAAATATGAGAAAATCAACTCTAAAAACCAACATACTTTACACATAAAATTTCATACAGTAATTTAACATGCACCCCCAATCGAAACAATTCCTCAGAGCAGTCAACGTTTTCAGGAATTGACAAAGATCTCTTTAAACATATATCAAGAAAAAAAAAATAGAAGGAATAAGTGACAGTTTTCCGCTATCTTTTAGAACCTTCATCATGAAGTCACTTTTTCACCACGTTCACGAGCAATGGAAGCCGAGAGAATAGAAAGATCGCGGTTTAAAAACGTTAATGCAGATTCGCACTCAGAGATGATTCTCGTGACAGAAGACGGCTCACCGGCTACTGTTTCAGATGATCCGATAGCAAGAGCTGCATGTGAGTCCCTAAGATTTCTCAAGTTACCTAAAAACTGCATCAAAATGAATTTTCTGTTACAATTTTTACAGAATACCAGACAGTGGATTTGCTGCGACAAAAATTTTCTTTTCTTGAAAAACTAGAAGAGTAGTAAACACAAGAGGAACAACAAATCTTCAAGATGCAATATCCAACATATTATCATGAGGTATAATATTCTGGAGATTACCATAAGCTCATCTATTTTGCACAAATTAGATGATGCAGAAAGGCACGATTTCTTTCTGATGTTCTTGGATAACTCTCAATTTCTTCCAGTGTTTTTATATTTCCTCTTCTCTTTCTCCTTTTTACTTGGGGGTACAGAGGGGTTGGTTGGGAAATAGCATTGTTGTGAGAGACAAAAATCAAAACCAAAGGGTTGGTTGGGAAATAGCATTGTTGTGAGAGACAAAAATCAAAACCAAAGCGCAACCCCAAGAAGTTAAAATATCTATGAAAAACCATGTAGTTCTCTGGAGAAAGTAATAACTATTCCCAGGCACAACTTCCTGTGAAACTAAGTTTTCCTTACTAAAGAGGATAGGTATTGCACATCCGTAGTCTCAGTTATTGCTGTATCTAAACATCATATATGATAATATGAACTACTACCAAATCTCAAAGACAGATAGCCAATTACAGTGAAGAAGGGAGAAATGCCATCAGTCATATCATAAATGATAAAGCTTGCTCGAGCAGAGGTATAATAAATTGCTATCATCTGCATAGCTAGTATTTTTTAATGGATCAAATGGCTGTACTTTTGGTAAAGAACCTCCTGAATCCAGCTAAATGAGACAGTTCGAGAAAAACAAAAAGTGTAATCACTAGGATACCTTCAAAAGCATTTTATACGCCTCTAACAAGCGATTGGCAGCTGGCCCAAATCCATGAAGCTGCGGCACCTCCATCATGTGTGTCCAGGGGCGAATTTCCTGTTAAAAGAAAAGAGACTGATAAAATGCACCAAGAAACGAGTATTCAATAAAGGGTGAAAAAACTAACACAATACAAGAAAATAGTTATTCAATATCATTGTAACTATGAACACTCCCATCGAAGCTGCAGAAAGTTTTAAATGAGATTGGGAAAACTGTTTTGATAAAAATTCTAAAATATGCACCTATATGTCAAAGTCAAATACATCATTGAAATTGTGGAGATTATCAACAATGAAATAATACAAAGGCCAACTGCATTTTACAAACTAAAAATGCATTCAGCAAATAACTCATTTTCAATATTAGATTAAGAAATTTTTGTCTGGTTAATCTTTAAAAATGCAATTTTGGAGTACGAATTCTTCAATTTGTATTAAATCTGAAAATCAATTTTTTTTTCTTTTTCAATTTTTTTCCGCAAATGATAAAATGAATTAGAAGAGTATACGCATGTATAACAAAGAGACGGGGAAATATCCAGGCCAACATCAGAACACTCAATTTACCACCCCGTTAGTCAGTCATTGTTGAAGATTATCTCAGTTCCCACCTGAATAATTATATGTAGTTGGTGCTAGTCCCATATGACGGCAACGGGTTTGATTTTGGTAGCAATAGAACACCTCTATTCTACTTTGGTTTCAAATTGAAAAGCTGCTGAAAATAAGTCTCCAATAACTACACACCGTTTTTCTCTATAGAATACTTGTTAACAGAACATAGATTTTGTCAAACCCAAACGATAGCACAAATCATTCCAATATCTTCTCATTCTATTTGATCAGATGCATAAGGATATTTGATTTTCTAATGTGAATTGATGAAGGATTAACAAATCTAACAGCTTTTCAAGTCTCAACTGAAAATTAAGCTTCTTCAGCAAAAGATATCAAAGATAATAGGCACTGGAAGAGAACAAATCCATTTTCATGGCAATAAAAGCATAGTTTAAAGGTATTGGTGAGAATTCCTTCAACTTATCATGTTCAAGTTTGAAACGAGATGCGAGGTAACAGAGTCTCTCAATGGAGATCATGTAAAGCTGAGAGCAGGGCACAACCTTCGTGTAAATTGTATTGAATGTTCTTGCAGTTTCTAGAAAAGATTCCAGATGCGCCCGCAGTTGAGATTCCACCTCTGCATAGTCCTCATCTGGGTTGTAAGCATGCTGACAAAACAGAAAAAAGGGGAAAAATAAGGCAAATTGGAAAATTCATAGAGTCAGTAACAATATCGAAATTCTGGAAAGACTCACTGGCACAAGAAAGAAGAATTTAGAAATGAACTAGTGTGATTACATGGTGAAAGTTAAAAAAAAAATCTATAGGAAAACTTTCTGTAAAGGAGCTAATTATGTTGTCATTCTATAATAAGAATATCCTCTACAGCATCCAGACACTGCATGGAAATCAGTTATAATGAGAAAAAACAGAAAAAAAAAAATCAGTACATAAACCGAGAACATAAGCTAAATGTAAAAAGCATGGGATATTTGAATAATTACTCAAAATTGTTCCAGGAAATATTAGAACATCTTAACCAACACTTTACAGAACTAGGAACACAATCTAGTAAAAGCCTAACCCCTCAGAACTAAGTGTCTATACAGCCAACAAAGCGGAAGAAGAAGAAGAAAAGGTAAACTTAAGCATCGCCTAATAGCAGGGCTGAATTCCAGCAAGAAAATCCAATGATGGAAATTTCATCATGTCAATAAAGTATTTCTATTCTTATCATGCTTTAAAGCAACAACAGAAAAAGATTGTGTCAGAGACATAAAATATGAGAAGCTGATCACACTACAGTGTAGTAACAGGAAAAATGAAAATGAAATGGTAAAAATTGCAGAAAATAAGTCTAAGGAAGACAGATTAACCTTAGATGCCAAATCAGTGACCTTTTGCTGAAGATTTAGCAGTATCTTTGATTGTTCTGACAGCTTTGTCTCCAGCTCAGAAACATCTGGTCTACAAATGAACTTTGAATCATGGGACAGAATGTTACTACATCTAGCGATAGAGGAAACTAAGAATTGGCAAATAATACCATATCTTGCTGTCTTTATTGAAGGAATTACCGATACTTTCCCTTTTTAAAACTAATTACTCATTTAATGAAGGTTTGAATCTTAATTGAGGAGGAGCCCAAAATGAGGAAGAAGGATTTCTGTAGCCCAAATGTTGCAAATGGCTAATATTATAAGCAGCTTTGTCAATATTAAATGCTACAGCAATAACAGCAACTTTAGTAGTCGGTGAAACAGAAAAATATAATAAGAATTTCATTTCACATACTACAACTTCTAGACGGCAAAAAATTCCATACCAGCAACATTAGCATGGATGTACAGATTTAATGAATTAATTTTTAAGTACACACAAATTATTTCAGAATTAAGATGATCGGTCAGTTCGCTGATAATTCAAAAACACCTGAATCTAACAGAAGTAGACAAAAATAAATAACTAAAAATAAAAGTAGACAAAAAAACTCAAGATTGATATGAAATAATAACTAGATTGAAGTAATCAAATTAGTTTGCAAAGGCATGATATTTATGAAAAGGAAGTTGCATCTTTCCAAGATCAATAATTTGTATGAGAATACGCAAACTTATAATGATCAGTTTTGCAATCACAAGTACAATTGGAAAATTAAAGGCAGAAATCTATCAATCATATCTGATATAGGCTTCATAAGTTCATTCAAAAAACCAAGACACTAGAAAACGCTAAAAAAATGATACCGCCAGCCCGAGATATGAACGAGGAGGTTAAAAAGTTCTTACAACGGATAAATGGACTGAATCTGAACATCAGCAGGAAACAATTTGCACTCTTCTGAAAAAATTAAAGCTTGTTTCTCTGCAATAGAATCTATTAGTTGTATA